>JALMQS010000030.1:23123318-23256787 GCA_024734495.1 Forficula auricularia | reverse complement strand
CCTACATTAGAGTCGCGATCGAATAAAATGTAGAAAACCTTCAGTTAAAAATATAGCTCCTAATTCTATATAAAATCTACTATTTAAAATGCGTTTAGTTTTTTGAAACTTAATATTTTATCCCCTCTCGAAATTCTCAATGAAGTTGATAAGGGTATCCCCTTTGTATAATCTCGCCTTCTATAGAGAGGGTTAAAAAGTCATTTTTCGACATATTCAAACGAAAATATACTCTTTTAACTCTACCATATATAAAATATACTATTTAAAATGTGTTTAGTTTTTTGAAACTTAATATATTCCCCCCTCCCGAAATTCTCAATGAAGTTGATAAGGGTATCCCCTTTGTATAAACTCGCCTTCTATAAGAGGGTTAAAAAAGTTCATTTTTTCGACATATTCAAACAAAAATATACTCTTTTAACTCTACCATATATAAAATATACTATTTAAAATGTGTTTAGTTTTTTGAAACTTAATGTATCCCCCCCCTCCCGAAATTCTCAATGAAGTTGATAAGGGTATCCCCTTTGTATAATCTCACCTTCTATAAGAGGGTTAAAAAAGTCATTTTTTCGACATATTCAAACAAAAATATACTCTTTTAACTCTACCATATATAAAATATACTATTTAAAATGTGTTTAGTTTTTTGAAACTTAATGTATTCCCCCCTCCCGAAATTCTCAATGAAGTTGATAAGGGTATCCCCTTTGTATAAACTCGCCTTCTATAAGAGGGTTAAAAAATTCATTTTTTCGACATATTCAAACAAAGATATACTCTTTTAACTCTACCATATATAAAATATACTATTTAAAATGTGTTTAGTTTTTTGAAACTTAATGTATCCCCCCTCCCGAAATTCTCAATGAAGTTGATAAGGGTATCCCCTTTGTATAATCTCACCTTCTATAAGAGGGTTAAAAAAGTCATTTTTTCGACATATTCAAACAAAGATATACTCTTTTAACTCTACCATATATAAAATATACTATTTAAAATGTGTTTAGTTTTTTGAAACTTAATGTATCCCCCCTCCCGAAATTCTCAATGAAGTTGATAAGGGTATCCCCTTTGTATAATCTCACCTTCTATAAGAGGGTTAAAAAAGTCATTTTTTCGACATATTCAAACAAAAATATACTCTTTTAACTCTACCATATAGAAAATATACTATTTAAAATGTGTTTAGTTTTTTGAAACTTAATGTATTCCCCCCCCCCCGAAATTCTCAATGAAGTTGATAAGGGTATCCCCTTTGTATAAACTCGCCTTCTATAAGAGGGTTAAAAAAGTCATTTTTTTCGACATATTCAAATAAAAATATACTCTTTTAACTCTACCATATATAAAATATACTATTTAGTTTTTTAGAGAGGGTTAAAATTGTGATTTTTTTCGAGTAATTCCAATGAAATTATCATTTAAATCACTAACCCTTCGGTGGGTAGCTAATCGCCCCCCCCCCCCCCCCCCGAATTTTTTTTCTGACTACAACCTTCTACGGAACTCTCATGTCTCCCTCGCATTTGACTGCTTTATAATTTTCCCCCACGAAGCCCAGACCTCTGCGGGAAAAGACGTAATCCATGTCAAAAATCTTAAAAACGTTTATTTTCTATTTTCTTTTCTTTTGTTATTCATTCCTCTAACTCGATTAGGTGGGCTGGCCAGTCTATTTGCAAGAACTGCTTTCAAGGCCCACTCTTTTATTTCCCTTTCTATTTATCTTTTTTTATAGCCAATTTGCATGCCTGGAACCGATGCGTATACAAGATATAAACATCCGACTTGGGATCAAAAATAACACGAAATCCTATTTATCAGAGCGTTAACAGTGCATTTAAACTTCGCTTTTAATAGATTGAATATTTTACTCTGGATGTCAATATTTTGATAAAATGTTGGAGAAGCAGCAGAGCACAGCTGTCTGTCTGTCCGTCCTTCCCTTCTACATTCCTTACTAATAGCTACCTCTTCACTGTAACGAAAATTAAATTTGATCTTCTTTTTTAATGTTAATATTTTAAAATAATTTATTATTATGGTTTTACAATAATTGCCAGATGAAAATAATTTTTAACCGACTTCAAAAAAGGAGGAGGTTCTCAATTCGACTGATTTTTTTTACTTTACCATACAGGATGCATATCGACCCAAAATTAGAGGGGGGGTGGATGGTGGGTTAAAAATTAAAAATATAGGCTCTTCTACCAAACAACTAAATTTTGTATATATAATCAGTGGGATCCGAGAAGTCTAAAAATGCAAAAACAAACCCCCTACCCTACATGATTATAAATAGTTTTATTAAATATTAAATATAAGTGACGGGCCAGGTTGTATGGTAAAGTCAAGTGGATGGCCACATCAGAACAAGTCAGCTTATTTATTTTTTGTATGTATATTACCTGATATCGCCAATTGTCAACCGATTTTGATGATTTTTTTTGCATTGGGTTCAGTATAGTATCCGATTGGTCCCTTTTTTCATTGGTATTGGACCTTTTTTGTTATGTTTGTTCAGGCATAACTTCTTTGTTTATGAACCGATTTTAATGATTCTTTCTGCGTTTGGATCAATATAGCTCCAAGATAGTCAAGATACCTATTTATTTATTTTATGTATGTTCAGCGAGAACTTTTTGCCACGTGGACCGATTTCGATGATTCTTTTTTATTCGAAAGGGGGTACCTTAGGGGTGGTCCCATATTAGTTTGGCCAAGTTCTGATGATATGATCAATGATGAAATAACGAAAATATCCAATTCTTATGAACAAATAATTGAAATTATAATAAATAAAATCGTTTATAAAAAAAAAACACTTAAAACATTCATTTAAAACCCTCAAACGTTTTGAGAGAATTTCTGTATTTATGAATTGAATTTTATTATCATTTTCTGATTCATTCGCCCGACGCTTTCTTTTACGAGATGCATTCAAAGTATTATATTAAGTCATCACTAAAAAGAGAAAAATAAAAATAATTTTTATAAAAAAATATAAAACCGACTTCAAAAAATTAAATGCATACAAATAAAATAATAAGAAATTCAAAAATCATATAAAATGCACTAAAACCTATAAAATAATTATCTAATTTAGTTACAACTAATCAACAAAATATTAACATGAAATCACTTTATGAAGTCGGTGCCAAACAAACTATATAAGCGAGCGTACCCGCCAAACGTACTAAGAAAGATCCGTAGAGTTCGATTCATAAAATGTATATGTTTGGCCCCGACTTCAAAAAGTGATGTAAAAATTTAATCGTTTAGTTGTAATTAAATTAGATAATTATTTTGTACCTTTTAGTGCATTTTATTTGATTTTTGAGTTCTTATTATTTTATTTGTTGCATTTAATTTTTTTGAAGTCGGTTTTATTCGCTATAAATAAAACAGAGTGATATTATTCTCGAATTAGTATTGAATCGATCGCCATACACCGCTCATTTGAGTGTTGTTCACATTTTGAAATTGTTTATTTTTTTTCAAAGGATTGTAATAAGTCAAAAGAAAAATAATTAATTGTACCACTATAGAAAATTAAATAAAACCGCTGATCGGAATCAGTTAATTAAAAGGGCTTATCAAACAAGATAAAAAGGCTTTAAATTATTTCAATATATAAATAATAGGTATATTGAAGTGTCATTTATTTTTTCGGTGGCAAAATCTGTTTTAAAATAAAATTTAACTTTATATTCAGAGAGACTATTTTACGTTCGATCTAATTCTCACACTATAGAATATCTATATGTCTAGAACAGTAAATTAATAAAGTAAAGGGAGTGTAGTTTAACAGTGAATGAAATAAAACTCAAAGAGGTTTATACAAGCTCAATATATTTCGGATTATTAGTCCATCATCAGGAGTTTAGAGATTGAAAACTAATAATATTTGAACATGATCGCAAAATAAAACATCTAAATCATACATACCAATATAACACAAGAAATATATTGAGTTTGTATAAGCCTCTTTGAGTTTTATTTCATTCACGAAGTGAAACTACACTCCCTTTTTTTTTTTTTTTTTTTTTTTTTAATGCAATCGAATGCAAGAAGGGGTGCACCAGTAAAGATGTAGCCCCTATGGATCTCGAAAGACCCTTGCATTACCGAAGAGAAGGGAAAGTTGTTTAAGTGAGAGGGTGTAGACGTAGGTGTCTATGCACCCTGGTTTTGAAGGTTTGAAGATCATAGGTGCTGGGAAAGATAGAGGCTGGGAGAGAGTTCCAGTTCCTTGAAGTCATGGGGGATATATGAATTCGCGAATGAAGTGGTCCGGCACTTTTCTAATTTGACCGCGAAAGAGTGTTGGGAGTCGGCAAAACGTGTGCTGCGTGCAAAGCATGCTTTGGGGGGAATTATTGATTTTATCTCATCAGAGCACCTGCCGTGATAGTATCTATAGAAAAGGGAAAGGGCGGAGACATCTCTTCGATGAGCCAGCGAGTCGAGGGAGTCGGTGAGGGTAGAATCGTCAATTAGCCTGACGGCTCGTTTCTGAATTGCATCAAGGGTAGCAAGAGAATATTTTGAGGCTCCTCTCCACAGATGAGAGCCGTATTCGAGATAGGGGCGGATTTGGGCCTTGTAGATGGTGAGAAGTTGTGGGGGTTTGTAAAATCGCTTGACCTGAATAAGAAGCCAATCTTCCTTGCTGCAGATTTCGCCACAGAGGAGATGTGTTCATTCCAAGACAGGTCAGATGCGACAGAGACGCCCAACATGGATAGGCTGTCACACATTTTCAGGGTATTCGAATCGAAGTGAATATCAGGGAAATCTCTATTTTCGCGCCTAGAAATTAGACAACATTGAGTCTTGTTTGAATTGAAGTTAACTAAATTTTGAGAGCCCCATTTATTCAGTTTGTCTAGGTCGAGAGTAATTGAGGAGGCAATATTGATTCGATTATTCGGGAGAGAGGGTTTGCCGTGTAGAGTGCTATCGTCGGCGTAACAATGAGTGGGGTTTGCAGTTTGATCAATAAGGTCGTTTATATAAATAAGGAAGAGTGTGGAGGAGATTACAGAGCCTTGGGGAACACCAGAGTTTGTGGAGAACGATTCAGAAGATGTTCCATCCACCACAACTTTTATACTTCGGTTTGTCAGAAAGCTTTCAATCCATTTGCGAAGTGTTGGTGTGAATCCAAAGGCTGGTAGTTTGGCAAGAAGATTTTTGTGCCAAACCTGGTCAAAAGCTTTGGAGATATCAAGGGCTACAGCGAGGGTTTCTTTTCCGGCCTCTAGAGTATTGTTCAAGGTGTGGGTGACATAGGTTAAGATGTCGCCTGTGGAACGATTTTGTCTGAATCCATATTGCCTATCGTGAATTAATTTATTGTTTTCTAAGTGATGGAAGGACGTGTTGGTTTATGACTAATTCCGCTTAATTTGTGAAAGAACATGAGGTGATCGAGATAGGCCCGTAATTAGAGATTGCGTGATGTGCCCCTTCTCTTGTAGGAATAGGTGTTACTCTGGCTATTTTCCAGCTTTTGGGGGAATATGCCCGACTCGAGCGAGAGCTGGAATAGCTTGGATAAGATAGGGCAAGTTCAGGGGCGCATTTTTTATCAGAGAATCGGCGGGATGTTAATGCGGCCTGCGGCGGATTTGGAATTTGATTTATTAATGGCTTTTATGGATTATTTGGGGCCCGAAAATTATTTCGCCCATGAGGTTGGTTTGGGGGGTATAGGCGGGCGGGTTAAGCCCTTTGTCATCTCAAAGTGGAGTTAGGTTGCGAAATAGGATGCTAGTGATTCGGCATTTTTCAGCGCGGGGTCGTGGCTACTGAACCATTTTCTTGGGTGAAAGAGGGGCGGAAGTGAGGGGACGCGAAATTTCTATTTATTAAGCCTCGTGCAACGAGAAAAAGGCCCGCCTTCCATTGGGGCAAGATGCGAGACGGCTCGGCTATCCTCTGGTCGAATGATTTCTTTGCCTCAGAGATGATTTTTTTGCATGAGTTTCGCGACTTGGTAAATGCAACTCGGTCACATTCTAGCTGTGAAAGTTGCCATTTCTGAAAAGATTTTGTTTTTTTCACGGACGGAATCTGCGCATTGTCTACCGAAAAACCAAGGCTTAGAATCCTTGTTCTCTTTAATCAATTTCGAGGGGACATAGGTTTCTAAGCCTATTTGAATTGCCTCGTTAAGGGCGTCTGCGAATTCTGAAGCGTTTTTATCTCTGATGCAGAGTTCATTCCACTGGTAAGCGGCAAAAAAGCATGCATGTCATTCCAATTAATGTTATCGTTATCGACTAGCCATATTTTTCTGGGGTTGGAGTGGGGTGACGGGGGTTTTGGCAAATTGGCGGAGGTTTTAATTTTTATCAGATTGTGGTCAGATTTACCTAAAGGGGCCGAAATTTTTGCTTCATAGGACGAAGGGTGTGAAGTGATGAAAAGATCGAGAAGATTGGATTTTTCATTGGCTTTGTCTGGGATTCTTGTGGGGCCGTTAATAATTTGTGTGAGGCCACACGCCGTAGAGAAGATTTCAGCGTCGGAGCCTGCGGGGGAATTATGGCTAGAAAATTTTAGCCAATTTTTGTTGTGGACGTTAAAGTCACCTAGGAAAGATATTTCAGAAGATGGAAATTCTTTCAGGATATTGCAATGGCACTCAAGGAGGTAGTCAAAAAATTGTTTGTATCTGGGGTTTTGGGGGCAAATATATTATGCAGAAGAATTTAGTTGAATGGCCTAACGTGATTTTGATCCATATGGCATCGAATTCATTGGATTCTAGATTAGTTAAACGCCTACTAGGGATGTCCTTTCTAATATAACAGCAGACCCCTCCTTTTTTTCGAAATTTTGAATGAAGTGTATAGTTTTCGAATTGGTAGTCACGACAGTTAGATTTATTTACGTCAATTATAGTTTCGGATAGGCCTAAAAGAGCAGGTTTTTCATGTTCGAGATGTTGAAATACGTCGTGTAAATTCGAATTGCGAGATAGACCGCGAATGTTGCAGAAATTGATTTTAATTGATGTCATTAGTAAGGAGAGTTTGAGGTGGAAATGAAAAGGGTGACAAGAAAAGTAAAGATAAGAGAGCCGGTAAACCAATTAAAACTCCGAACTTGGATATATTTTTGAATATATTCAATATCAGTGAGCTCTTAGAAATTGGACAGTGGTTTTCTTTATTACTTTATTAATTAATATCATGTTTCACCTAAAACCTACACCACTTTTCTTAAGTAAAAAAGTCTAGAACAGTGTTTCTCAAACTTTTTGGTCCGCTATCCCCTTTTGAACTTAAAAATTTCAAAGGGACCCCGAAGAAAAACATCCCGAAGTGAGAAATTTAATTTAATTTAAATTTAAGAAAAGGAGTTAATTTCTTTTTTTAACTGCATTGAAACACTCATAATTTTAATTAATAGTGGATTTATTTATAGTATCAATAAAAAATAATAACTAATCAAAAATTTATAAAAGAGCAGGAATTCAGCCACTAGGGAAGCCTCTGTCGAATAAAACTTCCAATTTAAGAAAACGTTTCGGCTTCAATAAAAAGTATTTAAATAAATCTAGTCGGGCATTTGAACCAATAAAAATAACAGATAAAATATTTCTAATTAAAAAGTCTGATGCTGAAGATCAAACGTTCGAAAATATAGTCTCAAACAATTTACTTATTTATATAAAATTTATTTGCATCAAGCAGAGGAAAACCTCATTGATTATCTTCTTTTTTATTAGAAATTATGAAACAAAATTCTTTAAGGGATAAGAAACTAGCTAGTTTCAAATTTCGAAAACTAATCACCACAAAATGAGGGGCCGGATCAAAATTGAAAATTGTAACCCTTTCGACCAAACTATGTTTACAAAATTTGGTTAGTTTTTGCATTTCTAGCCTCCTAGGGTCCACAGAATATGTATACAAAGTTTGATTAAGTTTTGTCAAAAGGGCTAGAATATTCATTTTTGACCCTCTCCCTCATTTTGGGCATTACTAGATATTTTGGGGCCCACAGAATATGTATACAAAATTTGGTTGAGTTTGGACGAAAGGGCTAGAATTTTCATTTTTGACCCCCTACCCCTTTTTTTTGTCTGATAATGTTTAAAACACATTTAAAAAAAATTATTTTATCTTCTTTTGAAAAATATATTTAGTTTTTTTTTAGTTAAATTTGTTCATTTTTTTACCTCTTCAAAATGTGGTAGATTTTTATGCCCCACCCTGTATAAGTCCTGAAGATTATCCCTTGTCTATCCAATCAGATTTTTGGAGTTCTTATTGAAACTCTATATATCTTTACTCTTTTATGAAATCCCTTTTTTGCACTTTTGAACCAAAAGTTGTTAAACTAGAAATCCCAAAACCCTATCGGTTATTAATTTTAGAAATTTTGACACCATAATGAACTTTCCACGATTTTCTAATTTTGAGTTATCAAGGGTATAAAATAAAAATAATCGGGCACCCCCCCCCCCCGAAAATTTCTGATCCCTACTGTTTTGGACCAGTCACCTGAGTACATTATATATTTCATTTAATTGATAAAAAAATGAATAGAAATGTTTATTTATAAAATTATTGGTCAAAATTCAAGGAACTTGATAAAAAGCTGGCTGGTCTCTTTCTTTTCACTCAGTTAATTCGAAGCATGCAGAGAGAGTAGAGCTTCTTGCCAGCCATCCAAAGGTAATTCAAATGTCATATAGGTACTTTCTAGTTTTCTAAAACTTTCTATTATCCTAACCGCTAATTTAATTAATTGATTACATATTATACATAATTAACATTACCTATACTATACAGGGTGGTCAAAAATCCATTCACTGAAAAAAAAAATATACAGAATCGTCCAACTTTCATTTACTATAAAAATATGAATATACAGGGAGGTCTCTTTTTCTCAATGTAAACGGGGTGGAAAAAAATATTTTCTATTGAAAATATACAACATACTATTAAAAATATTATTATTATTATTATTATTTTTATTTATTGTCACCGGGAACAAAGCCCATTTAGACAGCACATCAGTAAAGTTTTAATAGGGTTAGTGGGGGAGCCGAGTTTTAGCCGTTATAAATTTTTATATGCCAGCCAGGTTCAGGTTTCCCTCTTGAACATCGTCATCAACGATGCTGAAGCGAGTCCAGCGCCTTAGTCAGCTCGGAAAACCCGACTCCCAAAAATATTAATTAATTTTAGGATTTTTTTTATTTTACTATCAAATTTGAAAGAAAATTTTTCAAGAGTCCGTCTCTGTATAATTTTTTTCTCTTGAGACGGGGTGCAAAAGTGAATTTTTTACATCATAGACATCAAACATCGAGGAGATAATGAAGCGTAAAAGAGAAATCAAGTTGCTCAAAATAATATTTCGTTTTTTTTTGAGGGGTATTTTTTTCATAATATATACAGGGTCGGGTATAAAAATCATCCACATTTTGAAGAGGTATATAAAATGAAAAAATAACTAGAAAGAAAAAACTGAATATATTTTTGAAAAGAACATAAAATAAAAATTTTTTAAAAATTTGTTTTAAACATTATATCAGACAAAAAGGGCCTTTTTGACCAAACTCAACCAAATTTTGTATATATAGTTTGGTCGAAAGGGCTAGAATTTTAATTTTGGGTGTTTAGTTTTTGAACTTCTATCCTTTTGGGGGCCCACATAATATGTATACAAAATTGGTTGAGTTTGCTCGAAAGGGCTAGAATTTCCATTTTTGACCCCTCCCTCCCCTTTTTTTTCTCATATAATGTTTAAACTAAATTTAAAAAAAAATGATTTTATGTTCTTTTCAAAAATATATTCATTTTTTTCTAGTTAAATTTTTTCATTTTTTTGTACCTCTTCAAAATGTGGTAGATCTTCATGCCCCACCCTGTATATAGTATAGAGATATTATTTTATTAAAATTTTTCGAAAAGTCGTTAGCACCCTGTCTCCAGAGTGAAAATGATACAAATGCGCTCTATATATTTTGAATAATACTCTTCTATTATGTCTGAGGACCACTATATATGAATAACGTATAAGGCTTTTAGCTTTAGCTATAGCTGCTCTAAGTCGTAGTCTTTGTCTTGAAATTCTTGCGAAGTCCAGGGATGCCAATTCTGATGTTGTGTGAATCATGACCATAAATTAATTATAAATTAGGGTTGATATGAATATACATGGAATAAATGGATCTCATGTTGTATAAGGGATTTATTTAATAATTATTGAGCTAATTCAATGATTTAGGCAAGGATATACCTAAATATTAACACTAGACACAAAATATTTAAGACTAGTTAATCTTATCAAGACTATATAATAAAGCAGTAAGCAGTCTCTTGGCTTGTCCGGTTTCGTCTAATTATGGCTTCGCCCCCTGTATGCTCTATGCGTACTTTACAGCTGGTATTATAATATATTATATTTTTGTCAAGTGATTACATTATATTTCTATTCTTCGAATCGTATTATATATTATAGTTTCATGATTGTTTGACGGAAATTAAGTTCCGCCAAATGGTTGTTTTATTTTTCTAGTGATTTTGCTGATGAGAATTGGCAATCAATACCAAATAGTCAATTGAAAGAGAATACAGAAATCAGAAAGATATATGGAAAACTTTTTTTCATATTCCTCAATCAATATTTCCGGAAATTAAACAATTTTGATTGAGAGTTGATAAATTTAGAAATGACACAAGTTTAGGGAAGAAAAATATTGACCCTAATTCTATTTTGGTTTTAATTTGCCTCGTTTGTCTGTTGCACCAGCGGGGAATTGTTTTGTGAAATTAACAAAAATTATATCAATTATGAATTGGTATTTTATTTAGTGAATATAGATGGCTCATTTACGGAATGAGAAAAATAAAAAACAATATTTGTTTTACAATTTTTCTCACCATCATAGACTGACTATACAGTAGGTATACAATTCTAAGTGAGATTTGCCTATCTGAAGGGTGAAGGAACACATTCATGTTCTGTATTAGAATAGGTATTCGTAATCAGTGGCGTAGCCAGAAAATTTTCATGGAGGGGGGAGGGGGAGGAGGGTCAATCTACAAAGCAAAATATTTAGTGGGAATTTTCTTTATTAAAACAAATAGTCCAGTTAAATTGTGTTTTTACCCGAAAAGTTTTGGGGTAGTTGTAATTTCGAACCTTTTATGTTTTTGAGTGTGCTGAATCCGAATCTGAGGTTTGCTAACAAAATTTCATCACGGAGCAATCAAAAATGCAAAAAAAGTTTAGAAAAAATCTCATTTTTTGGCGATTTTTTGCTTATAACTCAAAAACTATCAACTTTTCGTAAATAATCTACCTATTTAAAATGAAAGTTAATAAAATTTCCTATAAATTTCATGATTTAGGTTTTTTTCTCCGACCAAAAGTTCGGGCACAAGCGCTAGTTGAAAATAGGCGTATTTTTTCTGTTTCCGCAAATTCCATAAAACTCGCACTTTTTTCGATTTTTTACCATTTTGACCATGAAAGACCACTTTATACATTTTTAAACTAGATTAAATTTGATACAATTCAAACAAAGTTTCATCTTAATTGGATAATGGTAACCCGTGCCGCAATGAGGTTGAATTTTTGAAAAACTGCGATTTTTTCAAAAATCGCAGTTTTCCTTCAAAATGAAAACCACTCATACTAGAAATTTGATTTCTGTCTCATTCTCTAGGAAATGTTGTTGACTTGAACTCTTAGATTTATTGATTCCATGATACATTTGAGGATTCGGATCATATCCTTTGTAAGAAATATATGAATTTTCATTTTGAATAGGAAGGTTATTTACGAAAAGTTGATAGTTTTCGAATTATAACCAAAAAAACCCCCAAAAAATGAGATTTTTCCCCCTTTTTTTGCATTTTTGACAATGTTCCGTTACGAAATTTTGTTAGCAAACCTCAGATTCGGATTCAACACACCAATATAGGAATAAGAAATCAAAACTACCTCAAAACTTTCCCGCGAGGGACTTTTTAGAGAACAATTTAACTGGACTAAAAAGGTACTGCAAGAAATTAAAAAAAGGACATAATTTTTGATTAATCATATGAAATATATTTAATTACGGTTAGTTTGCCATAATAAAAAAAAGTGTGAATATCAAAACCAAATTTCACACGTGGTTTTGGTGCATTGAGATTAAGAGCTGATTATATTTTGGTGCATATCGACCCAAAATTAAGGGGGTGGAGAGGGGGTTAAAAATTAAAAATATAGGCCATTTGAGCAAACTCAACCAAATTTTGTATACATAATCAGTGAACCTCCAGAAGTCGAAAACAGAAACTAGCCGGGGGGGGGGCAAAAAAATGAAAATATAGGTCTATGAACCAAATTCAACCAAATTTTGTAGACATAATCAATGGGCCCCCACTAGTCTAAAAATGCAAAAACTAACCGCCCTAGATGATTATAAATAATTTTATTAAATATTAAATATAAGAGAGGGGCCAGGGTGTATGGTAAAGTCAAGTGGATGGCCACATCAGAACTTGTCAATTTGTTTTAATCAAAATAGTTTCAGCCGTTTTTGAGAGATTTCGAAAAAATGAAGCAAAAAATCCACTTTTTGCATGCACGATTACAATACTTGAACTTGACCATACCCTGTGTGGTAAAGTAAAAAATTGAAATTATTCAAATACACCGGTTGCATCCAAGTAATTTCAAACTTGCATTCCAGGCTGTTTGCAGACACTATTGACACTATTACCTTGTGGTTAATCCATAATTACAGTCCATATAATCCAAGCCTTGTTGCTTGTAGTGTAAATTGTAATTGATTGATTCTGATCAATGAGGATGCTGTTATTTGAAAAATTTAAATTATTCAAATACACACGCTGCATCCAAATAATTTCAAACTTGCGTTCCAGGCTGTTTGCAGACACTATTGACACTATTGGTTTGCGACACCTTGTGGTTATTCCATAATTACAGTCCATATAATCCAAGCCTTGTTGCTTGTAGTGTAAATTGTAATTGATTGATTCTGAACAATGAGGATGCTGTTAGTTGCTACTCGCTAACCCTACTAGAAAGGGGGATTCCCTTGCACAGCCAATATAAATGAGTCATCATTGAAATCGATACCAATAAATTCTCTCTAGTACATTAATTTCTATGAAAGCCGGAGAGAAAACAAGCCGCGTTCTTTATGAATGGCATATGATCCATATCAGATGGCTGATATATATCACAAAGGGATTATTTTGATTTGCAAAGCCACTCTACGCTGATGAGAAATAATTAGTAAGCACGTTGCTGGCATTTGCTTCCACAATGAATCAAATAAATTCATTATGCTTATTATTAACAACACCCACGCACACACACAACATACTAATTAAAACACCATATTTATTAAGTTCATTTTTAAAGTGAATAGAGCCGTCCGTCAAAAATATACCTACATTATCTCGCTTATTTAAATCAGCATTGTGAAATATTCCTAGTTTGTTTCAATTGCTTGATTATCTCCGCCCTTAATCGCTCTAGTTTAATTTATTCCTCTTGACATTTCACAATACTTGTTATTTATTTTTCTTTGAATATAAAAAAATAAGCTGACGTGATCTGATGTGGCCATCCACTTGACTTTACCATACACCCTGTCCCCTCACTTATATTTAATATTTAATAAAACTATTTATAATCATGTAAGGGAGGGGGTTAGTTTTTGCATTTTTTAGACTTCTGGGTCCCACTGATTATGTTTACAAAATTTGGTTGAGTTTGGTAAATGGCCAAGATTTTCATTTTTTGACCCTACAACCCCCATTTTTGGCGGTTAGTTTTGCATTTTTAGACTTCTGGGGTCCCACTGATTATGTATACAAAATTTGGTTGAGTTTGCTCAAATGGCCTAGATTTTTAATTTTTAACACCCCCTCCTACAATTAATTAAAAAAAAAACATAGGATCTATGAGGCATTCCACGATAAATCGGACGGTTTGAAAAATTTTAATTTTTGATTTCGTTTATTTTTTGACATTTTTTCATATCCATCAAAAAACTTTTCCTGGTAAATTTTGAAATTTTAACTGGCTTCGAGCTATGTAAAGAAGCCAGTTAAAATTCCAGTTCAATACCCATACGGTATTGACCCCATGAAAAATAATATTTATAATTAAAAAAAGACTGATGATGAAGACCAAGTCTTCGAAACTATAGTCTCAAACAAATAAATAATATATATACAGATATATAATTTCCATATATATGTGTGTATGTTTATTTGCATCAAGCAGAGGACAACCTCTTTGTTTCTTTTTGTCAAGAAAATATTTCTTTCCAATTATGCAATACGTTTCTGAAACACCTTCTACCTTTATTTCGAAACTTGACTATAAAAACTGCCTCATTTTCTATATTAATAGTAAAATACGAAGCAACAAATACATAAAAGAAAATAGATCGATTTCAAATGACCACGAAACATATAAACAATAAGATAGTATCAATGAAATAATTGATTTTTCTACTTTCGAAATTAAACCTATTTACATAATAATGTCATCGTTCGAACGTTATTTTTTATATTTATTGACTGATTTTGAATCTAAAACAAATATAAAATTTTTATTAATAATATTCGAGGGTATAGAAATCTTAAAAGCACCTGTTTCTATTGAATCGAGAAGTTATGCATTGTCAGTAGTTTAGCTGTCATTTCATTATCGGACATCGATCATTATTTTTAAGCATTGCGTGCATCCTGGTTGAACTATTTTTTTAAGCTTAAAAGGATAACCGATTATCTTCTATTGAATTATAAAAGCTATTTAAAAATAATATTTCTAAAGAATTCAATATATCTAAAATCATATAGTGCCTGGAGCACCGAGCAATGCTCGGTAACTTTTTGCCTCTAAATAGTTTGTTTCAAATTTCAAGGCTCTGCGACTTACCGAAGACGAGATATGAACGATTAAAATATTTATTTTACGCCACTCCTAATTTACACTCTCTTCCTTTATTTAAATCGGATTAAAATCTATACACGACTAATAACTCATGACACTTGATATACCTATTTAAACAAAATTGTTTGTGCCGTTTTTGAAGAAGTTATGAGCGAAAAACCGAAATTCGTTATCTTTTAAACAGGCGATGAAAAAAAATATTAATGGGATTAATATTATTTTAATTATGTAATTTTTGAAAAAAGTAAATTCAAAATTGCTTTAAACACTATTATGTAATTGAAAGTGATAAGTGAAAATAGTATGACCTACTATACTAAACCGATTAAGATTATCTCGGAAGATAAGCTAAGAATAGCTTGCAATAATAATAAATGCTCTCGATGGGTATATAAGAAGGGCAAAGGATAGGGAGAGGGGTATATAAAGGTGTTAGATAGGGACAGTGGAATGGGTATGTAAGGGGGGGGTGGGGGAAGTGAGAAAAAGGTATATAAGGAGGGATAGATAGGGACAGGAGCCAGTATATGTCAGGCAGTGGGGAATGAAACATCGGCTGCGAATATTACAATATGGCCTTTCCACCTTCATCCACCCTCTCAGTTGACTCCATCCTTCACTAATAAACAACCCTTCGTCCCTTATATTAATTATATGCATAGATTGAAGAAACCATTAAATATAATATTTTATTTATTATACTTTTAGCTAAATAGAAATCGTGTGTGTGAGTGAAAGTATTATATTATAGATAGTACCATGTGAGTTTTTTTATCTTGAAACAGTCTTATAACTTGTAACTCAAAAACAGTTCATTATATGAAAAAAGTTTCAAATAAAAGTTTATTGATATCAAGGGGGAATAAACTACGCTATTGTTTGTCGACCTAGAACAATTTTTCAAACGTATTTCAAGGTCAAATTCTGTTTTTTAAATGAAAAAAACAACAACTAAAACTAAGTGATTATAAAGGATAATAAACATAGATAAAAACATATGGACTTAGTTTTTTTAGTTATAACTCGAGTTCAAATTGAGCTACAAACAAGTGGTAATTTGAAAATCAAAGAGAAAGTTATTTACTATTACTTCAATAAAATATTTCGATTTCAAATATTGTTGTTTAATATCTAATGCGACTCGAAAATAGGTCAAAATGCCTTTTACATTGTTTTGACCGATAATATCTCAAAAATCGGAAAAATGCATGATAATCAGCGTATAAAACTCTACTGTGGGATCCATTGTTAGTTTTACGGTTACAAATTTTTGTTTAATTTTTGTTGATCAGTGATAATTTAATTAAAAGAAAAATTGAAAAAGCGATACTCTTTCTATAAATTTTGATGATTAGATTTTTCACCACATAAGATTAGCTAAAATAAATCGGTCTTATTAATAGAAAAATTTGAATTTAAAAATTGAATATTATTAGTGCAAATTCGGATTACGGATAGCGAGGAATAAATTTATAATTCAACGAATTGTTTAAAGGATCTCTTTTCAATCTAGAAATTTATTCTTACATACTAAAGATGACCGAATTATTTTCATCCATACTGCAATCCTTTTCCCAGAAATCAAAAATTGTATTAACATTTTTATCAAAACTCATGTTTAATATAATTTTATTGGAAAGGCCAAGCAAAACAATATCTATTCAACTTACGAGCCCCTGAAAGTTATGCATCCAAATCGCCAGCTTTGGTTATCAGATGCCTACCCTATAGGTAAAGATATTCAACGCTAATTGTGTAGTGATGAGTAAAAAAATAAACTTTAAAGACTATATTTTTTTATTTCACTTGAACGTATTTCGTGGTTGTATCATTAGAAAAGTGAGATGGTGAAAACCGAGGGGTGAACCGCGACCTAATATGCTGTACACCTACTTCAACTTGTACTTCCAAATACTTCCAAGTACTTTCAAATAATTCCAAGCACTTCCACATATTCCCAAGTACTTACAAATATTTCCAAGTACTTCCAAATATTTCTGCAATTGCAAATATTTTCAAGTACTTCCAAGTACTTCCAAATATTTCCAAGTAATTCCAAATATTTCCAAGTACTTCCAAGTAGTTCCAAATATTTCCAAGTACTTCCAAAGAGGTGTACACCTATTTCCAATCGCGGATCACCCCTCGATGAAGACTATACACAATCGGCCAAGTGTAAGTCGGACTCCCATAACGATAATTATGTACTTTATATCTTCCGAAATACTTGAGATATCTCATTCGTTCTTATTTCTCGCTAATAAAGAGAGAATTAGTGAATTTGTGGATGTTGTATTTGATTTTAAGTTAAGCTACTTTTGAACGCCGTCAAATACAAAGATCACCTAAAAATGGCCCCTTTAAGGCTCTCTCACACTCTCATTTTAAAGCGATTTTGAAATAGTATGTCTGATTTTATTTAAAAAGATCTTTACAGAAATACTTCACAGCCCCATGATAAGAACATATTTTTTTAGTCCATGAAATTTAAATCGAATTGCCTCAGATCGTTTGATCTTTTTATGGTTCTATTCAAAAGAATTATTGGACACTCTTAGTTTACATAGGTACAATGTTTCAAAAATGGATACATATGATTAAATATGAATGTGAACTGGAAGTTGATTTTAATTTTAACTGGCTCCCACCTAAGTAAAGATCAAAAATTTTCAATATCCATACGGTATTGACCCCATGAAAAATAATATTTATAATTAAAAAAGACTGATGATGAAGACCAAGTCTTCGAAACTATAGTCTCAAACAAATAAATAATATATATTCAGATATATAATTTCGATATATATGTTTGTATGTTTATTTGCATCAAGCAGAAGACAACCTCTTTGTTTCTCTTTTTTTTGTGAATCAACAACTTTGCTACTCTCGACAAAACAAAAACTTCTCAATTAGATTAAACTTTTAATGAAATTTTATATTTCGAGTACAATGGATACATATAAATGGTAAATGTATAATCTTATAACATTTAGTTCATGAGCTACAGTGGTCTGACAGCCAGCCAAACAGACATTGTACCTAGGTAAACTAAGAGTGTACAGTAATTCTTTTGAATAGAACCATAAAAAGATCAAACAAATTGAGGCAATTTGATTTAAATTGAAGCGTCTCATATAAATAAAATATTTATTTGCTTATACATAAAGAGAAATCAATGAGGTTGTTTGTTCTCTGCGTGATGCAATTAAACATATATGCAACGAATATTTTGTTTGTAAAATATACTAATATACAAATTATTTGCTAAGGGACCTTTATCATTACTCCTTTTAATTATAAATATTTTATCTGTTATTTCGCTTGTGCTCAAATACCCGATTGTAGATAAATTCGCTTTATCGTAATAGCAATCTTTCTAATTAAAAGAACTGATAGTGAAGGTCAAACCTTCGAAACTCTAGTCTCTAACAAACAAATTATATATACCTATACATATATATATATATATATATAGTCATTAGAGATTTTTAGGGTTTCTCCGTGAGGGTTTGATAGTTTTTATTGACGTTTGGACTCTCTTTTTGGAGCCATTTTCAAGAGAGGGAACGGGTGGTCTAAGTGGTGTTAGCCTCGTTGTCCAGGGTTCGTTTTGGTGGAGTATCTTCCGAGTGAATTTCTCCATTCAGAAGACTGGGTGGATTGGGAGATTTAGGAGGTTTCGTGTGTTTTGCGGATTAGGATGGATTACTTACGGTATGAGGCTGACGTCTCGGCTGTCACTGTTTCGAGAACACTGGACACTGTCGACACGTTCAACAGCTGTGAACAGTGACAGTGAACGTGTCGACAGTGCCCAGTGTTCTCGAAACAGTGACAGCCGAGACGTCAGCCGCCATAGCGTGAGTAATCCACCCTCAGATGGAAAACACCCAAAAACTCCTAAATATCCCAATCCACCCAGTCTTCTTAATGAAGAAATTCACTCGGAAGACACTCCCCAAAACGAACCCTGGACAACGAGGCCAAGGCCACTTAGACCACCTACTCCTCTCTTGAAAATAGCTCCAAAAGGAGAGCAGAAACGTCGAGAAAAACGTTCAAACCCACGAGGAGAAACTCTAAAAATCTCTAATGACATAGAACCCATCCGCGGAAACCTCAATGAACATATATATATGTTTATTTGTCTCAAGTATACAGTATGTCAATCTTTTTGATTTCTCTTTTTATGAATCAACAACTCTGCTACTCTTGGCAAAACAATTTTTTTTCAATTTTTTGTTTAAATGGTATTTAAAGTGTAGTTGTTGAAAAATCGTTAGTATAATTATAATAATCTTTATTAACTTTAGGTCGTAGACCAGTAATTCTCAAACATTTATGTTTTAAAGTCCATTTTTTAGAGCAAGATTTTGTAGCCTACAAAATTATTTTACATAAAGTTTTTTATATATCGAACTACTTCAAAATCCTTTATAAGATTATATCCAGACAAAAGAGGAATCTAAAGTTAAACAAAAGCTTTAAATAATAACACACTGATATGATTTCTGCCGTTTTGTAAATTCTTATTCCGGTGGCTGAGCTCAGATGTAAACATCGCTTTCGCCCTCCATAAAACCACTACCAGGAAAAAGCCAATTTGTTGTTTCAAGTTGCAACGTGTGTTTAAGAGGTTGTCATCTTTTTATGGGCTCATCAAATCCAGGAAGTGAACCTCTTTTTGATGATCAGACAAACAAACAAACAAACAAAAAAAGCAGCAATGTTTGATCTCCCCAATCAGTAAATCATCGTTACGACAGAGAGGGAGCCAATTGAATTAGACGACGGCCGTTTAGCCAGAACACCAGCCAGCCAGATATCTCTTCGATAGATCCAGTACACATTTTAAATTAATCTTCCACAATAAATTAAATTTATAGAAATATTAGCCTTGGGAAATTTGTGATTTTACAAAAAATTTGAATGATCAAAATTATAGAAATATTTTAGAGTAAATCCAACTTATTTTGCATTTTTATTACCTAAAAATATAACTTTATCGCACACCAACAATAGTAATATAGTTTTGGGGCTCAACTATCTATAGACCAATTTCTAACAATGGCCATAAATTAAAAATATTTTTCAATTTTTTATGGATTGGTGGGGATCAGATAGGCTAGTCGGTAGCGTATCATCCTGCTAACCAAGTGGACCCGAGTTCGAATCCGACTCGAGGCATTCGGCTAAAATCTGACCCCCGGAGTAGAGACAAAATTTAAAAAATAAATAGTATCGTAACATGGCTTATAGCTAGAAAGGTCGAAAAGCCAAAAAAAAAAAAAAAAAATTTATGATTTTTCACATTCAGGTGTGACATTCATGGGGACGGAATTGATATGAGAGAATTTTGATTTGGTAATATTGTCAGTGATTGGCTTAAAAATATAGAAAGTTTCAATATTGGTTACAATTCTCTAAAAGTAAAACAACACTAGAAAGTAAATATTTTTATATGACTTATTATTGAAGGGACAGAAATGACACTTATGAACGATATAATTATTCACTTACCTTTATGAAGTCATTAGTTCTTTGACTTGGAACTCATATATATTTCATTCGTGCATGGGATGCAAACCTCTCCTCTAATGCAATTTTTCATCAGTTCATAAAAATTTATTCAAGAATTACATTAAAATCTTAATCATAATTCTAAACAATAGAATTTTTGGCCAATTTTAAATAAAATAGAATCGGAATTGATTCTAAAATAAGAGAGAATTTTTTTTTGAATATGTACGCTTGACAATCATCAATTAATAAATTTATCAATTAAACAATAAAATATAAATTTAAAAGTTTAAATTCCAACAATGGGGGTCGGGTAGGCTAGGGGTTATCGTGTCAGCCTGCTAACCAAGTGGACCCGGGTTCGAATCCGTCCATTGATATTTGCTTGGTGTCATTCCTTAAAGCCATTTAAATAAAGAGGTCTGAATAGCCTATTTTTGAGAGCCATCTCTGTGAGCTCCGTGGATTAAGTGAGCATTACTAGAGTAATTAAATACGGATTAATTTTTAATTTATTTATTCACAGACTAATCCTGGTTCGATCCTAATCTCTGCGCTATTTTTGAAAACAATTTTTTTTTAATATTTTAAAACAATTAATAACATTTTTTTTAATATACAAATATTCGAAATAACGAAAAAATTGACTCTTCCCAAAATATTAGAACTTTTTTAAACCTGATTTGACTGATTGATTTTTAAGATTTTGCGTTAAATGAATAGGTAGGTACATAAAACTAGTGTATTTCAAATTTGTGTCTTATTTGGTTTACGATCTACAATGGTCTGACAGATCCACAGAAATAGAAACATTGTAAATACTATATACTAAACTAATAAGCATCAGTTTGAATGGAACCTTAAAAATATCTGAAATTGAAGAGAATCATGCCTCATTGTTTTCTTTTCATTAAATGTCTATTTTTCATTGTATTTTCTATTAATCGATTCCGAAATATATAACTGGTTAGATGTTTCACTATTTGTAAATGTTTAACTGGCATAGGTATATTAATGCCAAACAATGTTCTTAATTCTACTAGAGGGATGAACCGCGACTTAATATCGTGTACACCTACTTCCATTTCCACTTTCATTTCCAAGTAAAAGACAATAATAGATGAAGGGGCATTATCTAACGAATTCCAAAATAATTCCACATAATTCCAGAGATGTGTACACCTAATTCCAATCGCGGTTCACCCCTCGATTCTACTAAACCCAAATACTATTATAGTACATTATTTAACAAGTTTACAAGGAAAATTTAATAATTGATATTACATATATACACTTATAAAAATAATTTAATCTTTATTTATTTATTTATTTTCAGGAATGCCCTGAAGGAGTAGTTCACGAGGATTCCTTTAAAGACATCTATGCTAAGTTCTTCCCCCATGGAAGTAAGTAAAAAACAACTTTAGTACATATATAGTAAAAACATTTGCTTTTTTTATTATAATATGTAGATATCTTCTAGCAAAGTAGAAAGATAATTAAAACTTTTACTTAATTTATAAAAAGTAATAAAGTTTGTGGAGTTATATTATTTATCTACCATTTTTTCCTAGGTCTTTTCATTAAATTTTTAAAGTTTGCATGGTAAAAAAAGCCAAGTTGTATAAAATAGTTATGTAATCAAGCTTTCTACAAAATTAATTCAACTCTATTATTATTTATTAAGATTAATAATCACTTGCAATTTTAATATGAATAAAAAATATATATATATCTTCGCACTTTTTGTTATTTGTTTAAATTATTGTTCTCTTTCACTTTTCGTGCTTCGTTTATTCATTTTTTTTCATTTTAATTTTTCTCAATTGCCTCGTTTGAAATTCAATTCAACTTGGAATTTGAATAGGATAAATAATGATTGTGTTTTTAAATAGAAAATTAAAACATTCCTAATGGCCTAAAAGTGAATACGAGTGGCTAATTATTTTTTGTAAAAGTTGTGAAATGTAATATGAATTCCTATTATAAAAAATTGCCATGAGCATTTTTTTGGAGTAAAATCAAAATGAAATTTTATATTAATATTAACAGGAAAGCTATGTTTTATTTTTTTGTTTTATTTATATTTAAAAATTGAATCGTTCATTTCTAAAATTTTCATCATTATTGGTCTCTGTCCGTTGGCAAACAGCGCTGACTGGTGGTCAAAATAAAAACTAACACACTAGGGTCATATTTATTTTTATTCGATAAAGAAAATTATTAAAAACTAACAAACAAGATATATTATTAATTTGATGTTTACTATTATATACAATATTGAATGCTTTATTTAAATATTCTTCGGCATGTAAAATTATCCTCGGTATGATAGATAGTTGTGCAGCTGACCCGAGTAGTTTAGTTATATTTTTGGCCACGAGATTGCGTAGTGCCAAGAACCAATTACCAATTGCAATAATTTTTTATTTATTTATTTATTTTAATATTAATTCTTCTTGATTACCAGGGCCGGTCAACTTTAGGAGGTGGAACATTATATACTGGGATAGTATTATTTTTCGAGGGGGGATGATTTGATTTGATGTTGTGGACCCATTAACTTTTAGTAGAACACCTTTTTCTGGACCTATAACGAATTTAACTTATTTTAAACATAAAAAAAATGTTTACATTTTCTGGTTGAATGTATAAGTTTTACCGCCCTTTTTTTCTAAAAATTATATTTTCGAAAACCCAATTTTCCTTATAGGTCAATTTGGAAACAAGTTATAAAATCCAACCTGTATTCGTCAAATCGGTTTTGCTAATAACTACTAGAGAACAAAATTTCCCCCTGTTTCCATCTTTCGTGAATTAACTTACACCTATCATTAAATACAAACGGCCTTGTGAAAAACGAACTCAGATACTGAGAGTTCCGTAGTTTTTTCAATTTATTATTCAAACAAATTATTTTATAGTCAACATAAAACATCTTAATTGAAAATATTTTGTTTTGCCGAGAGTAGCAGAATTGTTGAATCATAAAAACAAATCAATGAGGATATCCTCTGCTTGATGCAAATATATATAATTTATTTGTTTAAGACTTTAGTTTGACCTTCATCATCAGTCTTTTTAATTAGAAATATTATTTCTCATGGGTTCAAATACCCAATTGGATTTAGATAAATTCGTTTATCGTAATAGTGAGCAGTCGTTTATTGTTTAGTGAACTGCAAAACGAATTTATCTAAATCCAATCGGATATTTGACCCCATGAGATATAACAGATAAAATACAGGAATTTTTTTGATGGGTTATTGTGGTGTTTCACAAAGAGGAAATAAAAATTAATTTTTTTTTTTTTAAATTATATTTTGGAGATTTTTTATTTATCTCTATACATATTTCGGGTTACGAATCATCAGGAGGTTAACAAAAGACTGACCATAAATTTTACATTCTATTGATTTTATAATCTAGTGGTTAATATTTTGAAAGAAGGGGGGAACCAATGGGTGTTCAAAGAATTTGTGTGGGTGAATTTAGAGGTGTGTGGGGGGGGGGGGGGAGAAGCTGGATATTGAACAAATTGTCCGACAATAACCCGAAGGGTTCAGGTAAGTTGTCTATGGTCGAAATTTATTTATAAAGTATTCTATGAATACCTATTAAAGGTATTATATAAAGGATTTAAGCTATATAAATTTAGATCAAAACAACACTATAACCCATCAAAAAAAAAAAATTCCTGTGTTTAATATGTTTCACTATAAGCCAACACCGCTTTCCCTAAAATGTTAACAAATAAAATATTAAATTGAAAGTTTTTTGCCGAGAGTAGCAGAATTTTTATCTATTGAAGGAGACAATAAAAGAGTGTGTCTTCTGCTGGAATTATAAATTTTATTTATTTATAAATAGACTATAGTTTCGAGGCCTTTGCCCTCTTCATCAGTCTATTACAATGGATTCACAGGAATTAATTTATTGTCCTCGAAACTATAGTCACTTTATAAATAAATAAAATTTATAATTCCAGCAGAAGACACACTCTTTTATTGTCTCCTTCAAAATAAAATATTTATAATTAAAAAAGAATGATGATGAAGGTCAAACCTTCCTAACTACAGCACTCATAATTGTAATTTATTTTATATCTCAGGTGCTGATGAAGGTCAAAAAAGGACCGAAACATTATATATACAGGGTGTTTCACAGAACTCGTTTATTAAAAATTTTCATGGAAGGAGTTGAGAGAAAATTTTGAACTTTGACATATTTATGCTCTTTTTAAATAAATTATTAACAACTTTCGGACACTTTCTGCTTTGCCGCAATCGCTATCAACTTTCATATTTTCTATGGAACTCCCCAAATATTTTTGCATCATTAGATTAAGTGTTAAAAACTAAGATGATTTTGTATAATACACTTGATGTTTAAAATTTATAATTTCTGAATTATTTTAGATAGTTTGTAAAATCTACCAATTTAGCGTTCATCTTTAAAAATTAATAATAATTAAACTATTGTTTGAAAAATTAATTTGATCAATTAGAACTCTTAATTAGACATTAAAGAATCTTACTTAATCATCAAAATTCAAATTTTATATCCAGGATCACCATAATAATTGTTTATTTTTGAAAATCAAAAAGTTGTTAATACTCAATATTTTCTAATGTAACATTGCATAAATTTTAGTATTTTTGAATTCTACATAAAAATCCAATAGGAATTTATATTGTAATTATTTGTTTCAATAAATAATTATAAATTAATCATGTGTGATTTAAATAAAAATTCAAACTTTAATCCAATAGGAGTTTATTAAATATTCCTTATACCTAAAATGAATAGTTTTTTAAATAAAAAATATTTTAAATTTCACTCGTCTAGATCTTAATGATTTATTATGTACTTAGGTATGTATAATTTTAGTATTTTTGAATTCTACATAAAAATCCAATAGGAGTTTATTAAATATTCCCTATCCCTAAAATGAATAGTTTTTTAAATAAAAAATAGTTTAGATTTCACTCGTCTAGATCTTATTTATTATGAATAAATTAATAAATAATTAAGATATGCGAGTGAAATTTAAAATATTTTTTATTTAAAAATCTATTCATTTTAGGTATAGGAAATATTTAATAAACTCCTATTGGATTTTTATGTAGAATTCAAAAATACTAAAATTATACATACCTAAGTACATAATAAATCATTAAGATCTAGACGAGTGAAATTTAAAATATTTTTTAATTAAAAAACTATTTATTTTAGATATAGGGAATATTTAATAAACTCCTATTGTATTTTTATGTAGAATTCAATAATACTAAAATTTATGCCATGTTCTATTTGAAAAAATTGAGTATTAACAACTTTTTGATTTTCAGAAATAAACAATTATTATAGTCATCCTGGATATAAAATTTGAATTTTTATGATTAAGTAAGATTCTTTAATGTCTAATTAAGAGTTCTGATTTATCATATTAATTCTACAAACAATAGTTTAATTATTATTAATTTTTAAAGATGAATGCTAAATTGGTAGATTTTACAAACTATCTAAAATAACTCAGAAATTATAAATTTTAAACATCAAGTGCATTATACAAAATCATCTTAGTTTTTAACACTTGGTCTAATGATGCAAAAATATTTGTGGGGTTCCATAGAAAATAAGAAAGTTGATGGCGATTGGGGAAAAGCAGAAGGTGTCCAAAAGTTGTTAATAATTTATTTAATAAGAGCATAATCCAAAACATAAATATGTCAAAGTTCAAAATTTTCTCTCAACTCCTTCCATGGAAACTTTTAATGAACGAGTTCTGTGGAACACCCTGTATATATTATATGTTCGACTTTGAAACACATACAATTGAATTCTTTTACTTAATCCTACTCTATTACTTCACATCCAGTAACATTCCGTAACACCTCAAATTTTCCAATCATTTCATTATAAATAAATATCTTTGACCAGAGTTAAGTCTTTTTATATTAAAAATCAAACCAAACTTTTCACTACTCCGCGATATATTTATTTTTTAATTTGATTAATTTTATTGTAACAAATTTGTGTTTACTAAAGACCAGTGATTTCTAAACCGAGCTCAATCCCTCCCTTGGGATACTGTAATACTCAATGGGGCGGTTAAAGAAAAACCGAGGCGGCAGCTGTATTTGCAGTAGAACAATCTGAAATTCTATACTTTTATCGTATATTTATTTTATTTTAAACAAAAACTCAAACAAAAATTGATTTTTTTAATAGAAAAATAAATTTATATTTAGTGTAGTTTAGGGATTCTCCAAAGTAGATGGTAACTCTCACTAGGGGTTGTTAGAAAACTAAATTGAGGCTATAGACGACAATTGGGCGGTAGAAAACAATGAACACCTTTCTACTCCGTTTTCACAAGAGCTTATTTTTTGTAAATATTATAGATTTTAATAATTTTTGAATATGCATAAATCACAACTAAAATAGTAAACAGTTTAAGTTATATTTTAACAAGGCGCTTTAAAATACACGTTCCTTTTGCCACAACAAATACAGAGTGGGCCATAAAGATCTACCACATTTTGAAGAGGTATAAAAAAATGAAAAAATTTAACTAGAAAAAACTGAATATATTTTTGAAAAGAACATCAATTTTTTTTTAAGTGTTTTAAAAATATATCTGACAAAAAAGGGAGGGGTGGTGGTTCGAAAATGAAAATTCTAGCTAGTCCTTTTGAACAAACTCAACCAAATTTTGTATACATATTCTGTGGGCTCCAAAAAGACTAGAAATGCAAATACTAACGAAATTTTGTATACATAGTTTGGTCGAAAGGGCTAGAATTTTCATTTGGGGGGGGTGTTCAAAATTGAAAATTCTATCTCTTTCGACCAAACTCAATCAAATTTTGTATACATATTCTGAGGACCCCCAGAAGGCTAGAAATTCAAAAAATAACCACCCAAAACTATGTATACAAAATTTGGCTAGTTTTTGCATTTGTAGCATTCTGGTGGTCCACAGAATATGTATACAAAATTTCATTGAGTTTGATTAAAAGGGCTAGAATTTTCATTTTTGACCCCCCCCCTTCTTTTTGTCTGATTTAATGTTTAAAACACATTTAAAAAAATATTTTATGTTCTTTTCAAAAATATATTCAGATTTTTTCTAGTTAAATTTTTTCATTTTTTATACCTCTACAAAATGTGCTAGATCTTTATGCTCCACCCAGTATATTTAGAGTAAAATTTCAAGGTAGGTTTCACTTCACACCTTGAAATTTTACTTATAGTCTGAGATCTCGACTTAGGTAGACCTTCCCCTATCGAGTTTTCTAATGAAATTAATACTTTGATAATTATTTTATTAATAAACAAAACTTAATAAATATCAACAACTAACTTCGAATTAGTATTTTGTAGTTATAGAGGTTCCTTTATTTGTTATATAAGAAAATGTAGATAATTAAAAAAAATAAAAAAATACATAAATAAATAAAAATAAATAAATCTAATAAACTAATATAATTCATATAGCTATACAGGGAAATTGGATGTCGACCCTAGTTTTAATTATTAATACATTATATTATCAAAATATTAATTTAATTAGGAAACTCGATAGGTGAAGGTCTTCCTAAGTCGGGATCTTGTATTATAAGTAAAACTCCTACTTAAAATTACGATCGTAAGTTGTAGGAAAAAATGTTAAAAAGAGTTTCTTTTCATAAAAACAATATTAAATTTTGTTTGTTTTTTCTCTGCACTGTAAAATTTCCTTGTTGTGAGTTAGCAGGATTATACTCTAAGGCGCGATATGAGATATTAGGTTAGACTTTAGAGAAGTGAAAGAGATTCATGGGATAGAGAATTGAATGGAGGCGAACTGTTGCGTTAAACCAGTCTTAGAAATGTTAAACTCGATGATAATGTTGATATAATCAAAATTTTTTTCTTTCATTTCGGATAATTATTTTATAATAATGACTTGTTTCCCTTGTAGACTGGGGGTAGAATATGTCCACAGTATTCCCTGCTTGTTGTAAAAGGCGACTAAGCGGGGGCTACGATCACGCCTGAGAAATAAGACATTTTAAATCGATCTTTACATTTACGAAAAGAAAAACTAGAGAGATTATATATAATTTTACTTTCAATTTGCTTAAATCAGCTGGAAATAAAAAGTTTAGGAATCACTGTGTCGAGTCCGTAAAGAAACACCTCTCCATATGACCGGCCCTGATGATGAAGGGTTTAATTTAGTCTATTTTAATATTTTCATTCAATTACATTGACCATAAAATAATTATTGAATCTAATTTTGATAAATTTTTTCCATGTAAGGTAACAATGGGCAATTATATCTATATTGTAATTAAATTCTGCCTGATGGAATACACATTCCATATTTTTTTTGCTTAAATAAAAAAAAAATAAAATAAATAAATTTGGATAAAATTAAGTGGGCAGTTTTTTCTATTTTTATGACGTCAACCAATTACAACGAGTTATTAACTTCTATCATTTTCCGTTAATATCTATCAGAATGCCAAAGCAATGACAGTTAACGATCCTCTAGTAAGGTATCCTAATGCTGTAAACTTTGTAAAATATTTTGGCTTCAATTTCCGGTTTCTGCTCGTCGTTTCCGATTTGTTACTGTTGAAATAAAATAAAGAATTTTGATAACAATAGATCATTTTATTTTATAATAATGACTTGTTTCCCCCTGTGGACTGGGGATAGAATATGTCCACAGTGTTCCCTGCTTGACGTAAAAGGCGACTAAAAGGGGTTAGGATCACGTCTGAGAAATAAGAGATTCTAAATCGATCTTTACAATTGACTATTAAATGTAGTGAAAGGACAGAAAGAGAAATGGTGAATGACACAATAGGCATGATGACTGATTTTGAAATACTGTGCTATTATGTTGGAAATTATCTATTATTTCCAAAAAATATCTAATTTTTGCAGATAATAAAGGATTGGTACAAAAATTGTCATTTTAATTCCCGCCAAAATGCATCCTGTGATCTCGCAGCTGCTGTGACGCCATACCAGCTTTATTTTTATTTATTTTTTGGTTCTTAGTTATGTTTTAATAACACAAAAATCGGCAAATGATCTGGCATCTGTTATTTCGTCTGCTCGTGACGTCAGTCCTGCTTCTTCACTCTGATTGGTGTTCAAACTAACATGGCGGATTGCAGTATTTTATAGTTTTATTTTATCAAATAAATAAACAATCTCGCTAATAATATAAAAATAAATACGTTTTTTGTAATCTATGAGTCCTATTTCATTAGATAAATACATTATTTTAGTGATTCTTGGTTACTGTCATCATGCCTATTCGTCAATCTAAGGGCCAGTTGTATGTCGGTTGGTAAACTCTTTTTAAACATTGGCAAAGGGTAAAACCTTAGAATTCACCTTGTTCCTGGTGGGATGCCCAATCAGATGAAAGTGCCTGTCATCTGATTGGCCATCCCACCCGGAAAAAGGTGAATTTTAAGGTTTACCCTTTGCCAACGTTTAAAAAGAGTTTACCAACCGATATAAGACAGATACATTTCTTTTGGTAAACAATATTGAACCAAGGACTTCTATAGTCTCTAGTCAAACAAAAAAGAAGCAAAATAATATATAAATTTTCTTTCTATTTAAATATTTAAAAGTAAAGAAAAATCCCTATCAAATTTTAAAATATTTCCTAACCATTTATTATACTTATAATAACCAAAGTCCTGTGATCAATTGGAATTCAGATTCACTCCAAAAATGGCGGCCGATCGTCTGATCCCTTACTAGATGATAGCTTTTGACAGTAAGGTTGTTTAAGACATCAGAAACTTCACTTTTTTTGAATCCTCGTTGTTTGATTGGTCAAAGTCCGTTGACGTCATCAGAGCTAATTTAATTTATTGCAACCTTTTATTGAAGCCTTTTTCAAGTTTTAAAATATTTTATCCTAATTTTTTTAGCTTGAAAAATAAATTTGAGTATAATTGCCCATTAAAATTCTCATATTTGTTGATATATTTATAAGCAAGGTATATTAAAAAAAAATCTTAAATTTTCCCTTATTAATAAAATCATTTAGCCACTTTCTGAATAGACCCTAGTATCTTATTTATCTTAACCTTCACTAAGGATTAAGGATGAATTTTCATTTTTTTTTTTTATTCTTTCTAATATTCTCCCCGCAGATTCCAGTTTTTATGCTCATTATATCTTCAAGGCGTTTGACGTCAACAGCAATGGCGCCATCAGCTTTCGGGTGGGTCCGTCTTCATTCATTCATTCATCCTCTCTTGGTTTCTATTAATTTCCAATATTTATTTTTCTTTGCAACCCTAGAAAAATTGTTATATTCTAACTAACGATTGACGATCTCTCGCATTTAATTTTTGTTTTTTATTTCTATTTTATCTATGAAGGAAAATCCGACCCTCCTCTTCTCTCAAACTCTTTTATTAAGTTATAAATCTTGTTGATTCCAATAAAAATTGATATCTTTTTATATGTATTTCCAGTGACCTCGGAAAACTTTTCCACTAAGCCGGTAAACACATTTTCCAGAACCTTTTAGAGTAAATAATGAAATAAACCAGATACACCAGTATTAATAATTTTTTGATTTTTGATTTTTTTAGAAATATATTTTTATATAGTACAAGATCCCGACTTAGGTCAACCTTTACCTGTCGTGTTTCCTGATGAAATTAATATTTTGATGATATAACGTAGTAATAAACAAGACTTGATAGGGTCGACATCCAATTTCCCAATATCTATTTTTTATAAAAAATAAAATAAATAAATAAATAAATTCGCAATAAAATTATCTACATTTTCATATATAACAATAAAGGAAACTTTATAATTACAAAATACTAATTCAAAGTTACCTGTTGATACCCTGTCCACCTGGACTTACGCAGGGAAAAAAGATGGCGACCCAACTTTGGCATTTTATATTCATCTTTTACTCTCGATTGGTAATATAGTTACCCGGAAACTCGGTAACTACATTATACGATAATGTAAAAATTAACAACTTTAATTTTTAATTAAAATATCTATGCAGAAAAATTGGATGTCGACCAAATCAAGTTTTGTTTATTAATACATTATATCATCAAAATATTAATTTCATTAGGAAGCTCGATGGGTGAAGGTAGACCTAAATCGGGATCTTAGAGTAATAGGAAAGAGCGTTTTCAATAATTTTGAATGACCGATAGAGGAACATTTTTTTTTTTTGGACTTTAGTAGATATTATTCTAAATTATGAAATTTTATAAAGAAACTTGTATATTTTTTATTATTTCTAATTATTTTATTATTAATTAGCTTTTGTTACAATTTTGCATTCATTTTAAATTGAATATAGCTTAGCTTTTTATTAATTTTTACACTTTCACCTACTTTTATATTTTATTTTATTTTTTGTTATTTTATAATAAACACCTACTCTAAAGAAAAAAATACCTACATTTTATAATTATGCATTTTTTTCTGTAGATTAATATTAAAATTATATATAAATCACCTTTTGAAATAATTATTTTAATTAATATTGTAAAACATGTTTAATTAACTATATAGATGGCTTATATAATTTCAAGTTCATCATTGATAATTAATTAATGGAAAGCTTAAAGTGTGGGCCTGACTACAACCTTTAATAATCTTGTTGTCAATTTTAACAATCTTGAACTTATTTCATTTTGAAAAGAGAAAAATTAAAATTCTTGGCCCCGGAGACTTAAGTTTGCAGATTTTTTAAAAAATTTAAGATACGTCTTTTTTTGAATTAAAGAGCAAATCCAACATATTTTGCCTTGCTAAGTCCACTAGGTTTTTTTTCCAATTTAAGATAAATTTTCCATTTTTAATCATAGTCTTTAATTGTATACATTTATTGTTGCACTCATAAATTTTTTAACCCAGATTTTACTCAATTTCATATTTTTACAATTTAAATAATCTATAAAAAGTCAATTCCGTCCCCTGTTCAATTCGGCTGTTTAAATCTTCAAACCCGTGTATTTACTTGAAAAATGTTCAGATATGATTGAATAAAATATCACCTAAATAAAAAAAGATGACTGAAGACTAAATAAATTAATAAAGTTTTTTTGGTTATTAAAATTTTGTTAGAAAAAATTATTAAAATTGTTTAAAGACACTGTGTCGATTCCGTCCCCAACATAGTTTTAGTAATTAACTTGGCTCACTCTATCACTGCAGGGGCCAAGAGAGAAACTATTGTCAGTTGGTGAGTTGGTTTGTTAATAGCAACCAGTGGTGTTAATTTTATTCATTTTGTAACACAGAAAAATGACTTCATAAATATAGTGATTAATTATGTCGTTCATAAATGTCATTTCCGTCCCTGCGATAACAATTCATATAAAAATATTTATTTAAAAAAACTTTCTAGTGTAGTGTTATTTTTAGTCAATTGTAACCAAAATTGTAACCTTCTATATTTTTAAGCCAGTCCCTGCCTATATTACCAAATCAAAATTCTCTAATGTCAATTCCTTCCCCTTGATTGTCACACCTGAATGGGAAAAATCATAAAAAATTGTAAAATACTTTTTAATTCATGACCATTATTAGAAATTGGTCTATAGATAGTTGAGCCACACATTTATATTATTATTGTTGGCGTCCGATAAAGTTATATTTTCAAATTTATAGGTAAAAAAATGCAAAATAAGTTGGATAATAAGCTTAGAATCTCAACTTTTTCCATTGAAAAATAATTTAAACTATTTGAAGAAATTTGACTTTCGATTATTCATTATGTACTGTAAATTAGAAAGCCCAGATATACTATCTTCACAATCATCTAATTTTACATAAAATATATTAGTTTGGTTTCAATTCTGAATCAATATACATATTTCCTCTTATTACAGAGACTTTAAAATTTTACTTATATATATGTTGCATTAAAAACCAGTTTTTAGTAAGAACGGGTTCTTACTATTAGCAAAAACGCGTTTCACTGAATACGTTTTTGGCACCTAAAATTTACTGATGTTGGTTGAGTTTGGTCCAAAGGTCTAGATTCTTCATTTTTGACTTACCGCTCTATTTCAGGTCTTTATTTTCAAAAAAAATTTTAACGAAAATGTCAAAAATTACATCTTCATCAGAATCAAAGTTGTAGTGGATGTAATTCTTGTCATTTTCGTTTAAAATTTTTTAAAAATAAACTCTCAAAATGAGCCGGAATGTCAAAAATGAAGATTCTAGACCTTTGGACCAAACTCAACCAACATCAGTGCCACAAACGTATTTAGTGAAACGCGTTTTAACCAGTAAGAACCGTTTTTTACTAAAAAACAGGTTTTCACTGCAACATATACGCAATAACACAAAGAATGGGTCAGAAAATTTAATTTCGAGTTTTCACAGGAAATACACGTTTCAAGGGTTTGGATCCAAAATATAAAAGTTCATTTTTCCTAATGTAGTAGAATAAGTATTTCTTTGGAAAATCCCAAGATTGTCCTCCCCTGAATCTCTGATATTGTAGATAATTTTTATTACATGTCAGAAGAGATGTTATTGGCCCGAATTGCTATTTGGTATATATACTTAATTCTCAGCACAACCATTAATATGAAATAAAAATTATCCATAACATCTCAGATTCAGTAGAAGACGAATCTCGAAAAATTTTTGACTTTACTAATATTAGATTATTTCCAAGAATTAGTCTATATGTGTGCATGTATGTTTGTGTGTGTGAATATTATTTTAATTGAGATGTCTCAACATGGATTAACCCCAGAGAACTTGATTTTGGTATCAGCTAAATTAATAACACAGTAAGAGTTTGGTTTAAAGTGTATCTACAGTGAAACCCCTCAAATCCGAAGGCAAAAAAGAGAAACTTATTTATATAGTCATAAAACAATTATGTATATATTCTACATTATAACCTTATTTTACATAATTAGTTGAAAAATTAACAAAGAAGTACAGTTAGCATACCTATCAAAGTGTAAATGTGTCTACATACTTATAGGTCAACCAGGATTGAAAAACGGTAAAAGTTGGTTATTAAAATTCTTTAGGTTAATCACTTTGTAAAAACAATGGAATAATAATAGAAACACACAAAATATCACTTAATTTTTCATTTGATATCAGTTATTTTCAATTGTCGAAGCTGCTTTCGGCTAATCCGAAGAGGCTACAGCCCCAATTAGTTCGGATTTGAGGGGTTTCACTGTATTTGGCAGGTTTTAAATTTTTATTTTTATTTGATTTACGCAAGATATCTGATATTAGAAATTTAATAGGATTGGGTATTTACGGGTACTTACCCATGTCTAAGTCACACAATATTCTGATACCGGCCCTGCGTGTTTATACTGATCAAGAATAATACAGAAAAAAAATTTAAATTTGAATTTTTTGTGGAATAGAGATCCTATTATTTCCAGACGTTCTGGCTCTTATTTCCAGAGCTTTTTTTCAAATCTCATGAGAATTTATTTGTTCAATCGAGCATCCGATACTAGAGAAGAAACTTAAAGCTGATAGTGCTTGACTTGAGAATTCAAATAAATGGAAATTTAGTCTTTGTTATACATGTGTATGGGTGGAATTTTTTTCAATAATCCTATGAACCTCCAAGGTCTCTAAACAAATCCTTGAAAAAATATTTAGTTTGTAAAACTTGAATAGTATTTTGATTTTTAATTTCACATAAATCCTCTAGTCCGGTTTTTTCAAGAATAAAATTCACTAAAAGCAAAATTATAAGCTCATCTATATAAGATAAAAAAAAATAATGAAATATCGAATATTTAAAAATTCTTCTTCTCATATTATTATTTCAGTAATTTATATGCTACACAACTAACAAAGTCTATAGTTATCTCATTCTAGTACAAAGAAACAAGGAATTGGGGTTTTCTAGACAATCACAATTAATTGATAAATTATTTCCTGTACTAGAACTTGTCTTTTAGATCTTTTCACGTTCTTACATGTCAATGGATAATGGATAGTCAGGGACGAGGGGTGAATCGCAATTGGAATTAGGTGTACATCGTTTTTGGAATTATATGGGATTATTTTTAATTCAATAGATAATGCCCCTTGATCTAATGTCTTTTACTTGGAAATGAAATTGGAAGTGGAAGTAGGTGTACACAATATTAGGTCGCGGTTCACCCCTCGGTCAATGATTATTATATCGGTGACCCTTTTAAAAAATAAACAAGGAATTTGGGGTTTCTAGAACAATCACAATTAATTGATAATTACTCTCTTGGACTAAAACTTGTCAGGACTTGTCTTTTAGATCTTTGCACGTTCTTATATGTCAATAGAAATGGATAGTAAGGGATTTTTAAATCCGTGACCGTTTTAAAAAATAAATTATCATTCCGTATATCCTTCTTTATTCCCATTTGATTTAAACCAGGGCTGTCCAACCCGTGGCCCAATATTAAGTCATAAAATTTCTTAAAACATTGAGATTTATATGTAGAAAACATGTTTTATTTTGATTGTATTATATGTAGGTATTTTAAATTCTCTCAACAAACCTGATTACTTATACCTTTTTGAATTTTTTTTGTATCAATTTTATTATTTTACTTAATATATAGTATATTGAAATCTCTTTTGTTTTACACTTTTTCGATTTGCACGATTTTTACCCTTTAAATTGAGGGATGCGAGTAGGTCCTATACATTAAATATTTTCTTTAAATCGAAGATGAAAATCATCGAGACTAATAATAAAATATCTTTTTTTTTGTTTATATCTTTAGATAATTGTCCATTTGACAAGGATGAATTTAGTTAATAGAGTAAAGGGTGTGTAGTTTCACAGTGAATGAAATAAAACTCAAAGAGGTTTATACAAACTCAATATATTTCGGATTATTAGTCCATCATCAGGAGTTTACAAGACAATACTAATAATAATTGAACGAGTGGTCGCCATTCTTGACATTCAAATCATGGTTCCCAATATAACAAAATATAACATTCAAATCTTACACAAGAAAAACACCAATGAAAATTTAAAATTTAAAAAATTTAAAAAAAATTGTTTTACAAAGATTTTTCTTTTTTAATTATAAAATATATAAATGTAAATATAAGAAATCTAAGTAAATATGAATATTAATATAAATAAAAATTACAAGTATAAATATAAAGTCTTTTTAGAATTGAATTAGAAAGTAAAATTACAATTTTAAGTCATAGACACAAAATTAATTATAAATATCAGTTTACAAATAAGCCTAAATAACATATAGAGATGAAGAATTAAGATAAAATATAATAGGGATAAATTAGATGAGATAAATTACAATATACAACAATTTTTGTGGTTATCTCATATATCAAACTGTCATTTATTTTAAAGACTGAAGGCGCGTGATTTGAATTTAATTTTGATTGTAATTTGGGAAATAGTATATATTTGAGAGAGACTGAGGTTAAGTTTTTTAATTTTTGTTAATTAGTAGATCTATTATTGTGGAATTTCTAATGTCCTGCTGGTTATTGAGAATTTTATCTTTTTCAATTATAGCTTTCTTAATTTCGGTTGATTCTAACAGGTCTAGTTTTCGGCTTTTAGAGGCAAAGTGTAGTGGTATAGGATTTTGGGGTGAAGGTGAGTGATTGTTTTCAATAAGGTGGTCTGGCGAAGGCGGAGGTTGGATCACTCTGTATGGTGTCTGATTGCAACTTTCTTAACGAACTCAAATGTTCTTTATTTAGAACTTTCAAAACCCGGTATAAAGAACATTTGAGTTCGTTAAGAAAGTTGCAATCAGACACCATACAGAGTGATCCAACCTCCGCCTTCGCAGACCACCTTATTGAAAACAATCACTCACCTTCACCCCAAAATCCTATACCACTACACTTTGCCTCTAAAAGCCGAAAACTAGACCTGTTAGAATCAACCGAAATTAAGAAAGCTATAATTGAAAAAGATAAAATTCTCAATAACCAGCAGGACATTAGAAATTCCACAATAATAGATCTACTAATTAACAAAAATTAAAAAACTTAACCTCAGTCTCTCTCAAATATATACTATTTCCCAAATTACAATCAAAATTAAATTCAAATCACGCGCCTTCAGTCTTTAAAATAAATGACAGTTTGATATATGAGATAACCACAAAAATTGTTGTATATTGTAATTTATCTCATCTAATTTATCCCTATTATATTTTATCTTAATTCTTCATCTCTATATGTTATTTAGGCTTATTTGTAAACTGATATTTATAATTAATTTTGTGTCTATGACTTAAAATTGTAATTTTACTTTCTAATTCAATTCTAAAAAGACTTTATATTTATACTTGTAATTTTTATTTATATTAATATTCATATTTACTTAGATTTCTTATATTTACATTTATATATTTTATAATTAAAAAAGAAAAATCTTTGTAAAACAATTTTTTTTAAATTTTTTAAATTTTAAATTTTCATTGGTGTTTTTCTTGTGTAAGATTTGAATGTTATATTTTGTTATATTGGGAACCATGATTTGAATGTCAAGAATGGCGACCACTCGTTCAATTATTATTAGTATTGTCTTGTAAACTCCTGATGATGGACTAATAATCCGAAATATATTGAGTTTGTATAAACCTCTTTGAGTTTTATTTCATTCACTGTGAAACTACACACCCTTTACTCTATTAACTAACATCATGTTTCACCTAAAACCTACACCACTTTCCATAAGTAAAAGATGAATTTAGTTTTTTGGAGATTTTAGTTAGGTATTATATACGAGCTTTTCGTGCGTGCCTTCGTCACGCCCTCGAAGCTCGACCCTCCGGGCTGATGCCCTGGCGGGCAGCGTCTCAGTCTAAAAATTTTATTCCTCTTAAAAAACCACACTCCAAATGTATACCGGTAAACTACCGAAAATACATCGTCTCTTAAAAGTTTCGCCTCTTTAACTTTTGAGTGGCGAGGGGGGGGGGGGGGGAGGAGGAATAATGATCAATATATTTAATGTTTCTTAATTTAAAATGAATTGGAGTCTTTCATTTCAAAATTCGAGTCCAAATTAGAAATTAGAATTTCAAATTTGTCTGGTTAATGAAAATCGATTGGAGCCATCAGTTTAAAATCCGCGCTGACAATTATATTTCAAATTTGCCTCGTTAATTAATATATATTTAATGTTTTTTAATTTAAAATCTATTGGTGTTTTTTCATTTTCATTCGAGTTCAAATGAATACAATATTATCTCGACACAAAGTCCAAATCAAAAATATCTAGTTTTTAGTAAGAGAAATCAAGATAGAAATATTAATGTTGCAATGGTGCAATCGCTACAGAGATTGCCCATAGTTCAAGAGTTCGTCGGTTCGATTCTAGGCAAGAGCGTAATTTTTTTAGAGAAATTTCTCTAAGCGTTGTTACAAATTAATCTAGACAAACATATATAGTATTATGTGTTTAGTGTAAAAATGTACAGGACTCGGAATAGTTCTCAGCCTGAAAAGCTCAAATGCTACAGCTATATATATTTACTTATCAGGCATGTACTAAATAAAAGTTGTCCCTGTAAAATTTCCTTGTTGTGAGTTAGCAGGATTACACTCTAAGGCGACGATATTAGATTTTCTTACATTTATATAAATAAAAGAAAAAATTATTTATTGATTGTATTATATAAAATAATAAAAAATACAAATCTTTAACAAAACAATCCAGAACACGTTTATTCTATACCAAACGTTTCTGGAGAATTTCTCCCTTTTTCAATGGTAAATTTTCAAAAAAAAAGTTGCTTCTTCTAAAATTTAGAAAGCAACACTAAGATATTAAATATTTTTAACCGACTTCAAAAAAGGAGGAGGTTATCAATTCGATTGAATTTTTTGTATCTATGTTACCTGGTATCTTCCCCACTTGTGAACAGATTTTGATGATTTTTTTTGCTTTGGGTTCAGTATAGTTTCCGAATGGTCCCGTTTTTTACTTTACCATACAAAAAATGAAGGAGATCAAAAATTAAAATTTTTCGAACCGTCTGAATTGTCTTGGAATGCCCCTTATGTACATTTACTTATTCCTTTTTACTAATAAGAGCTCTGGCTATGACATTTACACACATTTGTTTTTACTTTACCATACAGGACTCGCTATCACAGGGTATGGTCAAGTATTGTAATCGTGCATGAAAAAAGTCGTTTTTTCCTTCTTTTTTACGAAATATCTCAAAAACGGCTGAAACTATTTTGATTAAAAACATTGAGCTAAACCATGGCATTTCGATCTACAAAAAAGCTCTAAAAGTGAACATCGAAAAAATTATATTTTTCGAGATAATAATTGTTTTGTCAAAATGTCTGTTAGTCTGTCCATCTGGTTGTCTGGTTGTCCGGTTGTCTGGTTGCCCGTTAGTCTGTGGGTAGCTCAAAAAAAAAGTGTGAATATCAAAACCAAATTTCACATGTAGTTTTGGTCCTTTGATATTAAGAGCTGATTAGATTTTGGTGCATATCGACCCAAAACTAAGGGGAGTGGAGGGGGGGAGTTAAAAATTAAAAATCTAGGGCATTTGAGAAAACTCAACCAAATTTTCTATCCATAATCAGTGGAGCCCCAGAAGTCTAAAAATGCAAAAACTAACCCCCCCACATGATTATAAATAATTTATAATTTATGAACTGCAAAAAATTCGCAGGCTGAATCATGAAAATTATTCAAATTTACGCGGTTCAATTAATTATAAATAATTTTAGGGGTCAGGTTGTATGGTAAAGTCAAGTGGATGGCCACATCAGAACACCTCAGCTTATTTTCATTGGTATTGCACCTTTTTTGTTATGTTTGTTCAGGCATAACTTCTTTGTTTATGAACTGATTTTAATGATTCTTTCTGCGTTTGGATCAGTATAGCTCCAAGATAGTCAAGATCAAGGGCGGATCCAGGAATTTTTTATTGTGGGGGAGGGGGGAGAATGTATATAAGGTGGCCGATGTATATAATATCTACTTTTATCTCGAAAGTGTGTCGCGGTCGAATTGTCCAAGCGCGGGGGGGGGGGGGGGGGGACGCCGCCCCCACACACACACATAGAACTTATTTTCAATTTTCAAATTTATTTATTTTTCACAATTTTTTCTACAAATTTCATATCTCATATATATTTTAAGTTCATTAAAATAAAATAAAAAAATGTTATAGATTCAGTGTCGATTTGGCCGCCGTTTTTTGGCCTCTGCGTGCGACGCACGTGTTGCACTCCCGCCAGGCACGGGCCTGTATGGGGGGATCGCCCCCTCAGCCCCCCTGGATCTGCCCTTGGTCAAGATACCTATTTATTTATTTTATGTATGTTCAGCGAGAACTTTTTACCTCGGTTAGTAGATTGGTTTGCCAGCATTGTACATTCAGAATTTTTAATTCTAATTGAATATTGATTATCTAATTGAATATTCATGCTCGTAAATTGACATTGAAAAAGGGAGAAATTCTCCCGAAACGTTTGGATAAGAATAAACGTCTTCTTGATTGTTTTGTTAAAGATTTCTATTTTTTAATATTTTATATAAAAATTTAGGAGCTAGATAATTTCCAGAGGCGACTGTGGGTCAGTGGTTAGTGTCGGGCCGCTAGCCTGAAATACGCTGGTTCGAGACTGAGTCTCGGCAGATCAGATATTTGCAGTTGTCTCCTCTTGGAAAGCAATGGCAAACTACCAAGATTATAATTGCCTCGTAACCGCTCCAAACTAGTCGTTCGGAACCGGCGTTAAAAAGTTGGTCCCGTACATCTGTGTAAAAACAGGGAAACACACTCAGCACAGGTATATGTGGAGAGGAGCCGAAACGTCAGGGAGACCTGATATGGCACTTGAAAGAGCAAGAGATAATTTCCGAGGGAATCCCACCATGGCTGTGTCCCTGATTTTAACATAAATGAATATTACTAATTTATTTATAACAAACAAAAGACACACTTTTTGAATTATTCTTATATATATACTTATATATATATATATATATATATATATATATATATATATATATATATATATATATATATATTCTTATTGTAATGTTTTCACCACATTTCAATCTCTAAATCTGAAACTGCTTTTAAGAAACTATCATACATCGGACTGTTGGTAACAGTTAGTTAGTTAAGATATTTTGTTGCTGTTGGTAATGAACTATTCTAACTGAAGTTAGTAATTATGCGATTTAAATGAATCCAAATTGGTGTCTTTCGTTCACAAATTCTTCCTTCTATTCTAATATTAGCTCCTTTGAATGCGTTAGTTTTAACAGCAACATAAATGATACTTTTGAGAACACGTGTCACTGTTATTATTAATGACCAAACATTGTTTAAAAGACCATTTTTCATTTTGATTCATATCCTAAACCATTCAGTCTGGTTGATGTACGTACGTAAGGCCCCCTCAGGCGAGTCCTCTACCGCCCTTTCATTCATGAGAAAGGCTTGTATACATGAAATATTTCAAAATCGTAAGAAGTCATTAGTTTTCTTCTAAACAACACCTCAATCCAATGAAAGATGTTTTGCTTAAGTTGTAAAACAACTAATAAATTTACACCGTTACTAACATTTCACTGAGAGAGCTTTTAAAATTTTAAAACAAGTTCAAATAAAATACATATTGAATTTAAATTGAAAAGATTTTGTTTTGTCGAGTACCAGATTTGTTGATTCATAAAGAGAAATCAATTAGGTTGTCCTCTGCTTGATGACATTAAACATAGGTAATCAGTGGCGTTTTGAAAAGTATAATATTGGTTCTCGAAATAAAATAAAATCGTTGCATAGTTTCAAGGGGCAATTAAAATGAATGATTTTTCCGAAAAGGGTGCGGATAGAAAGTTCGAAGTTCCTTCCAGTTCAAACATGTCAAAGACAAGTCCAGACGAGTTTTAGTCGAATAAAAATTGTTCTCGTTATTAAAATGATAATAAAACAAAAAAAGGAATAAATAAAGATGATTCGAGAATTTTTGGACAAATCCATTTTTAAGAACTCTCTATATATATGAGATCGGAAATAACTTAGGGCCGGTTTGCCAGTTTGTAAAGTCTTTGTTAAGTTGACAAACGGTAAAACCTTAGTATTCACCAAGTGCCCGACCAGATGGCCAATCAGATGAAAGTGCGTGTCATGTGATTGGCTATCCGGCCGGGTTAATACTAACGTTTGACCGTTTGTCGGCTTAACAAAGACTTTACAAACTGACATACAATTGGTCCTAAGAGTGCTATAGACAAGTCATAGCTTGCTTATAGCAATAGAATTTTAGATTTAGAAATTTAAGATTTTCTTATAGGACAGGCTGATTCATTGTGAAAGATAGTCGATTTCCATCTCAGGGAATGTGGAGGTTAAGTCACAAGATTTAATTTCTGACTCCTACCCTCACCCACACAAAGCAGTATTCGTTTGGGGCGAAAATATCCCTATAAATTTAGAATTCAAAAATAATAATCATAGACACAAATCTTCTTTAATTACAATTCAACGTTCCGCTTTTTAACGCACAACTTTCAAACAATTCCTGAGTCCCGACCTCGAATATGCATACCTATATATATACCCATAGTTGACCCCTTCAAGTAATATTATAGAATCGAAAAGAATTTCGTCTATAACTTAGTTTACAAGTAACGGCAACAAAGGCTTATACCAGGGGTGGCCACTAACCTTAACTTTGGGAGCCGCAAATTTATAAAACTGTTTCTAAGCGAGCCACATTGTTTGGAGATTAATTAATGTTTTATTAAAAAAAAGACACATTTTTTTATTTTATAAAATATAAATGAAGTAATATTTATTTTTTGCTCTACTTACTTATTACATTAGTGTTCAATTACAATAAAAAAAAAAAGAAATAACATTTTACTTTTGAGAAGTGCTTTTACAAGATTTAATTTTTGTATTATTATTTTTTTACTTTACCAAACAGGGCATAGTCAAGTATTGTAATCGTGCATGAAAAAAAGTGGTTTTTTGTTACTTTTTTTCGAAATATCTCAAAAACGGGTGAAACTATTTTGATTAAAAAAATTGGACGGAAACCATGGCATTTCGGTATATAAAAAAGCCCAATAAGTGAACATCAAAAAAACTATATTTTTCGAGATAATAATTGTTTTGTCAAAATGTCTGTTAGTTAGTCTGTCTGTTAGTCTGTGCGTTACCAAATTTTTGTGGACGAGCTAGCTCAAAAACTAGTGTGAATATCAAAACCAAATTTCACACGTAGTTTTGGTGCATTGAGTTTAAGAACGGATTAGAGTTTGGTGCATATCGACCAGTTTTGGTGCATTGAGTTTAAGAACGGATTAGATTTTGGTGCATATCGACCTGAAATTAGGGGTGGGGGGGGGGGTTAAAAAATTAAAAATCTAGGCCATTTGAGCATCTCAACCAAATTTTGTATACATAATCATTTGACCCCCAGAAGTCTAAAATTGCAAAAACTAACCCCCTATATATAAATATAAATAATTTTATTAAATATTAAATATAAGTAAGGGGCCAGGTTGTATGGTAAAGTCGAGGTAAAGTCAAGTGGATGGCTACATCAGAACTTGTCTGTTTATTTAATTTAGTTATTATACTTTTTAAAATCAGTATTATTCACGAAAAAAAAAAAAAAAAAAAAAGGAGATTCTTCAAATGTAGCCAATTATCGTCCGATCGCTATAACTTCGGTTCTTTCCAAAATCATGGAAAAAATAATTAATGAGCAAGTTCTTCACCATTTAGAATCTAATAAACTAATCCATGATAGTCAATACGGCTTTAGACAATCTCGGTCCACCGGCGACATTTTAGCATATATAACTCATATGTGGAATAAAGCACTAGAGACTGGTAAAGAGACTTTCGTAATAGGCTTAGACATTTCAAAGGCCTTCAATCAAGTCTGGCACAAAAATCTTCTTGCCAAATTACCTGCATTTGGCCTCCCCCCGAGCCTCTGCAAGTTGCTTGAGAGCTTTCTCTCAAACCGCTCTATTAAAGTCGAGGTTGACGGAATATCAAGGAACTGGAACTCTCTCCCAGCCTCTATCTTTCCCAGCACCTATGATCTTCAAACCTTCAAAACCAGGGTGCATAGACACCTACGTCTACACCCTCTCACTTAATCAACTTTCCCTTCTCTTCGGTAATGCAAGGGTCTTTCGAGATCCATAGGGGCTACACCTTTACTGGTGCACCCCTTCTTGCATTCGATTGCATTAAAAAAAAAAAAAAAAAAAAATATCATCCTCGTCCTTTAATACTAATGCTGGAGTTCCTCAGGGCTCAGTCATTTCTCCCACGCTCTTTATTATCTATATTAATAACCTATTAAATCTGCCCTCCAATCCAATACATTGTTACGCTGACGATAGCACCCTCCACAACGCTCAATCCTTACTAGACGATCGCGCAAACATAGCCTCCTCAATAAATTCAGACTTAAGCATGCTAAAAAAATGGGGATCTCACAACTTGGTAAACTTTAATGCTGGTAAAACACAATGCTGCCTAATTTCTAGGCGCGCAGATAGGAACCTTCCGGACATTTCCTTTGATTCGAGCTCATTGGAATTTCGTAATAAAATATCATTGTTAGGTGTCTCCTTAGGTTCTGACCTCTCTTGGAATGACCATATTATCTCAGTAGCAAAGGCTGCAGCATGTAAGCTTGGCTTTCTTTTCCGAACCAAACGATTTTTCACCCCCACTCAACTCCTTATATTATACAAGGCTCAAATTCGCCCCTGTCTTGAATATTGCTCGCATTTGTGGAGAGGGGCCTCCAAGTATTCTCTTAATACCTTAGATGCAATTCAGAGACGAGCTATCAGACTGATAGGCGATCCTACATTAACTGACACTCTCGACTCCCTAGTCCATCGTAGATCTGTCTCCGCCCTTTCCCTTTTTTATAGATACTACCATGGCTTTTGTTCTGACGAAATTAAATCGATAATCCCACCAAGGGCTTCATTTGCGCGGAATACCCGATTTTCTAAAACTCAACACCCCTACGCGCTTAAACTGGATACTAATCGAACAAACGCATTCGCCAATTCATTTATCCCCATGACATCTAGAGACTGGAACTCTCTTCCCCCGACCGTCTTTCCAGCAACTTATGACCTTCAATCTTTCAAGACCAGCATCCACAGATACCTTCGACTTCTACCCAATCACTAAATCTCCCCTTATCTTCACGTTACAAGGGTCCACCACGGACTACAGAGGTTGTACCTTCTTGGTGCAACTTCTTCTTGTATCAGTATCTTTATAAAAAAAAAAAAAAAGATGGTTCAAGAGCCGGACGAGATTGACTGAAGAACCGCATGCGGCTCTCGAGCCACGTTTTGGCCACCCCTGGCTTATACGATAAACACGATTGAACGTATTCATCTAAGAAAGTTACATAGTTATAGTGCCTTTCGACACAACGGGTCTCCCGAGTTTTATTATTGCTCAATACAAATTGTCTAGAAGGGATTCGGCCTTAGAGGCGTTCAGATTTAATCCCACGGATGGTAGTCATTTTCAACCATCGATATGGTCAAATCCAATTTTACCTCCTGAGAGCTGCTTCTGTTACTGAACGTTGCTTTCCACATTCTTTGGAACTTGCAGGTGACTTTCGGATTAGTTTTAGTTTTCAATGGCCATTTCGCACGTCTCTCTTCCCAGAGCAGTTATAAAGTTGATTGATCTAGTGATTGATGAATCGGCTCACGTTTATCTCCCTGTTTGCCTTTTGTAATGAAAATGTTCGAATTTCCACTAGATCAATCAACACTTGGTTAGCGCTTTCGAAATGAAATCCGGAAAGGTCATGTCTCAAATAAAATATTAAATTAATTCTCAAGCCATACAATGTGCGGTTGTAATAAAAAAAAATATACCTAAATATTAAGTGCTTTTATATTCATATATTCTATTGAAGGGAATAGTGGATAACATTTTTTATATATTTAACTTTCTTTCTTCTAAACTTTCCTAACATTTTGAATTCTTCTCAATTAACTCCTAGACGTTTTATTCAACAGACGGAAGTAGAATATTGAATTTATCCAAAACTTTCAAAAAAATTACACGTGTTTAGTAAGAAATGTTTATAATTAAAAAAAAATATGTAGGGGAGACCGAGATTGGTTGTCACAATTTATGGTTTTTAATTTTTTAAGAGGCAGTGTTAAACACTTTCCCTTTCTATCATTAGTATATCTCGTAATATGTTTCCTTGGCTATATTCCCCCCCCCCCCAAATTTGAGGCTATAGTAGCATTTGGCTTTTCAGAAAAAAAAAGTTCTGCCAAAGTAAAATTTGGTGACAACCTGCCCATTCTCCGGGTTGGTTGTCACGGGTTATTTAGATTTAAAAAAAAGAAAAAATGTATTCAAAAAAATTTATTTTAAGAATAGAAAAATCAAACAATGATATTGATAAAGCACTATTACATATTTAAGACTATTTTAGATACTAAAATAGTAATTTAAATAAATATTTAAGAAAATGTTCTATTAAGCCTAGTCACTTTCGACACAATTTTGATATGTATTAAAGTTCTTTGGTGCAGGGTTACGTAATTCATGAGCCCTCTTCTTACAATTTATACACTGGATCCATTTTTCTTAGGTTTACATGTGACAACCATCCCCGGAATTTTTGAAACAACCAACCCCGAACAGACATTTCAGGAAAAAACTAGAAAGTGCCTATACACCCTACTCAAGATATTGTGATCGTACTGTGGTTTGAGTTTAGACCACTAAGGGCCAGTTGTTTGTCGGATTGTAAAGTCTTTGTTAAGTTGACAAACGGTCAAACGTTAGTATTCACCAAGTGCCCGGTCGGATGGCTATCAGATGAAAGTGCGTGTCATTCGTGAATTCTTGGTTTGAATTCTAAAGTTTGAGGTGAATTCTAAAGTTTGACCCTTTGTCATCTTAACAAAGACTTCACATACCGACATACAACTGTCCCTAAGAAGCAACAGCAATCGAGAAATGATACTTGTGACAACCAGCCCCGGTCTCTCTACATTTATAATATAAATAATATAAAATATATATATAATATATAAAATAATAATTTTTATTGAATTGATCGATCCACTTCTTAAGGGGAATAAAGAAAGATATCTTTGATTATTTAAATAATGGACATTTATTTCCAAAAATAAATTTTAATTTTATATGATATTTATATTTTATAAAAATCACCCAATTTTATAGTAGAATTCCATATTTCTAGATTATAGTTATATCATTCTGATTAGATGTAAAAATGCTTCATCTTAATAATTAATTCACCAAAATTGAGCTTTTTTTTGACTAAAAAGAAATATTTTTCCGCTTTTACAATTGAATTAGTTTGATATTAAAGCGGTAATTGCCAAGAGTAGCAGAGTTGTTTAATTTATAAGGAATGCGTGGATTAAAGATTGTATCTTCTTATTTACCTAGATGGTCTCACTCTTGGAGATATTAAAATATCTAAATTTTTTCATTTGAAAAATTTGTTAAAATTGTCTAGTGTTTTAACGACGCGACGTTTTGATTTAAAATCAAAGTTAGTTAAATTCATCAATCTGTTAAAATATATGTGTTTGCATTGAATTTATCATTAGGATGGAAAAAATAAATAAAAACTTAAACGTATTGAATAAACTAGAACATTTAACTTATTTTCTAATAGTGGTTAACCAGGAAAAAGATTTATCTCCTTAAGGTAGTTGTATCTCGATAATACTAGCAAAAAGTTAATGCTAGAGTATATAGTACAGACATTAAGGATTCATAATTCATAAGCCCAAAACTTTTTGCTGTTTATTAACCACTACTAGCCAATCCCGTGCTCGTTTGACAAATCTGGCAACATTGTCCGAGCTTGTATATATTTTATCATAGAAATGTCAGATAAAGTACATTATAAAAGGAGATTTATAAAACAAAAAGCATAAGCGATTGAAAGCTGTTGCGACAATAGCTGAAGCGAAAAAACGTCAAAATAGTACTAAAGTTAACCCACATTTTAGGTTAAATAAATGCTTTGTTGCCAGCTTGTTTTTAGTGTAAATTTTTCATTATTAATTTTTCATTATTTATCTACTCTTATTTATTTGTTTGTATATATATATTTGTTTGTTTATATATTTGTATCTTGGTTATATTTTGAAAACGACTTTGGTGAAATTCACGGGTTAGGGGGTTTTTGGGGTGACAATTCGATCTGTCACGATCTCATCTTCGACAAAATTGTTTTTGATGAATTTTTCTTAATCAAATTAATTATTCTCAGGTAGACAAATCCCATTCTTAAGGTTTTAAAAAAGGTTTTCCTTTTATTATTGTACCCAGACAGACAATGGGTTGAGTTAATCCTTTATTCTCAAAGGCCTTGAAGAAGTATTGTGATTGTGGATTTTAACATATTTTGTTCTCCCTAAACGTTAGAAATATTAATAAACATTTTATAATTGTTTTTATAAAGAACTTTATTTATTTAATAGAATAAAAAATAATCAAGAATTTATTTAAAAATATATTTCGCATACTTAAGCAGGTCTCAATTTTCTGAAAAAACAACACGTTTTGATAGGTTTTATTTATTAACAATTGGATGAATAAAAATGAATCATATGGTTGAATCAAAACAGGTGCAGGAGGTGGAGTGTAGTGGTGAGGGATCCAGGGGTAGGGCGAGGTTTTAGGGGTGGGGTCAAGCGGGGTATATATTTGTATTTTTTTTAATTTGAAAACGGCTCTCAAATAAAAATCGACCTTTTTATCAGAATTTTAAATTAAAAATAATATTAAAATAAAGGTTTTAACTGAAGGAAGAAGTTACCGAGCATCGCTCGGTGCCTCCAGGTATTTAATTATTATATCAGAAACTATGTTGTAACTATGAATTAAAATTTTCTTAAAAAATGTATTAGTTATTGTTTAATGTTGGTTTAGTTTTTTATAACAATGGTAAGAAGAGTTTCTTAATTATAATTAAATATGTATGTAAACTTTCCGATACCCCGTATAGTGCAATGTATAAGAGTCTGAAAAACTTTATCCTTGGAATGTTGGAATTTGATATCTCCGGAACTTCCATATATTCATAAATTTCGTTTTGTCATCAATCGATGCAGAAGTATTTAAATTTCAAAAAAATCCTAAAAAAACGCAAATGGTGATACAACTACCTTAACTTGAATATCAAAACCTCAACTTTGACATGTAAACACGCTAAATATTTTACTCAAAGATTTAATTCTCTAAACGATTTTTTAAATGGTAATTCAAAACCGATTATGTTTTATTATTAAATATTTTTTTACTATAGAAACGGATTAAAATCTCAATAAAATAATTAAAAAAATTGATGTCTTCTACATTTTTGAACCAGAAGTTTTATAACTAGAAAGACCGAAATTTAAACAGTCTTTGCATTGGAAATACAAATATTTTAGCACAAGAACAAATTTTCATTCTTAAGTTAGTGGGTATCTTTTTTTTTATATATAAATTTTATTAAACCAATTATTTTACATTTAAATGTATACATTGCATTTTAGCTTCGACTCCGGAGATTACTTCTCCACCATCGAGTGTCCTTGATAATCTTTTTAGTCCTTGTTTTTAATAAGAGGAAAAAACTAATTAAATAAAAAAAGCTCTTTTCCGATAATTATTTCAATTCCATTATAGATCCAATCAATTCCTTTTCGATTAAATTTTTTTAATACAAGTAGAAATTTCACTTTAAAATATTATCAATTAAACCAATTGTTTTACATTAATCAATGTATACATTGTATTTGAGCTTCGACTCCGGAGATTACTTCTCCACCATCGACTGTCCTTGATCATCTTTTTAGTCTTTGTTTTAAATAAGAGGAAAAAACTAATTAAAGACAAAACCTCTTTTCCGATGATTATTCCAATTCCATATCGTCAATCCATCCAGATCTCTTTTCGATTTCATCGTGGGTATCTGAATCCAGACACACAGACAGAAAAAAATCATGGTTGAAAATGATTTTTCTCCTTACGTTACAGACATTTTTAAATACAGTGAGCTGAACAAAAAATTTGAAAATTTTTACGTGAATTGAATACTAGGGGCGCCCAACAGACAGCTTATCTTATGGGAGTAGAGAGTAATTAATATTAATCAGAAGATACATTCTTTAATTGATTTCTTATGAGTTATTTTGGAAATTCGACAATTAGTCTTTAAGAGGAAGGTTGACATAATTATGTATAATAAATAATAGTAATTTAGATGCGTTTCAAATTGAGATTTCAAATAGGTGTAGTGCATGGTCTCCAAATCATAATGCCTTCGCCTTAAATCTAGCAGTTTATATAGTCATGTATTTATTTATTTATTTCTCTAAAATGAAAAAAAAGATTGGAAAATGATTGAAGGCCTTTTGATTGATTGCAGGATTTACTCGTGACACTATCCACGTTGCTTAGAGGGTCTATTTATGAGAAGCTCCGATGGACCTTCAAATTGTATGATATCAATGGCGACGGCTGTATTACGAGAGGCGAATTGGCGGAAATCGTATCGGCCATCCATGAGCTCATGGGCAGAAGAGCCGCGCTGGTTGGTCCTCTATTAACTACTTCTTCTCTTCCTAATCCATTTTTGTTTTTGTTTTTTGTTTTTATTCAAGCAAAGAGAAGACAAACAAAATCTTTAAATTGGAAATTTTATGATTCGGTGGTTATCGAAAGAGAAATTTCATCTGAAACCACCTAGAATTTAAATGGACAAACTACGGACCGCGGGACAGATGCGGCCCACTTAAGGGTTCTCTCCTGCCCTCATATTTTAAATAAATTTTCATTTTCACTCTTAAAAAAAAAATAAATAAAAATTTAAGGGCGTGTTCCATATTTTCATTTTCACTCTTAAAAAAAATTAATTTAAGGGCGTGTTCCATATTTTTATTTTCACTCTTTAATAGAAAAATAATTTAAGGGCGTGTTCCATTTTTTTCAAAACCAGTTTGCACCTTGGAGTTGTAGCTTTTGATATTTCCAAACTAATTAATAAAGTAAAGGGAGTGAGTTTCACAATGAATAAAATAAAACTCAGAGGTTTATACAGACTCAATATATTTCGGGTTATTAGTCCATTATCAGGAGTTTACAGATTAAAAACTGTTTTTAATCTGTAAACTTTTGATGATGGACTAATAACCCGAAATATATTGAGTCTCTATAAACCTCTTTGAGTTTTATTTCATTCATTGTGAAACTACACTCCCTTTACTTTATTAATTAATATCATGTTTCACCAAAAACCTAGACCACTTTCCCCAAGTAAAATTCTTTTGACTATTTAAACTGGCTCATACACTTTTTTATATGTACTAAACACACATATACACAAGTAGCTAAGTCTTATACAAAACTAAATTAATCAAAGGGATAAGAATCTGCAAAAGTTATAAAAAAACAACATTTCTTTTCCTTCTTTATCTTAACAGACTCTTGGTCTTTTCTTTCAAATAAGGATCAGCTATAACATTCATTGAAGCCATCTCTTTTTAAATCTACCCTATTTCGAGTTCCTATCTTTCACACTTTTTCAAAGATGGTTGACATACATTTCTCGAAATAAAGAATAAATTTTAATTTTCCTTATTTAAAACTCGAATCAGACCCTTAAATATACAATACTGAATACGAAATTTAACTTTTTCTTTAGAGTTCATGTATTTTTTTGTATCCTAAAATGAATTTTCGAGTTTTAATCTAAGAATAGTAAAAGTATTTTTTTCTTTTTATTCTTTTTCTCATATACATACTTTTATATTTTGCTTACTCAACTAAGTTTGAACTCGAAAAGTTACGAGATGTGTTCCATTTTAATAAAAACATTGTCTTATAGAGAAATAAAATTTTTTCTTAAAGTTTAAAATAAAAAATAAAATTCCATATATTTTATTTATTTATTTTTAAATAAATTTTTATTATAAATTACGTCTATTTTCTGGGTAGGTACTCTATGACACATAGGATGGCTATTACAACGTTTAAACACCCTTATCTTTATTTCTGAAACTAATACTTATTTTGTCAAATACCAGATATTGATTAGTTATAGGTTATAGTTAATTTTATATATTATATTATATAATCTTTTTAAAATTTAGAAAAAGCTAAAAGATTTTATTTATGGTAAATTTTCATTGAACTCTCAATGACTTCCAATTTATGATAAATAGAGATTAACAGCAAATTATATATAAAATTGTTTAAGAAGAAACATTTTCAAATCAATGTATAATTTTAATGGAATTCTTATAGTTTCTAAAAAATCTCGTTATAATAAATTTGTAGGTAGTTGAAGTAGTTGAGAAATTTTTTGTTATGTATGTTCACGCATAACTTCTTTGTTTATGGACTGATTTCTATGATTATTTTTTTATTAGAAAGGGGATATCTTAAGGGTAGTTACATATTAATTTGGTCAAGTTCTGATGATGTTTGTTTGAGTAATTTTTTTATATATATATAATATATTACATGGGTTCACCATGTAAATAATTTTTCTAATCTCAAAGAACTTTTTTTAGAACCTAATCTATTTTTAGTTACTTTCCAAATAATTTTTCTAAACACAACCAACTTTTTTTAGTACCGAACCTGTTAGTATTTACTTTTCAAATAATTCAATTATGTACCATTTGTTTTTATTACGTTAATCATTTTTAATATATTTTTTTAAATAGGTATTAAAAAGAATTATAAAATTTATTTTATTTATTTATTATTTTGATATTTGATATGTACTTTTTTCTTAATTAGGTTAATATAGTCAAATACATATAGATAGTATATATACTTTTGCAAATATCAAAAAGGTTAATAAAATATCAAAATTAAGCCAGAATTTCACATGTCGGGATTTTGGCTGTCGGGATTTTGGGCTGTCGGGATTTTGACATTTTTTAGGGATTTTGGGTGCTACCCATGGTACATATATCCTAAAATGATAAATTACAAAAATAACAGTCAAAATTACTTACTCTCATTTAAAATATCCGGAAAAATAAACACAGTTTTTTAATGTATTTTTTAGAAATCAAAATAATTTGCTCTATTAGTGTTAATACAACAATCTTGCTAATGTTGCAGCAATTAGAAGATGATCGTCGGGCTCGAGATCAAGTAGACCGGGTATTTAAAAAACTTGATCTGAATCAAGACGGAGTCATCACTATCGAAGAATTTATTGAATCGTGTCTTAAGGTAGGAAAATAATAATAATTTCCTTTCTTAATGCATGCACACTTCTTCTGTTAATTATAATAATTAATTCATACAACACTTACAATCTAAGTGTATTATTATGTTTATGGTGAACAAGTAATGTTGAATCAAGCTCTGTACTGTTTTTATTAGTCGCGAGAAGTTTTGTTATGACTTTAACAAGTTATGATTGTTGCAGTTTGTATATACTATAATCTTACCAACAGTGGCGCAACTAGAATTTTGTCCTGGGGATGGGGGACTAATACACCCACATACACAGGCCCATGCTGTCCAGGGGTGATAGGGGGACTTATATTTCAAAGTCTTGTCTTTAAATTGAAATTTGTTTGATTAGTTATGTCCATCGATTAAATTATTCAAGTCGGTATCGGGAAATAAGGACTATATTTTTATGTAAATTTTTATAATTTTTCTAACTGATATGACAAAGAATAATTGACCTATCAATGAGAAGTGTTTTGACCGCGCTTTATTTGAAAAAGATATTTTATCACGAGACTATTGCGGATTATGCTATTAAAGTCTGTGGAGTCTTAAATCTGGACCAGGAGAGAATTTTTATATTTTTATGAAAACAATTTTTATTTTATTGCCAACGTTCATCAACTTTGTTGACTTCTTCAGGGCTCAAACAGTTATCTTCCTTGAATATTTGTCATTTTTATAATTCTCTCTTAGTTACAATTAGCGAAAAACATAGCAAGACATGATGACCTTATCATCAATCAGATTGAAAATTTTAAAACTTCTTCTTTTAAAATTGTCAACGACTTGTCTTGTAATGTTTTTCGCTATTTATAACTAAGAGAGAATTATAAAAATGACAAATATGCAAGGAAGATAACTGTTTGAGCCCTGAAGAAGTCAAAAAACTTGATGAAAGCTTGCCAATAAAATAAAAATTATTTGTATAAAAATATAGTCCTTATTTCCCGATACCAACTTTAATAATTTAAATTGAAAGTTTCTTTTTGCCGAGAGTAGCAGAATTTTTATAAATTAAAGGAGACAATAAAAGAGATTGTCTTCTGCTGAAATTTTTTTTATTTATTTATAACGTGGCCATAGTTTTGAGGACTTTGCCCTCTTCATCACTCTGTTATAATTGATTTACACACCAAATTCTGTGAATCAATTGTAATAGATTGATGAGGTTAAATCCCTCGAAACTATATTCTCGTTATAAATAAATTTAAAAAAAATATTTTTCCAGCAGAAGACAATCTCTATTATTAACCGACTTCAAAAAATGAGGAGGTTTGCAATTCGACTGAATTTTTTTTGTATTACCTGATATCTTCGCCAATTGTGAACCGATTTTGATGATTTTTTTCCACTGGGTTCAGTATAATTACCGATTGGTCCTGTTTTTTTCATTGGTATTAGACCTTTTTTGTTATATTTGTTAAGGCATAACTTCTTTGTTTATGAACCAATTTTATAACTCCAAGATAGTCAAGATACCTAACTATTTATTTATTTACTTATTTTATGTATGTCCAGCTAGAACTTTTTGCCACGTGGACCGATTTCGATGATTCTTTTTTTATTGGAAAGGGGGTACCCCCTTACCTTAGTGATGGTCCCATATTAATTTGGTCAAATTCTGATGATATGATCAATGACGAAATCTCCAATTCTTATGAGAAAATAATCGAAATTATAATAAATAAAATCTTTTATAAAAAAATTCTTAAAACATTCATTTAAATCCCAAAAAGTTTCGAGATAATTTCTATATTTTTGAATTGAATTTTTTTATCATTTTCTGATTCAGTATCATCGTTCATAAGTTTTTTCTTTAAATTATTAAACTTCGAAATTCTCATTTGTTAATTTTTTCATTTTTTCTTTGCCTGGAGGAGGGGCTAAGGGGCTGAAGCCCCCCCCCCGTGGTTTCGCCACTGCTCACCAAAACACTTTTATAAAAAGACCAAGTTAATCTAACGAGAAAGAATTGTCTCTTTAACTATAATTTTGACCGCTATGAGTTTAACAGGTGGCAGCACTTGATGGCAACGCCTGTATTTAGACAACCTCAATAGACGCTAGCTCTTTGAATGAATTAGAATTTCCCCTAGGGATGGAATTTTTTCATTTACCGAATTACCGGTAAATGAAAATTAAAATACAGGTAAAAAATTTAAGGTGATAAAAAATATAAGTCATTTTGATTTCCATTTCATATTTTTTTATTTCAAAGATATAAAATATAAAAAAATATAAAAATTAAAGTGTTATTCTAAAGTTAAACAAACTATAATAACTTTTATAAACAGAAATGAAATAATAAAGAAAAAGAAAAATACAACAAAAATAATATATAGTACCTAATATCCCTGGGAATCGGATTAGCCTGAGAGCTTAAAGACACTAGCCTTCTAAGCAGGAGTCCCGGGTTCGAGTCCGAGTCCCTGCATTGATATTTGACCTGCTATAATCTGATTCCTAGTCACCAATCCGTCTGGCAAGCGTGGTGACTTAATGCCAACCCCCTTCCATTTGATGGAAGAGGCCTATATTCAGCAGTGGATTGACAGGCTGATGATGATGAATATCCCTAGTAACACAATGTTTCAAACTATATAGTAACTATATTATAGTTATAATCTAATGATTTTTATTTAACATTGGAGTCGAAAGGATCTCTTTAAGTATAGTTAGTTGTCGATTTTTTTAAAATCCAATTCACACTGTCAAGTTCAAACGATATTATCAATTTGAATGAAATTTGGTTTACCTAAAGTATGATTTTGTTATTTTTCAAAGGGGGGGGGCACGAGGGGCAGAGCCCCTAGCTAGCGGAGACGCCCCCGAAGGTGGCAATAAATAAATTTTTACCTTCTCACTTTGTTGTCTTCTTCTTTTAAGTGCCATATCAGGTCTCCCTGGCGTTTTGGCTCCTCTCCACATACCTGTGCTATATGTTTAGCTGTTTTTACACAGATATACGCTACCTACTTTTTAAAGCCGGTTCCGAACTGCTAGTTTGGAGAGGTTACTAGGTATTTATACTCTTGGTAGGTTGCCACTGCTTTCCAAGAGGAGACGACTGCAAATATCTTATCTGCCGAGACTCAGTCTCGAACCGGCGTATTTCGAGTCAGCGACCCGACACTCTAGCCACTGACCCACAGTCGCCTCGTCTATTGTCTAGTTTGTCCAAATGTCTTGCCTTCAATTAATTACGAAGCTTCGCGGCGCATAGTTTGGGAACCTCTGCTTTAAACGAGTTAAACCTCAAAAAGTTGGCCGATTTGAAAATCTTATCTCAGCGAAAATATTCCCTCCCACTTAGTTTTGCTTCGTTATCGGATATTTCACGTCAGCGGTTGCTTTCTCTTCTCGGTTGGGGGGATGATTCTTCAACCCCCTAGATATCAGCCCTCAGCATCTCTTTCAAAATCACCATTCGCTCTCGTTATCAGTCAGTAATTTATTTTCTTCGTTTTTTTCCATCACCTATTAAATAAATGCTTACTCATCTAACCTCTTTTTATACATAAAAAGCGAGTATGTATTAATTTATCTCTAAAGTTTTAAGTAAATAAACAACAGCGTTTTAATCTTAGACGTGGTGTTCCATTTATGAAAAAACTTTACCTTGGGGGGTTGCATCTTTCTTGATATTATAAATGCAAATTATTACTAAGTCTATAAATGTCGAGAGGGTGATTAGAATGAAACTATGGAGGGGTTAAGCCCGGAGGAAATTTATTTTCGACGGAATTAAAAGCAAAGATGCAAATCTTTCCGGATCTCTTATTTCCGTTGGAATTTAAAAACGACTTTAACTTACTTACCTATTTAGACCCTTAGCTATTATTCTTATTACAATACTATATAAATCTTATCCTGAAGTATTTAAGAGTTTTCTACCAAACAAACAAAACACAATGGTCTTTGTATATGTCGTAGTAAAAACCGGTTTTTAGTAATAACGCGTTTCACTGAATACCTTTATGGCAACTAGAATTTACTGATGTTGGTTGAGTTTGGTTCAAAGAGCTGGAATCTTCATTTTTGACCTTCCGCCTCATTTCGGGTGTTTATTTTCAAAATTTTTTAAACAAAAATGTCAAAAATTATATCATATACAACTTTGTTTATAATTTTTGACATTTTTGATTAAAAATTTTAAAGGCAGAAGGTCAAAAATGAAGATTCTAGATCTTTTGGACCAAACTCAACATACATCAGTAAATTCTAGTTGCCACAACGGTAATCAGTGAAACGCGTTTTAACTAGTAAGAACGCATTCTTTCATCGGATCTTTACTGGAACATATACATTAATCAAATGTTTTAATTCCAATTTTTGGTTGATCCGAAATTTTAATTTGCACCTTTCGTCAGATTTTAAAATTCAAATGCAAACTTTTTCATATCAAATTCAGAATTTTAAAAATCAAAATCAGACTTTTTCAAATCAAATTCAGAATTTCTATAAAACCATGCATATTTAACATATTAAATTATAGCTTTTTATCTGAAAACATTTTCTGGAAGTAGAAAATGCCAATTTTGAAACGTTTTAGCTGGTGAATTGGTACACAAATATCTTAGCATGCTCCAAATTTTAGCTTTTTACATGAAAATCTTTCCCGAGAGTTAAATTAAATTAAAACTTTTTCTTAACTATAATTTTTTTCTATTTTTCCAACTGTTTATTAATAAATTCTGAATTTGATTTGAAAAAGTCTGATTTTGATTTCTAAAATCTTAAATTTGATATGGAAATGTCCGCATTTGATATGGAATAGTCCGAATTTGATGTTAAAAATCTATATTTACAATGATTTAATTGATAATAATAATTTTTCAGCTTCTAAAAATCCAGGTTTTATAATAATAAAACTTGAGCAAGATGCGAGGTAGGCTTTAACAAAAAAAGAAATAAAACAAAAATTGAGTTTTGAATTCGATATATTTCGGGGATGAGGTCAGTTTACTTTGATTCCTGATGATGGGCTCACCCCCAAAATATTTTGAATTCAAGACTCAATTTTGTTTTATTTCTTTTTTTGTGAAACCTGCCTCGCATCTTGCTCAAGTTTTATTATTATATTAAAATGTTTCACATAGAACCAACACCTAACTCCTTAAAAGTTATCCAGGTTTTAGTTCAATATCAAAAATAATAAAGACAAGTGCGATCTGGTTGGCCTATATAAGGTTCAATAAAGCGATAGCTTAGGCGCATATTTAATTACCCATGTGGAAATTTCAGAACGGTCGGAGGTCGGAGATCATTCCTGACATCATCCAATACCGGATTGATATCCGAGGCCAGTATCTGTCGGGTATAAATGATCAGATCATCCCGACATCAGATTCTATGTTCGTCTGAGACAATAATCGGATATCAAATAGACACTTTTTTTTTTTTTTTTTTTTAATGATATTGATGGGAGAAGGAGATACACCAGAAGGTGGATCCCCTAAAGGCATGTATGGGCTGGCCCCTCCATCGTGAAAAGAACAGAGTAGAAGGAAAAGAAGCCGGGATCACGGGCCAATCTCAGAAACTTAGATACAATTCAATATTCAATTTACTAAGGTTTTAGGGGCTTCGAGCAGTGGTAAATTCTCCGCGCGATAAATTCGGTTAAATTTATCTCCCACTTAATTTTTATTACCAGACCCTATACTTACAGAAAAAATGTCTGGGTATAGCCGGGAATCGAACCCGAGACCTCCGGGTTGTCAGTCAGTTATTCTGACCATTACACCACGGAGGCGGACAAACTGTCTACCAGCTCTGACACAATTTTCTGATGTCAATCTGATACTGTTTTTCGAGTATAGTTAGGACACATTCTTATTATAAATAAATAAATAATCAATTTTTTGTTTTTTAATTTTTTATTATAGAAAAAATAAAAAGTAATAAAATATTTTATTAAACAAAAAACAATTAAATATTATGTGAAAAAAATAGTTAGCAGCATTATTTTTGCTATATGCTAGTTCCAAAGCCCCGGCCAGCCACTTACTATCTTTTGGTAAAATTTCTCCAGTTGCTACCCCTCGTAATTTCTCTAATGATTCTGAAAAAAATAACATTATTTAAAACATAATTCTAATATTATTTCAATTTTTAATAATATTAGGCACTATTCTGCCAAGGTAATTAAGCTACCTTTAACTTTTTCCTTCCATTAAAAACATTATTTATCAACCGGTTCTTTCGTATTGCACTAATTTTAAAGATAGAAACCGACCGGGCTTTGTTAAATTGACTAATAATTGTGGTGTGTTTTGTTTCAGGATGATGTTATCACAAAGTCACTTCAGGTGCTAGATTCCGGATCGGATCTATGATGGTTGGCTGTGCAGCCAGGATTGCTCTGGCATTCGGCACTGGAGGTTCCTCGAGATATCTCTTCGCGCCCCCCGTGGACCTCCCTGTCCCCAGGACATGATCGCCGAAGACAGTGGCTCCTGGCCGCTTGGCTTGCAACCCTAGCCGCCTCTGATCATGCATCCAGCGGCCCCGCTGGCTAAACACAATAAATTAATTAATATCAATTATCAAAAAAGAAAAAAGAAAAAAAAACGACTTCCCGAACGAATCCCAAACCAAAAACCTCCATCCTTCAGCTGCACTTAAAAAAAGATAATAGCTCAAATGTTACCTTCATCTCTCTTGATTACTCTCAACACCTCCAGATACCTTTCCCATACTAAAAATTAATAAAGAAAATTGCTTCCATATTGAAATTGATTCTGTAGAGATTAGAATTAAAAAATATTTAAGGTGAATTCGTATTAAATACTGTTAGTCTGGGAGCCAAAGCCAACTAAATTAAAACCATGAGTTTCCTATATTTGATTCACTCGCGAATCGAATGCAGGTAATTTTTGTCAGATATTAAGTAATAATAATTTTTTATTGTTAAGGATAAATAAATTGAATTGCTTCTTTCCAGTAATTTATTTTATTATTCAAATGGTTAATCCAAATATTTCGAGAGCGCACTCGGCATCTCTTCCTCAGTGGAAACTGTGGGATCACACATTCTGAATTTATATATTTCTGTGTAAGAAATAATGAATTTTTAAATATTTTTCTAATTAAAATATCACCACACCTAGATGGATCATATCTTTTTCATTTCTCTTGATCCAGATTTAATATTCAGCTGACCCCAATAGCCTCAACCAGCGATATATATATATCTTGTTTAAAAATGTCGCGGTCATAAAATAACTCTCTTTGATAAATTAATTATTATTTAATATATGAATTAGAAAAATATTTAAATGAAAATCTTAACTCTCGGTGGTGCTGAGGAGTGTTAAATAAAAACACAAGCTTCTTTTTCAGCAATTTTTAATTCAAATGGTGGTTTTTTAAATTAATCCAAATATTTCGGAAACTTTACAGTGTTCCTTCTTCAGTCGACCTCCAAACTGTTTTAAACTGGATTAATTTAATCCAAATATTTCTGAAACTTTACATTATTCCTTCTTCAGTCTACTTCCAAACTGTTTTAAACTGGTTTGAATTAATCCAAATTTTTCTGAAACTTTACAGTATTCCTTCTTCAGTCGATCTCCAAACTGAAGAAAGAATACTGTAAAGTTTTCGAAATATTTCCATTAATTTAAACCAGTTTAAAATACAATAACTTATGAAGAGAATTTTCTAGGTTATGTTTCACAAAAAGACAAAAAAACAAAACTTTTTGTGAAACTTAACCTAGAAAATTCTCCTCATAAGTTTATAATGTTTCACCTGTAACCGACACCTAAATCCTTAATAATTACAGTTTAAAACAGTTTGGAGGTCGACTGTGGAAGGAGTACTGTAAAGTTTCCGAAATATTCGGATTAATTTAAACCAGTTTAAAACAGTTTGGAGGTCGACTGAAGAAAAAATACTGTAAAGTTTCCGAAATATTTGGATTAATTTAAACCAGTTTAAAACAGTTTGGATGTCGACTGAAGAAGGAATACTGTAAAGTTTCCGAAATATTTGGATTAATTTAAACCACCATTTGAATTAAAAATTGCTGAAAAGGAGGCTTTTGTTTTTATTTAACACCTAAATTAAAACCAGGTAAATTTTTTCTTTTTTTATAAACTTCATATCATCTATAAAATTTATTAATTAAAAATATTTTTCACTCTAATATATATTCATGTTGCCTCGGCTTTAGTTTCACAAATCAAAGCTAAAACCGAGCCGAACTGAATATAGTCTAATCCAGAAGTTCCCAACGCCCTAACTACTCTAGGGGTAAGCGAAAAATTTTAAGATACGCTGGTATATTAACTGTGAAAATTTAATAGAAATCACAAAATTATCTTTCTTTGTATTTTTAGCACTATAAGAGGAAACAAAATGTATAGATCAATAGTAAAAAAACTAGAATAAAGGGAGTAATTAAAACATGGGTATTTTCAGTAATATTTTATTCAAATGGTTACAATTACAATTCCAAATATTTCGAGGGCTTGCATCAGTGGATACTGCGAAATTGACAAAGGTGGGTGTAAAATGACTTAATGAACTTTAACGATAATGATCTTTCTAATACGGTATATATTAATAAAATAGAGTGTTCCGTGCGTCAAGCTTGAATCATTTGCCAATAGATAGCAGTAGTAGCGCTTGAATCTTTGGCTAAGAAGATTGGAACATTTTTTAGAAAATCTCGGTTAAAGACGCTACCCTCCAAGCCTCGTTTATCAGCTAGTAAATAATTAATATAATTAATTCAATGACACCTTTGTTTTACTCAAGATTCAGATTTCATTGACTATCATTTATCACTTTAAGGACGTTCCCTAATAAATCGATTTTCTTGCAATCCTTTAAAAACTTTGAATACACATATTTATAAGTGTCCTTTATACGTAGAATTTTTTTCAATAGTTCTTGAAGCACTAAATTTGTAAATATTGACCATTGAAATTTTCATATTTAACACGCGAACCCTATCCCGATTGATGTTAAAGCGACTATTTCATTAAATAACAAACGTAATTTTCTTGAAATTATTTTGAAAAACTGAGAATCATTAACTGAAGATATAACAAATATTTTTCCGTTAAAATAATTGTAACAAGTGGTATTCATTTTGTCTGAAAAATATTAAAAGCTAGGTACGTTTGATGGTTTTCATTTTTTCTCTCCTGGGGTGACAAGTGAGAGATGGCAACTTGATAATGTTGCACTAAAATCACTCAATTTTTTCATATCTAAAAAACTTCTGCAGCTGGTGCATTTGAAATTTTTAGCTAATTCACTCAACCTAACTATGTAATTTCGCATTGAGCTGTTTCAAGAAGTGTTTTTTTTCGATTCTTTGTCTTTTAGCGTCGGTAAGAATGCAATGTTGCCAGATCTGAGAAACGAGGTAGTGAAAATATTTTTGCCTTTCTGCGCATGTGAGAGTAGGAAAAAGAGTAAACTGCATCTGAGCTATATTAGGGAACGTCCTTAATAAATTAGCTATGGTATATATTTTTCGGATTTACCAACTAAAAACAAAACTTGGACTTAGATAATCTATCGCATCAATTTTTTCTCTAAAAGAAAATAATACCTAGACTTAACTGAATTTTACTTAATTATGAATCCAACTTTTTTTGGAACCCTTCTAAAACGATGCCCCCTCCCATGCTAACAGCTTTATAATACGAATCAGCCATATTTAAATTGTTAAAATATTTTTCAAAGTTTTTAGTGCAAGCCTAAAAAAAGAAAGGCTTCACGAAATGAGAGTCCAGACACTTCCACACACTTAGCAAGCTAATGATGTTATAATATAAATGTTGACCCCTAGATGCAGTGCTCCTCTAGTTGAAGGCTTTTAAAAAGCATCAAGAATCCATTTAGGGTACGACGGATTCACTTCGTTCCCTCAAACGAAGCCGTCTCTTTGTTTGCTCTTTTGAATTGATTTCGGAATGGAAGCAAATTTGAAATGCCCGTTATTTAGCGAAATATCGAAATAACAAATCGATACAATAATTATCATTAAAAATAATTAAGCCGCCTTGAAATTCAATTGCTGATGCTCACTCCGGCCAAACGAAGCTTTTCTATTATATTTGAGAGTATGCAAATGACTTAAAAGGCACTTTAGCAAATTATTCTCGAAACTTCCTAAGACATGTTTTTGTATTTTCTTGTTTAAGCAATATGTGATAAACCATCTTTTCTCATTTTTTAAAAACAAATTTAAACTTAAGATAGTCATTTCAATTTTAAATATTTAATACGTATTTATTATCGAAAGATAGTACCGATAGATTTAGGACAGCGGTCTTTAGACTGTGTTCCGCACCTCGGAGTTCCACCCACTTTGTTAAGTCTTCAGGAGTTCCGTACGTTTGTGTTTATTGGTTACTTATAATATACAGTAGAATCCCAATATATCGTATATCCCGATATATCGTTTATCCCGATATATCATATATTCCGATATATCGTTTATCCCGATAAATCGTTTGTCCTGATATCTCGTATATCCCGATATCTCGTATATCCCAATAAAACGTAAGAAAGTGCTGGTCCCGTTAATTCGTATAAATCAATGCATTCTAGTCTCCTAGGTATAATGTATTTTTTCCTCTCCAAGATTTACAAAACGTCTTATAATTCGTATTTTTCCGTTGAATTAGAGTCGTGCGTTGGGAAAATCTCGTTAATTCTTATAAAACAATTCCCCTCAGTATAAGGTATTTTTAAAATAAAATAAAAATAAATTAAAACTTTCGATATATCGTATTTTTAATTTTTTGATATATCATGATCTCGATATTGCGAATATGTCGATATATCGTACTTATCCTTTGTCCCCCTGCAGATACGATATATCGGGATTCTACTGTATATATAGAATTTATGTTTTATCAATTTTAGTAGAAATTTTTTTAATGAATATATAATAATAATCTTTCGCTAACGATTTATTCAATGGGAAACCATACCTGTGAAAAATTTCCTCAAAAAAATTACAATGGAGAGGATACTCTTCATAGTATCGCCGATGCTCGGAATCGAGTATGGGATTTGAAGAAGAACGATCTTTATTGAAGAACTTTACCGAGAAACTTTATTATTGTACCAGAAATTAAAAAAAAAATTAAAAATCGACTCAGTTTTAATCATTATTATTATATGTTCAGCGAAACACCTAATTAAATTAATCAATTAGGAGGTAAAAGTGAAAAAAATTTCAAGACTCGGAATATGGTGTGTTGGTAATTTGGGAATAGAAAGCCAATACGTGATACATTCAGGTATAACCGTTAAAACTCTAAATAACATTTTGATTATATTTTAATTTTCTTCATTTTTCATCGTGAAATTCAAAAACTGAAAAACCCAAAATCTGGACAATTTTTTATTTTGGAAATAAAAGCATATTGAGAACATAACAAACTTTATTCTACCTTTGTGAGTGAGTTTTGGACAAAATTATTTTTCTGTTCGGACCGAGGGGTGATCCGCGATTGGAAGTAGGTGTACACCTCTTTGAAAGTATTTTGGAAGTACTTGGAAATATATGGAAGTACTTGGAAATATTTGGAAGTACATGGAAATATTTGAAAGTACTTGGAAATATTTGGAAGTACAAGTGGAAGTAGGTGTACAGCATATTAGGTCGCGGTTCACCTCTCAGTTCGGACATTTCTAAACACGATCCAGCAAAAAATACTTTCACATATCTCTAATATCTTAATAATGATCTACCTAGATCAACAGTGAATTCAAAACTCCACTCGCCCAGTCACCTGAAAGAAGGTATTAACTATTATTATTTTTCAAAGAACTAATAGACAACGAAAAGTTCTCAGTCGCTTCTAAAAACCTTCAAAAATGATAAATAATTTTATTGTGTTATATTATGAATTTCGTACTTTAATTAGTAAGGTTCCATACACAAGATTAACTATTGCAAGTGAGCAACACAGTTTGAAGATCGCTGGATTAGAATAATATGTACCTCTGTCTGAAATGTTAGATAAGTAATTCTCAGCCCGTTATTCTTTCATTTAATAGTAACAGAATTGTACTCTTTTTCAGTAGATTAAATAGGTCTTAGGTGTAGAAACCAAACGTGTAAATGAGAAACCATCTATTTACGGTTTTTTTACTTTTATTAATAAAGCTGAATGTGGTAATATGGCCCCCATTATTAACGTGATGACCTTACCTACTATTTCGAATCAACTACGATACATCATATAAATCACGGCTGTCCAACCTGCGGCGCAGCACAGAAATTAATGCGGCCTGACTTAAAATTATAAATTTCCTTAAAACACTGAGATTTTTATGTTACTGGAAAAGATAGATATCTGATACAATTTGACCTGATATTTTTTTTCTTCTCTTAGAATATCTCCCCATTTTGAAGAATAAAAGGAAGATTTTTAATTTTGAATGTGAAAAAATATATCGAGATTTCCGAAAAAAATAATCACATTTTTGGCATATTTTGAACCATTTTTATTAGATTTAAATATTTTAATTTCAAACTTTCTTATTGCATGTATGGCACTGAAATCAGACATTGAACGGAGAGAAATATTTAATAATTTCTCTTTATTAAAACTTCGCAAATATTATCTACCAAGAAACAAATATTCCTCCTTGCTTCACAATAATTATTCACTTTTTAGAAATATTAATTTACCTAAAGCTATTTTCGAGAATAAAATTCACTAAAAGCAAAATTATAAGCTCAGCTATCAGGTGATAAAAATAACCAAGTTAAGAATAATTAAAAATTATTTTTCATCTCATATATTTCAATTTTTTTAAATATTTATTATTTTAGTAATTAAAAATAATTAATCTATAAAAATTACTTAAAAGTGCGTGGATAGAATGGTCTCTCTTTCTTTATAGCAACTTAAGGCAAGGATTCCAAATACAAGTTCAGACCTGTAGCGAAGACAAGGATTCCAAATACAAGCCCAGACCTGTTTTAGACTAGTAGAAGTTAATTTTTTAATTTCTATTAGTCTAGGAATGGCCTTTTGACCATTGTACTTGGACTAATTGGATACTCGTTATTATATATAGAGAGAACATTCAATTAATTCAATAATTTGGAAATGTTAAGAAATAATTAAACTCCACATACATATTTCTAAAAGATTTCAAATTGCTAATAGAACTAGATAAATAATTTAAAAACAAAATCCTGATGGAAAAGAACTCAAAGATTATAATGCTAGGTTATTTTTTTTTTTTTTTTTTTTTGTCTAGGTGGATATCACTATTCAACATTATTAGCTATATTTTTTTAAATTAAAAGTTTTGTGCCGAGGGTAGCAGAATTTTTATATATTGAAGGAGACAGTAAAATAGTGTCTTCTGCTGGAATTATGTGCTTTATACAAAGGCTCATCAATTCGCTTAAATTTTGTTTTTCTACTGCTTGCAAGTTAGGGGATTTAAAAATGATTTGGTTAACTAATTCTTGAGGTCGGGGATTTCAACATCTTTGATTTTATTTATTAAATCAAGAGAGTTTTTAATTGAGTTTTTGGGAATTAATTTAGTTTTTTCTTTAAATATTTTGTTTAAATGTTTAGCTAGTTTTGTAATTGATGAATTTGCATAACTAACTACAGGTCTAATTGTGATATCTTCCAATTTTTCAGACTTGTGAATTTTTGGAAGAGAATATAATCGTGGACATTGTGGGTTAATAATTCCAGCAGAAGACACACTCTTTCATTGTCTCTTTCAATATTTTCCCTACATGATTATAAATAATTTTAGGGTCCAGGTTGTATGGTTAAAGTCAAGTGCATGGCCACATCAGAACACGCCAGCTTATTTTTATTAACAAATATCAATGGAATTAGTAAATTTTGCGGCCCGAGGCATTTGTTTTTCCTTCAAATGCGGCCCATCTAAGCCAAAAGGTTGGTCACCCCTGATATATCATCCACTTATCGCAAAGAATTTCAATTAATATTCGAGAGCTGCCCACACTTCAAAAAATATTTTTGTCTGTCGGAAAAGTTATCGTTGTTTTCATTAAAAAACCCCTTGTTGTGTCAGCCTTGTTCAATTTTCAAAAAAATAACTTTATCCTTTTCTTGATATTTTATTCTTGGTTTGTGTTGACACTTAATAAAGTATCTAATATGGCCCTAGCATGCACAACGCATATATATAGACGAGCCGCTACTTCTAGATTTTAAATATAGTTACATATAGGGCATTCCAAAATCCAAATCCAAAATCGGACGGTTTGAAAAATTTTAATTTTTGATTTCCTTCATTTTTTGACATTTTTTAGTACCCATAAAAAACGCTTCCTGGTTAATTTTGAAATTTTTTTCATCACCGGTTTGAAAGATATCGAATTTCGGTTTTTCGCTCATATCTTTTTCAAAAATGGTCCAAATTCAAATTTTTGAATTTTTTTTTCATACTTTTTAGAAAAAAATACAAAAAATTATTTTAAGGGTTTTTATATGAGATATTTGAGTTTGAAAATTTTAGTCTTGTTTTTGAAACTGTATGTACTTACTCTTCGAATTTTTTGATAATTTTTTATTTTCAACTTCTCTTCATTTTTTAGACCGGGTTGATGGTGGTCCTAAATAAATAATTTGTTATTACTTTCTTTCAACAATCTAAAATAGTAATTATTTATTTCAAACACCTGTAAACGATAAAAATGTATAAAAGTCAATTCAAAATAACTAAAAATAAACAGAACTCAATTCCAAAAAGTGGTTTTAATAATAATATTTAATAACGAATAAATTTTTTTCAAAATTTTCAAAAATCGAAAAAAAATAGTAATTATCATAGGCTCACTCAATCAACCCGGTCTTAAAATTTGTAGAATAAATAGAAGTTTAAAATAAAAATTATTAAAAAAATCGAAGAGTACATACAGTTTCAAAAACAAGATTGAAATTTTGAAACTTAAATATCGCATATAAAAACCCTTTAAATAATTTTTTGTATTTTTTTCTAAAAAGTTTGTAAAAAAAAAATTTCAAAAATTTCAATTTGGACCTATTTTGAAGAAGTTATGAGGGAAAAACAGAAATTCGATATTTTTTAAACCGGTGATCAAAAAAATTTCAAAATTTACCAGGAAGAGTTTTTTGATGGGTACTAAAAAATGTCAAAAATTGAAGGAGGACAAAAATTAAAATTTTTCAAACCGTCCGATTTGCCAAATGAGAACCATTCATTTATAACTTGGATTCTTTTCACTAATTAAAATTATGATATATTGACATAAATTGATTCTCCAAAAGAAATTACTTTGTTATCGCGTAAACACAGATTGGGAAGCCATATTAGCATCTTCTTCTTTATTATTTAATAAATAAACATGTGGATAATTGCAATATTTAATTGAGTGAATTATTGAGTAATACGGGTCAAATAAATTAGAATAGATATTAATACATTTTAAAGGCTTAACACCAGAAAACTAACAATCTCCTTTTGCGACGTTTGATCTCAGGATCTGAGTAAACATACCATCCTGAAAACATATGTCTTTCACACGCATTTTTAATAACATAAAATATCGTGACTTATTCGCTAGTCTGTTAAAGTCTTTAGCCATATCATACATTATAGGGGCGGTAATTTTTTTTTTAATTTGCTCACTGTAATAAGAAACCAAATATCTCCGTTTCACTCCCCCACTATCTTTACAAGCGTTTGATCTAAAATTCTATAAAATTTCACGAAAGTAGCTGTCAGTAATTAAAAAATATAGGTATATCTTTTGGTTGCTATATAAAGGCTGGTGCACACGAGGCTTTTTTTGCTACTTGCTCCTAACTTGTTCGCCCTACTTTTAATTTGAAGCTGGTTCAGTCAGGCTGATTTTTTGCCTGTTGGGCTCACACGAAGCTTTTTCAGAAAATTTTCAAGTTAGCCGGCCGGCTAGGTTGCGCGCGCATTCTTTGAGGCAAACAGCTGGTCTATCATCTTTCAGTTTCAGCTCAGATGAAAACAAAAATGGCTAACAATAATATTATTGAAGAAATGATCAATCACAGACGAATTTGGAAGGCACATTCTCTTTATTCATTGAAGAAAAGAGTTGAACAGTAGAAACAAAATATCAGCTGATGTATTAGGCCAATGGCCATGTCACCCACGTGATAAAATAATGCTTTCCGATTGGCTGGCCTCTGCCCGGTCCAAGTAGCTAAACTTTTTTTTAGAACATGCCCTATCTTTTGAATCAAGCAATCATGCTATTAAGACAGTCAGGAGTCGCGTCATTTCGTCCCCCTCCATGCCTCCAAATTGACAGTTAGTCGAACAAGTTAGGAACAAGTAAGTGAAAAACCTCCGTGTGAACCGGCCTTAAGATGATTGATTTGGATCATAGATAAAAAACTGTACTGCTGGAAAATATTTCGGACAGGGGGCTGTTTTTTTTTATAATTTCCATTTTCCCTATTTGAGGGTATTATACGTTCTTAACTTATTTATTCGTTAGGGCTTTATTTAAAATTTTAAATCGATGGCAATGATAATGATTTATTTATGATTGGTTTTTATTCTTTTTTCAAATTTTAAATATAGGTTCACATTTATTTGCATTTCAGACAAAATAAAGATTAATTTAATATAAACTATTTTCCTAACTTATTTGAAATTTTGTGACTAATTTAAGTGCTTGAAAAAGTCTTAAATAAAAAAAGAAACGTTTTAATAAAATTATTTTGATTATTTATTTCCATCGATTAAATTAATAAAATTGTTGTAGGGAAATAGGGACAGTAACTTATCCAAATACTTTCACTTTTTAGAGGCCTGAGGAAGTCAACAAAGTTGACGAAACGTTGGCAAAAAATAAAAATTATTTGCATAAGCTATTGTCCTTATTTCCCTAAAACAACTTTATTGTTTTAATTAATTTTTTTCCAAAGTACAACTACCTAAGTAATCATATTTAGATTTGTAATTTTTAGCAATACTTTTCTTGTATTATGAACCTACATATTGAAATCTACGAAAAATAACCCTATCGTTAAGAAAGCTATTACATGCAGGTGTTTCACCATTATATACACAATTCAAATAAAAAGTCGCGACTTCTTTTATTTCAAGTCTGTCTTTTTAAAATTATTTCTATTTAATGAAATCGTGTTAAATTTGTTGTTGTTTCGATAGAGCACTTGAGCAGATAAAAATGTACAAATTAGATTATCTTTTAAAGCAGTAAACGGAAATTAACCCCTTTCCAAGAAAATTAAAATATCTAAGTTTGGTTGGAAAATTAGGGGGGAAATATTTTACGATAGTGACGTGTGTTTAAATACTTATTTTAAAATGTTGAGTTTTAATTAGTGTGAATGTGAAAGTTGTATAAAGGACACCCAGTGGCGGCGCCAGCTTTTTCTTTTCGGTTGGGCGACACCCGGGAGAAAAATTTGAAGGGTGGTCAGCAAAAATGTACATTATTTCGGGTAATACAGATTTTTCTGTAATTTAGAATTATTATTCGCTAGCCACGCTTCGACATCGATTATGACGATGTTGGAGCGGAAGGCCGGGGTTCGATCCTGGCTAGCATATCAAATTTCTACCGGCTAAAACTCGGCTCCCTCACTAACCCTACTAACAATTTACTGATGTGCTGTCTAAATGGGCTTTGTTCCCGGTGACAATAAATAAATAAAAAATAAAAAAAAAAAAGAATTATTATTATTATATAAGGTTCATAATATTAAAAAAGCGATGGTTTAGATTTTTTTTAAATTTTAATATTTTTTGCTTCAATTTACAATTTAGGAGGTTGGGCGAGAACAATTTGGGTTGGGCGCTCGCTCAACCGCAATCAACACTGGTGCCCCCACTGAAGACATACTAGCTTATTTATTTCTCTTAATAACGTGGTGCAGGTTACCGGCCCTAATAATGAATGTTATCTTTCTTCCTTTGTCTTTAAAATCTAATTTTTTCTATTTCTAAAAATTCTAGCTTAAATTTAAATCCAAAATCACAAAGAAATCTGGTTAGCCGTTTTTTCCCCGTAGCCTTAAAATAAACAAAAATAGTCAATGGATAGTTCTGTCTTTTTTTTTTGGCTTTTCGGCCCTTCTAGCCATCAGCCAATTTACGATACTATTATTAAATTATCTCTTCTATGTAGGGATCAGATTTTTATCCGGTTGCCTCGAGTCGGATTAGAACCCGGGTTCACTTGATTAGCAGGCTTGTACGCTAACCACTCGGCTAACCCGACCCCGAATAGTTCTGTCTGTTCTTGTTTATTTTTCAAGCAAAATGATTACTTTGTGAATTCGACCTAATTTTAGCAAACTCGAACCACTAATTTCTTTTTTTTGAATTTGCATCACTTTCACTCTTTCTCTTTCTAATAAATTACACATCCCCTAGTTCATTATTTCTTTATTAAAATATATTTATCTTTAACCTCAGAAAGCAATAATTATTACCTACTATCTAATATAATATAATAATATGTAGAAGATTTTATCTTAAAAAAAAAAAAGAATACCTGGCTATTATGAAAAATTAATTTAATACTTGAAATGAAATCATAGGGTTTTGATGAAAAAATTAAATTAAAAAACAGAGTTATCATTTAATGTGCCAAAAGTTTCGTCATTTTATATTTGATTTCTTCAGCGGTTCATTGCACAACTCAATTGTCAGATGCCCTTGGAAAAAGTTAGAATTGTCTTGATTAATTTTTTGAATTTGAATTTTATCTTTTGTTGTGAACTATTAACGTATTAGTAATGAAGCTGTTGAAGCTTATATTTTTGTGATTAATTTGATTAAAATTTGAATTTTTAGTGAAATCATAAATAATTAATTATAATTATTTATTGAACAAGAACAAATAATACAACTACATACAACGTTTCGATCGACTTATTCTTTGATCGTTCTCAAGTATGAGCACCCGCTCCGATTTTAGGTTAACTTAGATCTAGGGATGGCGATCTGAGATCGATTCCACAATCGATCTTTTTCGGATAGAATCCTCATTCCTACTTAGATCTTAGATGGCCACATGTCGGTCAAACTTTATAAGGCTCCACGTACAGTCCAGTCAAAAAACCAACCCACTGACCACCTAGTTTTTAAGTGGGTTGGTTTTTTGACTGGACTGTGCGTGGAGTCTATGTAGAGGCTGACCGACATGTGACTTGTGATGGCTCAGTCCGACAGGGGCGCTGAAGTCGTCAGTGTTGGTTTTTTGACTGAACTGTACATGAAGTCTATATAAGCCTGACCGACACGTCATTGGCTCATACGTGAGAACGATCGCAGAATAAGTCGATAGAAATGTCCTAGTTGTATTGTATTATTTGTTCTTGTTCAATAAATAATTATAATTACTTATTTGTGATTTCACTAACAATTTATATTTTATTGTTTTAAAAAGAAAGAATTGATTAATGTTTCCCCCATTGTTTCAAGGGCATCAGACAATTGATTTGTGTAATGAGCCGCTGAAGAGGACAAAAATAAAGTGACGAAACGTTCCGAACTTATAATGATAAAACTCTGTTTTTAATTTAATTTTTTTATCCATCTCCCTACGATTTCATTTCAAGAATGTAATAGATACGATTAGTGAAACATTAATTGAATAATTTAAAGAAAAAAAAAACGAAATTTTTTTTCTAAACTAAATATTAAATTATCTTTAAAATTTTTGCTGAACTAGATTTAATAACTTTTGGCTATGAGTATGTTAATGCATTTTGAAAGCAAAACGAATGTTTCTTTGTGTTGAGGAGGAGGAGTGGGTGGTCAAAATGAACTCTCAAATGATTTGCGCTCACTTTCTGCTCTAGTTCTACCTTTTTATTAGTATTTAATTTTTTCTTCTATTTTTTATTTTTATTTATTTTTTTGAAAATCCATCTTTGAATTTATAAATTTAAAATTGACTATATTCAATGAAAATAGGTTTTAACCTAAAATATTTAGAATTAAAATGATAATTTGTGGAGAGTAGAAGATTTGTTTAATTTATAAGAAATAAATTATACAAATTGTATCTTCTTCTTAATATATAAGTATATTTTGAATTTACCTTAGTGTTCAGCCTAATAGAAATATTCTCCAGGGATATTTAATAAAATTTTAATCATAAATAAATTAATAATTAATAGAGATTATGGTGTTGGTGCAAGGTGAAACATCTTTAATAAAGATAAAAGTAAATGAATATTTTATGATATATTAATTTACTATGAGTTAGGTTTTCTAGGTCACTTGTTTCAGGTTAAACGTTAAATATTTCTTTACTTTTATCTTCATAAATAAATTTGCTATTTCCTGGGAAATGAAAATATTTCATTAAATAAAGAATAGTAATTTGTGTACCTAGACAGAAAATTCATTATTTGGAAGCTAAAATAGTACAGGCGAGCGGGTAAGCTACTCGCAAGGCCTTAACTATAACTTTTCCCACTTTGTATATCTATAGAATATTTTTTATCCTAAACATTTATAGATATAAATTTATATGAATTAAAAGTATATTTTTGCAAAGAAAAAATTAATTCAAAATAAAAAAAATAAAAGCGAATTTTACTTGCTGGTGAATAGATAGGTTTAAGCGAGGGGTGAACGGCGATTGGAAGTAGGTGCACACCTCTTTGGAAGTAGTTTAGAAATATTTGGAAGTACTTGGAAATATTTGGAAGTACTTGTAAATATTTGGAATTACTTGGAAATTTTTGGAACTACTTGGAAATTTTTGGAACTACTTGAAAATACTTGCAATTGCTTGAAAATATTTGGAAGTACTTGGAAACATTTGGAAGTACTTGGAAATATTTGAAAGTACTTGGAAATATTTGGAAGTACTTGGAAATATTTGGAAGTACAAGTGGAAGTAGGTGTACTTCATATTAGGTCGCGGTTCACCCCTCAGGCTTAATAGAGCTCTGGTGGGATTAAAGTTGAGGATTCGAATAAATATTATTTTTTATTGATAATATTATTTATTAATTAATTATTTTTTATCCTACGCTTTATAAAAATTTAATTTTTCTAGCCCTAACAATACATTAAAATAAATATAGTATAAATAAAAGAATAATCTGTAACTTGGTTTATTTTTACAAAGAATTGAGGCGACATCTTTTGATGAATATGAGGAACTATTTTTGCTCCTAGTATTTCATTAAGAGAGTCATTCAAAATCATTCTACTCATTCAATTTAGGTAGCTTAAGGGTAAAAATATATATATTTAAGTGAAGTAGAAGATACCATCTAATTTATTTCTTATAAAAAAAATATTAAATATAAATAAAAAAAATAGTAGTGCAAAGTGAAATTCTATACAAAGTAGTCTATATTTTTGCAAAAAAAAATATTTTCCCTAAAAACATGGCTTTTAGTAATTTCAATCGTTTTTCGTTTTTAATCAAACTTCAGCTTCAAGTCACTGCCACAGATGGAGAAGATATAGATGAGAAGTATTGGGATGATACAGGGATCACCATCAGAGGATGCATTCAAAGAAGAAGACTTGCTCTTTTTATCTTTGTTTGTGTCTCATTTAATTATCTAGAATAGTTTTATTATAAGGTGTGAGTTCGTGAATACTTTCAAAATTAAAATAGTAATAAAAAGATATTTCTAGAGTAGAAAGTGTGTATCCACTATATGTATATATTATAATTTAAATAGCTCATAGAGTCTTACATACAAATGTAAATATCCTAAAGGCAACTATGCTCAAAATTTATAAATACCAATATGTTTCGGAAAATCACAGTCAAAAACACCAAGCTTTAGTAGCTCAAGAGCTGACGATTTTACTAATTCTTTTTCCAAGGGCTTCTTAGAGATCATTGAGGCCTCGTGGCTCAAAGCTTAGCTTTTGGACCCTGAATTTACTTAACAATTCATAAATAATACAGGGTGAGCCACGGGAACCGGGCTTTTTTGAAATTGACAGTGCTCGGCAAGTATGGGGGGTAGAAAGCTGGCGAGAGTCGCATTCCAATTCTCTAATTGTAACATTCAGTGTTCACCATAGCGATATTTGTATTCACTCTTATAAGCTTGCACTAGTTCAAAAGTTGCAACCAAACGTTTGTCCACAAAGGAGAGCTTTCTCGGAGACTATGCTGGATTTGGAATGAAGATGCCATTATTCTTGTCATGAAGCTCATTTTTATTTGAATAGCTTCGTCACTCGACAAAACTGTCGTTACTGGGTTCCAGTTAACCCGACTTCCGATATTGAAGTGCCGCCTGAACTCCCCCTGGGCCATTACAACTGATTATCCATTACGCACAAAACTTTCATATGTAAAAACGCGGTTCTTCAACTGGCAATGAGCAACCATGCCATGGTGAACACTGAATGATACAATGGGAGAATTGGAATGGGGCCCTCGCCAGCTTTCTACCCCCTTACTTGTCGAGTGCTGTCTGTTCCAAAAACGTCCGGTTTCCCTGGCCCACCCTGTATTTTAACCCAATTATTTAATTAAAATGAAAATACATTAATTAAAATTCTCATATTTTTGTAATCGAAATTAGTAAAAAATCTCGATATTTTATTAAATAATTATGTGGATTATTGGAAAATAGGACACTTGAATAAAACGATTATTTATTTATATTTCTCTCTGAATTCCATATTCATATTAAAAAATTATTGAACTAAATACATAAACCGGGCAATAACACCGTTCTCGTTATAACGTAATTTTTTAAAACAAATTTTAGGGCTAAGGCTAAGGACTACAAAATTCGCTTTGGGTAGTAGGTCAATTTTATTTTTAGTGATTTCTAAATATTTTCTCCAAGAAGTGAAAGTCGTGAAAAAATACTAAGTAAAATATCGCCACTCTTCATCTACTAATCCTAGCTTGAATTAAATCCTTGAATTACTAATACAAATTTACCCTTGATTTAAATCGCTTGTCAGTTGAAACATAAGTTATCATCGGCACTTTAAATATAACTTTTTTTTTCTAAACCTGAAAATCCAAATTTCAAAATTCTTAAAACCCAATTCTAACACCGTCATTTCAGATTGGTTTTTATATTCGCCACTCCTGCAAAGGGAAAAAAGCCAAGAAAGGGAATAATGATCTGAAAAAATGAAACTATTTTAGAAATGAATAATTATATTACTACAGCTATAATGTATCATAATTTAATTGTGATAGTTTCAATAAATTTAAAAATATTTGAAGCACTGTATTAAAATGTGTTTTGAATAAAAAAAATTCGCTTCCACTTCGAAGACTCTTGAAAAATGTTACGCGAAATAAATTTAAAATATAAAAAAAAATATTACGTAATTAAAATTTAAACAGACAATTCAGTCAAATGATGAACCAAAAACACGAGTAAGAAGCCGTTAACCTTGTAACAACCAAAAGGTCTCATAGGTAATTCAAATAAATTGTTGTTAAATCTAAATTTTTTTATCAAAAATTCGGTTAAAAATCATTTTTATTGATGAAAATTTTATTTATCTACTTCTTTTAGATAGCAACTTTTTCATATCGTGGAATATGGTATCAATTTTTACTGACCGAAAAAATAAATTAATATCGGTCAGGATACATCCATGCTTTCCTGGCTGTGCCCCAGCTAAGACGGAGCTTGACGGAGTCGGGGGTCGGAAAATACCAAAGAGAATATTCTTACCTACGTGATGGCGCAAATGACCATAGTAGTCGACGCGCCGATAAACAAAATAATAATAATAATAATAAATTAAAAAAATCCTTTTCTATTATCTTTATAAATTTTGAAGAAAATAATTACTCTTACTTTTCGACCATTTGATTAAAAAATCAGTAAAAAATTTTAAACAAGCTTAGTCTGAAAACTTACTGAGAAAATAATTTTAAATACTATGAAATTATTATTTTGGATGACAGATGGAAAAACTAGACTGGACCTTTGGTATGCCAGAGAGTCCAACTCACAAACTTGGACTCTTTTCTTTCATCACTTGGCTGTATTATCCATTTAAAAATTACTTATATAATTAACCAGAGCCTCAAGAATATCTTAGCGAAGTTTAATTATATATAAACAAAAAGCTAGTTGAGTATATAATTATATATAGAAGGCATTTAGATAATTTGGGTTTAGATGCAATTTAGAAAGGAAACTAATTATTAGAAAGGGGTATCTGAGCAATGCAAAATAGCCAAAAGATCCTAGTAACCAAGGAAATAAATAAATAAATAAAAGTTAAAATAAATTTTTAGACAAAATATTATTCCTATATATATATATTGTTAGTATATTTAATAAAATTTTAAAAACAGACGATAGTTGATTAGTGAGTATTTCTGTGATTTATTCAGCCTCTATATTTATCAAAAGGAGATCTTAATAACAATTATTCACCGTGATTCCGATAAATAAATAAATAAATAATACACTCATCAATTTTAAGAAACTGGAAAAAAGAGCATTGCGCAATCTATTAGTGCTAATCGATTATTTGATTTAGGCTATTATTACAGCGGAATTGTATTCTGGCGAAAAATACTTTCAATAAGTTCGTGAAAATAATTAAACAATAGTAATGTTATGGAAATAGTTACAGTGTTACTTCAGAACACCCCCAAATAGTCTGAATAATTTAATGTGTCCGATGAGAATTATAACGAACTCGTTAGTACTATCAGAATACAACATCCACTGTAATGTTATGCTTAGATTGTAGCCTGAAAAATCACTGCCTCCAAAAGCGAGTAGCAAATTATATCATCTGATGAATGTTTTTTTATAAAAATAATACAAATATGAAAAAAATAAAATATATATATATGTAATGCAAAAACTAAAGAAACTAAACAAAAAAGCTCTACATTTTTTAAATTTCTTGTTATTTTATTCATTAATTGAGATTTTCAATAAATATATATATAACATATATCTAATATTAAAAAGTAATTTAATTCTTGATATTTTTCTGGAAAAGTTGATACTTTTGATGTTTTTTCTGTATGTTCTAGAATCTAGATATGATACATGATATTTTGACTTCTCTTTTCAAAGAAATTGTTTGTTGAAATTTCGCTATGATAAATCAAAAATATTATGGAGAACCTGGAAAAATCAGCTTTGATTTCTTTACAATCAACAAAGTATAATAATTATCTGCATAACTGTAATCATTTTGTGCAATCCCTTCCTAAGAATTTCTATCAATTCGTTTGTGTGGCAAACATCTCTAGGACAGTGGTCTCCAAACTATTGTAATTATTTTAATCGTATCTCTCTCATAGGCAGTTAGATGCTCGCTAATCCAAATAATAAAATTAAATTACAAAATTTGTGTTTTTCTTACCTTCATCTAACAAAAAGAATACAATTTTTGTGACTTGTTTGAAATAAATAGAACAACCTAAAACTAACTGTTACAACAATTTAACTAGCTGTTACAACAGTTTAACTAGCTGTTACAACAGTTTACTAGTAACTAGCTGTTACAACAGTTTTTATTACAGTTAGTGACTGCGTCTTTCTACATGTATGCCAAATCTTCATCTATTTACCTATGATCATGTTCAAATGACAATTTATTGATCTTACAGTTTCTTCATGATGAACTCCTCGCGATATTTGGGCATATAATTTCAGAAATCTTCCGATGGTTATAGATTTAGTCTGAATCAATTCTAGCTTATCAAACATCGTGACATGTTAAAAACAACGGTTCTCGTAGAATTAGTGAAGTTAAGCAGGATGTAGCGAGGTTATTTTTTAGGAGAGTGAAGTTGATAGCATTCTATACCTTCTGTTTGAAAATTTACTTTCTATTTCAGTTGTGCAGTTTGAAACCATGAAACCTATTGTAATTGAATGATCATATACTGAGTTATGCGATCTTTACAAATGCAAACTCTTTACTTACATCTTAAGTGAATGAACAGAAGCTACTAATAAACAAACTAAATACGAAGCTGTCAAAACTTCGACTACAGTGAGACCCCTCAGATCCGAACTAATTGGGGCTGTAGCCTGTTCGGATTAAAATTTGTTCGAATTAGCCGAAAGGAGCTTCGACAATTGAAGATAACTGATATCAAGTGAAAGATTAAGTGATATTTTGTAAGTTTCTATTATTATTTCATTGTTTTTGAAAAGTGATAAATATAAAAAATTTCAATAACCAACTTTTACGGTTTTTCAATTTTGGATGACATAAGTAGACACATTTACACTTTGTTAGATATGCTAACTGTAATTTTTTTAATTTTTCAACTAATTATGTAAAATAAGGTTATAATGTAGAATATACAGATTTGAGGGGTTTCACTTTATTTAGTTTTTACTGCAGTTGACAAATCCTTTTTATACTAATAAATACAACAGTTATAAAACTTCACAAATCTAAATATATCATTCATATGAAGACACATTCAGAATTTGAGGCAGAAACGTTATTATAAATGATAGAAAAATTCACCTGTGGATGTTCTCATGATGTCATCATAATTTAATTTTCTTATATAATACCCAGAAAAATAAATATTAAAACAAACCTTAATTATAATTAATTTTGGAGACCATTGTTCTAGATTTTATTTTTCATTGAACTTACTTAAATATATTATTATCTTTAGAGTTGAACATATGATCTTAATAAAAATATTAGAATTAATGACAAGTACTTCATATACATCCGTGTTTGAAATTTACTTTTTTCTCTTCATATACATATATAACAATATATAAAACTGATGTGATTTGAGTATATTTCAAAATAATTCCTATTGATTGCGCAAACAATTGTATTCATTCAATAATGTAAATCGGGTTTTGGCTAATAATTAAGTGTGATTGAATTACCATTTCTCTCTCTCTGTATTTTGCCTTTTATTTATTCATAAGATGCATATCACAAGAAATAAAAAAAAATATTAAGCACAAGTGATATAAAAAAAAAAACGCCAAGCGGTAGAATGAAAGTCAATTTATGTCTTCCCTTATTAATTCAAAATAAATAATTTTATCTATTTCACATTCTTACATCGGATTCTTTTCAAAAGTGTCAGTCTGAATTTACGATATATATGTAAACGTTTCACATTGTGTCCAAAATAGCTTTGTGGGTACTATTTAGTAAAATGTCAATTTTTAAGAAGGAATTTTAGGTAATTTCGAGTAACTTGGGCTTCTTTCATTATCGAAAAGATCATTGCAAAAAATATATATTCTCCCAGAAGATAGCCTTGAATCAATGTTCAGACAACGGCAAGAGCGTTAAAAAAGAATAACTCGTTGTTTAAAGGGGCTCATACACTGTCAAACAATTTCGCAACACAGGCTGTTGCGGAATTGTTTGACAGTGTATGGTAGTGTTTGTGCGTTGCCCAAATGTTTGAAATCTTATGCATAACGGGAGTGTTTGCGCAACGCGTTGTGTTGTATATGGACGAGTTGCTCAATATTTTTTGTCTGCCGGTTTTCTTGGTGCAACGCAGCGTTGTGCATCGTTTTGTTGCGCAATTTCTATCTCAATGTAGGGGGCCCGGCAAACGATGCGCAACGCAACGTTGCACACCGCTTTGTTGCGCAATTTGTTTGACAGTATATGTGCCTCTTAACATTAAAAAATGTATCTTATTATCTGATATCCGTTTCTCCTTTGTGGTATAGCTTAAAAGGAGAAATAAATACTTTAGCGGCTAAAGGATGGAGAAGTATATATATACAAAACTAAGGCTCTATAAAAGGGAGTATTCACTGCCGCCATATTTGATCCAAACTAACAGCTGTAATATGGCGTTGTAAATGTATTCAAAGTGCTTTGTTATATGAATATTTGATGATTATAAGAAAAAATCTGAATACTCAACCTAATTTTAAATTATATGTAATCAAATTAGCTGCAGATCAAAATTTCGTACCTGTTTGAAAACTATAAACGATGATGTTACACTAACGCTGTATATATAATAATATAATATATATAATTCACAAACAACACAATACTTTTTAATTTTTTAACAATAATATAACAATATTAATTACGACCATTATAGTACATACAGGTGTAAACATCTAACTGGCAATGGGAATAGATCAAAGATGGCAGCTGCGAATACCTGTCTTTATAGAGCTATAATAGAACTTATTCTGTTCTTAGCAGTAGGTTCTCAAAGTGTTTTTATTAAAAACATAAACATAAATAAAATTCAGCTTTCAATGTAAGCCGCATTCAATTTTCGGAAAAATTAACAAAGTGCCCACAGTGGCTAGTTTCAATTTAGACCACCAGATAGCGTATCGGAATTCTCAGTTTTCCAATACTATCGGTTTTATTTCAATTTGAAATTAAATGGACACTCTTATTTATATATATTCCAAGTTGAGAAGTGATTACTTACCTATTTCATTTTATTATTTTTATTATTATTTTTGTTCGATTCATTTATATCAGTTTAGATTCCGTCAAGCAACATTTTACAATCGATTTCTTTATTAATACTGTATAGACACAAAGTAAATCTGAAATCTGTTTTTGTAATTGTAAATTCAGACTGACTGATTTGAAAACATTTCCAAGATCGTAAAAACATGAATGTGTGTTTAAATTCGTCAATCCTTTTAACCATAGAGTAATATAGAGTGGAAGGCTACCGTATATAGAAAAAGCGCTCTCTAGCGACTGCAGGGCGAAAACTCTTAGTTCTTAAGAGCTATCCAAAGATCATAGAACATTCAAAGCCTTTGTCACAGATAAAAGATACATACCCTTTATGTTATATATAAATATAAGCGAATTTTTTACTCTTGATAATGTCACCAAAATTTGCCCCGAAGAGAGCGATTCCGGCATTTTATTACCCAATGGTTTCAAGCCCTGTAACTCGTATACGCTAAAATACATTGGCTCCTTATGGAGCCTTCCACTCTATATTACTCTATGCTTTTAACGTTATCCCTAATGCGCGAACTTTGAATTCCAAGCAGCAATTCTAGTCGTTTGTATTCTAATGGGAAGAATGCACACAAGCCTTCAAAATCGGATGAAATATTAAACTAAATGATTTCCCATAATATGGCCTAAAAGAAAAATTCTCTCTATATATAATATTATTGTTATCACATTTATAATCATCCAGATAAATCAATGATAACGAATCAATGTGAATGATAAAAAAGAAAAAACCTGCATGCATCTAATTTTAATTTCAAATTAAATTTAAAATACCAAAAAAATAAAAAAATAAATAAAAAAAAATCTATAAATCTTTATACATACAAATACATAGTACATATATTTTTTGCTCTGCTCATCGATGGTTAAATCAATTATACATAATAATAATAATAATAATAGTAATAATAATTGTATTTAAATTGTTATTTGTTGTCACGTTTATGGAATTTTTTTTCACATTTCAATGAAGCAAAAAATAAAGGAATTAAAAAAAAACATACCTCTTACTATTCCAGTGAATTGAACTTAATTCGAAATGTTTGTAAATTCTGTTTTGTGTTTGTGCTCATTTGTTTGTCGTTTGGAAATCTCTCTTTTTACTCATCTCGTTTTCATTCGAATTTTTTGAAAAACAATAAAGGTAAAGAAGCACCACAAAATAAATAAAAATAAATAAATATAAATAAGTATATAATAATTTTAATTAATATTATTGATGAACCTAGTTTTTACCTTTTAAGATTTTCAAATGTTAACATTCTGTAAATATTATTATTGTAAATATATGAATAAATCTATAATGAGATTGGAGAAATTGATTTATTCCTTATTTATTTATTTGTTAAGTTGACTCTTGGAGGATTTATTAGAAGACACGTTTGTGCTGAACACCCTTTTTTAAGCATGTGAAATTTGAAAAAATACAATTACTTAGATCTCTTATAATATGGTAACAAAAATATCGTGTTGTATAAAATGCCTAGGTAGCCTATGCTTAAATCCGGCCCTAAGGTAGCTAGTAAGCAAAGTAATAATGTTGCGGACCTTGAGAAGAATTGGATCTCCTTTACTCTCTAAATTCAACGATAGGGATTTTGCCGCCCCTCATTTCAACATAGGTTACCATTATCCAATTAAGATAAAACTTTCCCAATTTCATTTTAAGCCAAAGATACGGAGAAAAAAATCTCCAGGTATAACCTTGTGACCACCTATAGTACATAGTACCGATAATAGTAGCGATGCTCGGTAACTTTTTGCTTCAGTTAAAAGCTATATATTAATCCCTGAACCCCCCCCCAGCGGACCCCCCACCACTTCACCCAACCTCCTGCACACCCCACCTATACCCCCACCGCGCTCCAATCCCGCCCCCGGACCCTCCACCACAGTACCCCCACATCTACCGCACCGTCACCTCCACTCCGCCCCCAGTTTTTGCATTTTTAGCCTTCTAGTGGCCCACAGATTGTATATCTATATATAGGGGAGACCGGGTCTAGTTGATACAGGCTCAAGTTGATACAGGCCAAAACACTTCCTAATGCTTAGACGCAGATAAGTGGCGACTGGCTTGGCTAGACAACCGATTGGTATTCTGCAATCACGCGTGATCACTTGGGTTGAGGTTGCTTCGCTTTGTTAGTTGTGAACTAAAAACTGTTTTTCATCGTCGAAAGTAAATTTTCACTACTGTTTTTCAATTATTATTGTAAGTTCATTTGTTCGTAAATTGTGTTATCGACGACATCACGTTGTTACATGTTATAAAGGTAAGAATTTCACCTTTTTAACTTTGTACTAACTGTTTCCGTCTTCACGTATTTTAGAGTTTAGTGTAATGGCGACATTTGGGTCAAGTTGATACGTTTATTTTGGGTCAAATTGATACGGTGTATCAACTTAACTCATAAGGGTTTCAAGAGTTATTCTTCATCCAAACCTGGATCCAGTGAATTTCCTGCAAGAAGTGGGCTCACATCGCCTGTGCAGATAACAACCCCTTTTACACTTGTATTAACTGTCAATTATACCCAAATTCCTCTTCAGAGTCAGAGTAATCGGTCACAATCAATGATTTTTATAGCTTTCATTTTTCAAAAAATGTTTTATATTTTAAAATATCTTTTATAGTTACAATAAAACTTGTTCATATTTCTGTTTTGTCTATTATTTTATTAATTCCAGACACCGTATTAGCTTACTCAAAGGCGTATCAACTTGACCCAGACCGGGTCAAGTTGATACCTCTTGCAATTTTTTTAAACTTTTATTTGACAAGACAAATTTTAATTCTATAAAGAATTTAAATATCACAAGTTATAGCCAAATAGTTATAGTTACGAATTACACCTACTTTATTTCAAAATGATGATAAGAAAAAATTACAAAAACCAGGAAGTCAAAAGTGTATCATCTAGACCCGGTCTCCCGTATAAAATGGAAAAGTATGTATATATGTTTGTACGATCCAAACGATCTGATTATAGCCAATGGCAAAGCGTTAAATTATTAGAACGATTCTGATTGGTCAGATAGTGATCGTGCTTAGCCAATGTGTTAAATAAATCTTTCCTTATTATTCCTTATTGTTGAATCAATTTCATTCAGCACATTCTTTCAATACTTACAGTATCATTTTAAATTTCAATTATTAAATTGGTATGAACGAGGCGCTCCCCGCCAGGGGCTAGGTGACGGCGGGCCGAAGTCCCGGTCTTCAGCTAATAGGTATATAAATAAATGTCGTATAATTATTTTTTTTAATTAAACAACAATTTTTTTGCAACGAAATTTTCTCTGGAGAGAACTTTTTATTGAAAGTAATGACGCCTTGAAACCCTGAAAAAGGAGGGAAGAATCCTTCGAAACGTCGGTTTGAAAGGAAAGCAGGAAGGATTCCAATAAATTACACCTTATTTGGATATCTGTTAATTTTTTCTTTTGGTGCAGAAATAAAGGTATTCTTTACCGGGAGATAATTCCTGTAAATGCCTTTTTATCACGTAATTTGCCTGGACTATAGGTAATATAAGATAGAAAAGATGAATACAAAAAATTGTATATATATTTATATATTAAGCCACGGGGGGGGGGGGGTCAGAACCTGCCTCCCCACAAGGGCAGGGCTCATGGGATTAGTAACGGCAACGACAAACCGTTTCTTATGGAAAACTAATCGTAATTAAATATATTTCATATGTTTAATAAAAATTATGTTCTTTTTTAATTTCTTGTAGTACCTTTTTAGTCCAGTTAAATTGTTCTCTAAAGGGTCCCTCGCTGGAAAGTTTGGGTTAGTTTTGATTTCTTATTCCTATATGTTTATTGGTGTGCTGAATCCGAATCTGAGGTTTGCTAACAAAATTTCGTGACGGAACATTGTCAAAAATTCAAAAAAAAGGGACAAAATCTCATTTTTTGGCCTTTTTTTGGTTATAACCTTCCTTTTCAAAATAAAAGTTCATAAAATTTCCTTCAAAGGATATATGATCCGAATCCTCAAAAGTGTAATTAAAAATGCTGGATATCTATAAATCTAAGAGTTCTATCAAAAAAGTAGTCCAAGTAAACGTTCAAGTCAACAAAATTTCCTAGAGAATCAGACAGAAATTAAGTTTTCAGCATAAGTAGTTTTCATTTTATGAATGAAAAAGTGCAATTTTTTGTAAAAACATATCTTAGCTTAAAAATAAAATGAGAGAGTCTTCTGTTTTTTAAATAAAATAATTTTTAATTAAAATTATTAAAATTAAAAAACAGAAGACTCTCTCATTTTATTTTTAACCTAAAATAAAAACAATTCTGTTACCATCGACAGTGAAATCTTTTATTCAACTAATAAAAACATATCATTTCCTGTCATGGAAAATGCTGTATATCTATAAATTTAATAGTTTTAACAAAAAAGTGGCCCAAGTAAATGTTCAAATCAACAAAATTTCCTAGAGAATGAGATAGAAATCAAGTTTCTAGGATAAGTGGTTTTCATTTTATGAAAAACTGCGATTTATTGCAAAAAATTCCAGTTTTTCAAAAATTCAACCTCATTGTGGCACGGGTTACCATTATCCAATTAAGATGAAACTTTGTTTGAATTGTATCAAATTTAATCTAGTTTAAAAATGTATAGAGTGGTCTTTGTTGAAAACGTGCTCTTTCATGGTCAAAATGGGGAAAACTCGAAAAAAGTGCGAGTTTTTGGGATTTGTGGAAAAAGAAAAATTTTCAACTAGCGCTTGAGCCCGAACGGTAAGTCAGAGAAAAAACCTAAATAATGAAATTTGTATGGATTTTTATGAAATTTTCATTTTGAATAGGAAGGCTATTTACAAAAAGTTTCTAGTTTTCGAGTTATAAGCAAAAAACCGCCAAAAAATAAGATTTTTTAACCTTTTTTTTGCATTTTTGATAATGTTCCGCCACGAAATTTTGTTGGATTCGGATTCACCACACCCAAAAACATAAACGGTCGAAGAAATTACAACGACCCAAAACTTTCCTGGTAAAAACACAATTTAACTGGACTATTTGTTTTAATAAATAAACTGCAACGAATCGTTGCTAAACTTTATCCAACCAAATGTTTTCTACATTTGATTCGATCACGAATCAACTGTAGGGAATTTTTGTCAAATATTGAGTGAAAATAATATTTGAACTTATATATTTCTAACTTGAAATAATGATTTTAAATAAATTTATATATCAATGAATATCAGAAACAATTCTCTTTGATATATAAATTTATTTAAACTTTATCCAATGTACTATCTTATTCTAGGGTAAAGTAGTTTAAAATATAATTTTACAAAAAAAACTTTATAATACCTTTTTGTGGTCCTCTATGTACTTAATTACAATATTAAATTTCATCAATATTGGTTTAGTAATTTTCAAAATATTAGAAAAAAACTAAAAAAGTACTGAAATAAAGTACTAATGTTTGGGGGCCGATATGTACCAAAAACTAATCAGCGCTTAATTTTGTTAAAGTAATATTAGCTTTTCAATTTCATTTTAATCGGTTGTACGGTGTGGAAAAAATTGTGGACGAAAAAAACGAAAACATCCATCCATCCGCACGTACTTCCTGAAATAATCGCTCTTTTTGGCCTCTGGACGAGACCCCATGTAATTTTTGGCAAAAATATCACGTGCTAAAATTCAACCTAAATGAATACTACAATTTGTGACTTTAATTGAGTCCATCGGTTCCGTAGTCTTTACCCGAGGACCCTTTGAAGTCCCTTCGCATTGGATAAAGTAAAAAAAATTCCCACTAAATATTTTGCTTTGTGGATTGACCCCCCCCCCCATGAAAATTTTCTGGCTACGCCACTATATACATGTATAATATAAGTATTTTAAAAGGCTATTTTACTATTTAAAATCTATTTTTATTTTCTTCCATTCGTTTTGAACATTTCGTTTCCCGGAGCCTAGTCTAATCTGTGGCCGCTCGATGGCATGGACAGCGACTCTGATAACACGAGCTGCGAGCCAGCCAGCCCGCTCCAGGGTTCAAACGACACCACATGGAGAGATTATAAATCTTCCGCTTCACCTTTAAGGTAAAAAAAATCTATTTCACGTACAAATATAAAGATCATTGAATATACCGGGTGAGTTTTTTTATCATGATACAGTCATAAAAGGTCCATTATTTATATGTTAAAAAGTTTCAAATAAAAGTTTATTTATATCAAGGAGGTAACCGAGGGGTGAACCGCGACCTAAAATCGTGTACACCTACTTCCAATTCCACATTCATTTCCAAGTAGAAGACAATAGATTATCTAATGAATTCAAAAATAATTCCAAAGACGGTGTACACTTAATTCCAATCGCGGTTCACCCTTTGGGGGTAACTAAACTAATCTATTATTTGTCAAAATAATAACTATATTTTTATTATAGGTAGGTTCATTATATGATATGTTTCATTTTTTTGCCCCTCTCCCCCTTAATTTTTAGTACAAAAACCAAAGCACACAAAGAGAATACCCATCATTAGATATAACTAATTAAAATATTTTTTCCTTTGGGGAGGGGAGGCAATCTTCGTAGATTTTACATTCCCGATATTTTTTTTTTTAAATAATTTTACAACACGATAAAATGAAGCTCTGGAGAGCTAAATTATTAAATTATTAATATTAAAAAATGGAGACACTTAGGCTGCAGCTTGGGTAGTCTGTGCTTAAATCCGGCCCTGATAATAACTAATCATGAAATTAATTTGAAAATTTGAAAATATGTACTTTTTGTCAAAATCACAATAAAAAAAATACCAAATGTATATTTTTCCAGATTTACAACCATACTAACTATTCATGGAATTAATATTATTTTAATTATGTACTTTTTTTGAAAAAATTAAAATAAAAATTGGTTTAAACACTATTAAATAATTGAAAGTGATAAGTGAAAATAGTATGACGTACTATACTAAACCGATTAAGATTAACTCGGAAGATAAGCTAAGAATAGCCTGCAATAATTGCTTTCGAGGGGTATATAAGAACGGGAGAGGATAGGGAGAGAGGTACCTATATATATAAAGGTGTTAGATAGGGAGAGTGGTGGGGTATGTAGGGGGCGTAGGGGAAGTGGGAAAAAGGTATATAAGGAGGGATAGATAGGGACAGGAGCCAGTAAGTGTCTGGCAGTGGTGGATGAAACATCGACTGGGAATATTACAATATGGCCTCTCCACCTTCATCAACCCTCTCAGCTGACTCCACTCTTCACTAATAAACAACCCTTCATCCCTTATATTAATTATATGGATAGTTTGAAGAAACCATTAATTTTTTTTTTAATGCAATCGAATGCAAGAAGGGGTGCACCAGTATATATATTTAATAATATAATATTTTATTTATTTCAACTTATTATACTTTTAACTAAATAGAAATCGTGTGTGTGAGTGAATGTATTATATTATAGATAGTGCCGGATGAGTTTTTTTTATCTTGAAACAGTCTTATAGCTTGTAACTCAAAAACAGTGCATTATATGAAAAAAGATTCAAATAAAAGTTTATTGATATCAAGGGGGAAACTAAACTACGCTATTGTTTGTCGACATAGAACAAGTTTTCAAACGTATTTCAAGGTCAAGTTCTGTTTTTTAAATGGAACCCTATATTTTTCTTTATATTTCCTAAATCTATGAAAAAAAAAACTGAACAAATTTCATAAGAACTATTTTTTTATACGATATCTAATAAATAAATATTAAATAGCCTTGTCAAAAAATTAAAAATAAAATTTATAGTCTCTGAATCATAAGGACTATTTTAAATTCAAAATTTTAATAAGTTTTCTCCAATAATAGGTTAACCCTCTCGCGAATTCCAAAAGTATAAATTTTGAGCTGCTGCGTAGGTACCCGTCAGGTCGGAAACATGAAATTACTAATACTGGTGAGTATTTTGATAAATGTCTTCCTGCACTAGAAGTATGAGATTGTTTCTTTGATTTGCACCCGAATTTTTACTTATTTATATTTTAATTAACTAATTATTGCCCTTGTGGCATTGATATTGAATTAAGTTGGAAATTATATTTTGTTTTTCCAAAAATAATTTAAACCTTTCGGTTTTTCTGGCTATAAATTCACCGCACCTCGGTCGATAGCCAGTCATCTCGCTGACATGAAAAAGATAACATCGGTGAGTTTTTCTTAAAATATTTTCTTAATTAATGAGTAATATGGCTATTTCTTTATTTGGCACACTACTTGAGTCTTAAATTGATTTTTGCAACTTAAATATCCCACTGTATAACTAGAATTATATTAGTCACAATTTTTTAATGTTATATAACTTATGTCTTTCGGCTCTTAAGGGTTTAAATTCATATTTAGTCCAAGGTTTCTCAACCTTTTATGACTCACATAATGATTATTCCAAATTTGCACCTTCACTATTAATTTATTTTATGTTTTATTTACTCCCATGAAATTTTTTTACATTATTTTTTACGAAGCATAGGTAAAGTATTGTAGTTAGTCTCGCTAGCGCGACTTCAAGGGGTCCTCAGATAAAGACTAGCAAACCCATGATTTCAACCAGTCACAAATTGTAGAATTCATTTAGGTTGAATTTTAGAACCTGACGGATTTGTCAAAAAGCTATTTTTTCATTTACTCCGTGGAGATGTATTTATATTAGATTTCGTCGACAATTTTTACTTTACCAAACAGGGTATGGTCAAGTATTGTAATCGTGCATGAAAAAAGTGTTTTTTTCCTTCTTTTTTTTTTTCAAAATATCTCAAAAACGGCTGAAACTATTTTAATTAGAAAAATTGAGCGATACCATGGCTTTTCGCTCTACAAAAAAGCTCTAATAAGTGAACATCGAAAAAATTATATTTTTCGAGATAATAATTGTTTTGTCAAAATGTCTGTTAGTCTGTCCGTCCGTCCGTTAGTCCGTGCGTTATCAAATATTTGTGGACGAGCTAGCTCAAAAACTAGTGTGAATATCGAAACCAAATTTCACACGTAGTTTTGGTCCATTGAGATTAAGAGCTGATTAGATTTTGGTGCATAATGACCCAAAATTAAGGGGGGGTGGAGGAGGGTTAAAAATTAAAAATATAGGCTCTTGTACCAAACTCAACCAAATTTTGTGTACATAATCAGTGGGCCCCCAGGAGTCTAAAAATTCAAAAACTAACCCCCCTACTTTAATGTAAATAGTTTTATTAAATATTAAATATAAGGAGGTGCCAGGTTGTATGGTAAAGTCAAGTGGATGGCCATATCAGAGCGCGTCAGCTTATTTATGTTACAGTTTATTTTGTTTAAAAGTGTATATACCTACAATCTATTCATTTTTAAGGTTTTCCTATTAATAATTCCACAATTAATTTTTATTTCTAAAATATTAATGATGAGATTTTGTCATTTTTTTCAATAAATATAGTAAAATTAATTATAAATCACAATTAATCCAACATCTACTCATAATTATAAGAATAATCTTTTCCAAAAGACAATTAAGTGGGAGATAAATTTAACCTAATTTATCATACGTAGAATTTACCACTGCTCGAAGCCCCTAAAAACTTAGTAAATTGGATATTGGATTCTATATATTGATTATATATTTCTGAGATTTGGCTCGTGATCCCGGCTTCTTTCCTTTTACTCTGTTCTTTTCACGATGGAGGGACCATCACATTCAGGCCTTTAGGGGATGCACCTTCTGGCTTATCTCCTTCTGACATCAATATCGTTAAAAAAAAATTCAGGGCTCCTGGTTCGATCCCCACTCAGCTCGGAGCTAACATCAGTATTTTTTCATAAAATATATTCTTATTAGGGAAAGAATCAATCTGTTTACCCTATTATAATCACCCAAATTGATTTTTTATTTAATTATTGCCCCGGAAATTTCTAATTACTTTAAAATAGAAATTTTCAATATTTTTTCCAAAAATAAGTTTAATCTTTCGGTTTTTCAGCCTATAAATTCTCAGTTCACAGACAAACATTAAAGTCAAAATTTTAAATAGTTTTCCCAAGAAGTAATTTAATAATAATAGAATTTTTTCTGTTTTATTTTTTTGTTAATAACCTTTTTAACCCTCTTATAGAATGCGAGTTTATACAAAGGGGGGACCCTTATCAATTCATTGAGAATTTCGGGGTAAAAAAAAATATAAATTTTCAAAATACTAAATGCATTTTAAATAGTATATTTTGTCTAAATTTAAAAGGGTATATTTTCGTTTGAATATGTCGAAAAAAATGACTTTTTTAACCTTCTTATATAATTTGAGTTTATACAAAGAGGGGACTCTTATTAACATCATTGAGAATTTCTGAGGGAAAATAAATATTAATTTTTAAAAAACTAAAAGCGCTTTAAATAGTATATTTTATATATAGTAAAAAAATGACTTTTATGAAATACCTAAAAAAAAACAATTGTCGAAAAATGAAAAAATGGGAAGGCTACATATCCTCTTCTAGAATTGTAGTTTATACAAAGGGGGGAGGACCCTTATCAACACAATTGAGAATTTCGTGGGGAAAAAAATATTAAAGAGAAAGAAGAAAGAAGTATTGTGATTGTGGATTTTAACATATTTTGTTCTCCCTTAACGTTAGAAATATTAATAAACGTTTTATAATTGATTTTATAAAGAACTTTATTTATTTAATAGAATAAAAAATAATCAAGAATTTATTTAAAAATATATTTCGCATAAGCAGGTCTCAATTTTCTGAAAAAACACATTTTGATAGGTTTTATTTATTAACAATTGGATGAAATAAAAATGTATCATATGGTTGAATCAAAACAGGTGCAGAAGGTGGGGTGCAGTGGTGGGTGATCCGGGGTTAGGACGAGGTTTCAGGGGTGGGGTCGAGCGGGGTGGAGGTGGGGGGGGGGGGCAGTGTGCAAATATAATATATTTTTGTATTTTTTTTAATTTGAAAACGGCTCTCAAATAAAAATCGACCTTTTTATCAGAATTTTAAATTAAAAATAATATTAAAACAAAGCTTTTAACTGAAGGAAGAAGTTACCGAGCATCACTCGGTGCCTCCAGGTACTTTATTTTTTATTAATGGAAGAATGTATCTGTTTATTTGTTTGCCACGCAATTGATTCTTAATTAAATTTTAATGGTCTAATTATTTCCTCTGAATAAATAGAATTATATTCAAGTGATGATTTTATATATGTACATTACCTTTCTCAAAAATTGATTAAGGCTTTCCAATTTCAAAGGGTCGATTGACAGTAAAGTCGGAGACATGAAAATAATATAATAGGTTTTTTTTGATAGAATTCGTTCTTATAAGTGGAATAATCTACTTCGTTGATGTTTGACAGCTCAATTGATATTTCATTTCATAATAAATAATTAAATATTGCCTCTGAATAACTAGAGTTACATTAAAGTCAAAATTTTATATAACCTTTTTAAAAATAAATTAAGCCTTCGGGTTTCAAGGGTATAAATTCACAGGAATTGGGACGAATAACTTAAAATGATCAATTCGGTGAGTTTTTTTATTAAATTTCTTTTTATTAGTGGAAGAATGTATCTATTTGACCCATGGTGTTTTTAATTTTATTTCATTAACTTAACTATTGCTATTGATTGATTGATTTGCTTGAGATAAAAATCAAAATTGTATATAATTTTCCTAAAATTAAATTATCCTTTTCAGGTTTCGAGGGTATGAATCCAGAATACTTGCTTCGATTCCTAGTCATCTAAAAGGCTAATCTAATTATGGCCTCTGAATAAATAGAATTATATTCAAGTCATGATTTTATATATTTACAATTCTTTTCTCAAAAATAGATTAAGCCTTTCCGATTTCAAAGGGTCGATTCACAGTAAAGTCGGAGACTTGAAAATGATATAATAGGCTAGTTTTTTGATAGAATTCGTTTTTTAAAGTGGAATATTCTACCTCTTTCATGTTTGACAGCCCAATTGTTATTTAATTTCTTTATAAATAATTAAATATTGCATTTGAATAACTAGAGTTACACTAAAGTCAAAATTGTATATTATTTTTTTAAAAAATAAATTAAGCCTTTGGGTCTCAAGGGTATAAATTCACAGCAGTTCGTTTTTTTCTTTTTTTTTATTAATGGAAGAATGTATCTATTTGATTGTTTGCAACCCAATGTGTTCTGAATTTAATTTCATTAACTTAATTATTGCCATTGAATGATTAGCTTGAGATTATTTATTTATTTATTTATTTCAACAGCAAGTGCCTTTAAAAACATTACAAAAATTAATACAAAGAAACACTACTTAGTAAAAAGTAGAGAAAAAACAATAAAGTTAAACATACAAATAATAAACAATAATACAGAGTAAATCAGATATAATAAATGTCTGTCTGTCTGTATGTTTTCGTGGGTTCCGCGAAAATTTGCTCACGATTCACGTCAAACGGGTGAAGGGATTATTATGAAATTTCATATTTATATCAGATATCTTTTAACTTACGTTTATAGCTATATAACGTTTTGATATTTTGACCCCAAAAGGGGGTTTGGGGGGCGCAGGAATGAAAATTATCAAATAACTCCTAAACTATTAACTCTACGTCTAATTTTATTATGAACAATGTTGTAGGGGATGTGATTTCAGAAAACTTTTGTTTAAAAAAATTCCCATCAAAAACCACCCAAAAAGGGGGGAGGGTCAAAATATCAAAATTCTTGCTCTTGGACCAAACTCAACCAAATTTTGTATACATAATCTGTGTGTCACTTGAAGGCTAGAAATGCAACAACTAACGACCCAAAATGGGGGGGGGGGGGTCAAAAAATGAAAACTCATACCCTTAGAGCCATATATGAATATATAATATATGAATATAATTTTATTGAGAAAATTTTTACCTTAAGACTAAAAAGTAAAATAATAAATATATTTAAAAAAAAACTAAAAAACATTCTTCTAAAAAGTACAAAATAACGTAATACATAATCAAAAAGCGCGGGACACTTTGTAGAGATTAATTAAAAGTTTCTGAGGACCCCACACTTTTTGATTAAGAATTACATTATTTTATACTTTTTAGAAGCGTGTTTTTTAGTTTTATTAAAATATATTATTAAAAAAAATCATATATGGCTTTGCCACTTTTATTATTTTATATTCAATTTTTGATCAAACTTGAAGACTTTGACTCTATCTGATAACTAAAATACTCATATCTATATCTTAATTGACACAAAATCAAGAGTTTCATCTGAATTTTATTAAAACAATTGTTTATTTTTTCAGATTCATTAATACTCTCAATGATGGCTGGCTCCTGTGAAAGCTGGTTTTTGAATTACTTTAATATTAGATTAAGGTATGGGATTCGAATTTGAATCAAGCACGAATGTCAACAAAGGAAATGATTGAGTTAATAAATTCTTTTTAACAATTTGTATTTATTAACAGCTTGGAGATTATTTCTATATATCACAAAATTTTTCCAAATACAAACAATAACTTGACTAAACTCTATAACAATAATTTAACAAGTTTCATCTATCAACTTAAAAACTAACTTCTTTCAAAGACATGCCATGTCATCTCCTCGATATTCAGAGGTGCCAACACACAGAGTGGCTCATCCAAAAACCCTAACTCGAGGCGCGAATTTGGATGGAGCCACTCTCTCTTGACACACTCCCACCTTAAAAGGTAAACATTACTTTTTAACACTTCACTTCACTACACTTCCCGACACTTCACTTATAAATATCTTGCCGGAACCGTAATTATTCTGCCACACCTTGTCTTCAGTTCTAAATCTTCTGTCTTCTCCCCTTCCGTCTTCTTTTCTTCGGTCTTCTTTTCTTCCATCTTCTTCTGTTTCGTTTTTTCCCTTTCGTTTGGACAGTCTTCTACACCAGAGCAATGAGAAGGAATTTCCAAAAGGTAGAGCCGTTGTATGGGCCGATGTAAAACTCCTTCCGCAGTCCTGACGCGTACTGATCGCACTTTCTGGTCTCGTCCAGGTATAACTTCCTTCACTACAGCAAGAGGCCAGTTGATTCGTTTCTGATCATCACAACCGATTAGCACGAGATCACCAACTTTAAGCTCTTTTACTTCCTTCTCGTTCTGATTTGACATAAGAAGTTGGCCAAGATATTCAGCTCGAAATCTTCTCTTCAGTTCTTCTTTCAATTTGTGCATATAACGCACACGTTTTTTGATGCTAAGAGCATCAATCATGTCTAAATCTGCGACTCCATCTTCTTCTATTTCTTGTAGGAACATTTTCGGTGTGATTGGAATAGGATCGGCGTTATCTTCGGACATATAAGTTATGGGCCTAGCATTGATATAAGACTCGGCATCGCAGAGTATAGTACAAAGCTCCTCTTGATTCAGAGAAGCCTTTCCAAGAATTCTACGTAGTAACTTCTTGAGTACTCCAATCAATCTCTCCCAAAAACCCCCCAGGGCTCTTCTCGCTTTATCCAGGCCAAGACGGTAGAAGAATCACTCCAATAAAAAACAGGAATCTCTCCTAGTTCTTTCCAGATACCAGAAGTCAGTCGAGCACCAATTGACGCTGCAAGGAGTTCCAATCTGGGGATCGTTATCTTCTTTAAAGGTGCAATTCTTGATTTTGCTTCGATCAGGTATATATTTACTATCTCTTTGTATTCAACGCGAAGGAAACAACCAGCAGCATAAGCGGACTTACTAGCGTCACAAAACGTATGAAGAGAACGTTTTGCATCAACTAAATCCATTTCAATGTATCGTGGAATTTTAATTTCTTCTAGAAGATGGATCTCGCTTTCCCAATTTTCGAAGCGACTTCGTACATCTTCTTCCACAGCCGTATCCCATTCTTGTCCACTAATCCAAGTTTCTTGGATGAGCAATTTGGGAATAATTGTCGTCGGAGAGCAAAAGCCCACAATATCGAAAATTTGTTGTGTTATGGAGAGTATGGTTCTTCTGGTGATTCGATTGAAATCCAATCTCTCTATCACAGGAGTCTTGATCTTCAGGGTGTCATTTTTCCTGTTCCAAAACAAACCTAACACATTGGTTTCTGTAGACGTCTCTAAGGAAATATCGGAGTACTCCCACCCTCGGAGTTCGAACTTCGCCTGCCCAAACAGAAGCGTGGCTTCTCTGATAAACCTATTAAGTTCTCTTTCGGTTGTCACACTGGTCACGCAATTATCCACATAAAAACTTTCTTCTAGTTTTTTAATATTATCAAGAGAATAAAAATTTTCAACCTGGCATCGATTCAAAAGGTGTTGTATGACAGCTCCCAAAAGAAACGGACTTGAAGAAACTCCAAATACAACTCTCCTGTGTCTAAAAATTCTAAGAAAATCATTGTTATCTCGCCATAAGAATCTTAAATAGTCACGGTCTTCCTCAGCCAATGAAATCTGTAGAAAAGCCTTCTTGATATCAGCTATCACTCCGATCTTACCTCTCCTCATTCTTAGTAGAATATCTGGCATAAGTTCGATAAGATTTACACCCTTTTCGAGACAATGATTGAGTGAAGGATGTCCCTGTAGTCTGGCTGAAGCTTCAAATACCGATCGAATCTTAGTTGTATCTTCTAACTTGATAACAGGTCGATGCGGCAGATAATGCCCCGCATCCCATAAAGAATAAGGTACCTCCTCTATTATTCCTTCTTTTAGCCATTCGTTAAAAACATTTCCATAATCTTGTATTAAATGGCAAGACACTAATTTCTTCACGCACACTTGAAGTCAAGATTTAGCTAAATCGAGATTTCTTGTCAACGGCAAATGTTCTTGAGTCCATGGGAGCCGAACTTCATAACGACCCTCCTCTTGGATTTTCACCGTTTCAAGAAAATACCTTTCTGCTTCAGATTGTTTTTCTCTTCTAGTCATGACATCCACAGGGTCCTCTATACCCAAAACTTCCAGCTTCCACAGTTCGCTAGGTTGAATATCTGCAGTCATTAGTGAAATATCCAAGCAGCCGATATTTTGATTGTTCAATTTTCCGGTTAAAGTCCAGCCCAGCGAAGTCTCCAATAAGATCAGGCCACAACTTAGAACTTCTCTTCGGCCAGTGAACAACTGAGCAGCAACATCAGCTCCAAGAAGTAGATCAACAGGTCCATGTTCCGTATCTGACAAAAATATTTGTTTCTCTTGAAGCTCAGGCATCCATGGGCCATTTACTGTCTTTGGAATTACCGAGCACAATCGTTCTGTCTCTAGTACTTCAACCTGACAAGAAAATGTATCATTCATATTCTCGAGGTCTATCAAATATCGAGAATGGGTCTGTTTCTTCGTCTGAGTACCCCCAAATAAGGCATGTATCAGTTCTTCTTGCCCCAGAGGTTGGAAATTCATAATTGAGGCGAGCCTCTTTGATATATAAGATCTCTGCGATCCAGTGTCAATTAACAAACGTGCCGAGCATGTCTTGTCTTTATTCTTTAACAAAACTCGAAGCGATTGCAAGTAGACCGGGCTACCATCATGATGAAATCCTTCAACAGAAACCGTGTCATCAGATTCTTTCACTTCTTTTTTCTGTCTTAGAGGACATAGAATTGGCTGATGTCTGGCCTCGCAAATTATACATTTTATGAATGCGTTACAATTCCTGAACAGGTGGCCTTTCCTCAGACAACAAAAACAAGCTCCTCCCATTTTCACTTTCTGTTTCAAAGATTCCATGTCCATATTTCGGGCCTTGTAACAATTTTCAGAAAGATGAGATTCATTACAAAATATACAATTGTCTGATTTTCGGGAATCCTTCATATTAATTAAAGAGGAAGCGGTTGGGATAGTTTCTTTAGTAGCGGGTTTTTCGGATATGCTTTTTATTTCCTTAGAAAATGTTGATTTTGAGAGTCTTAAACGTTCTTGGCACTCCACCTCTCTTCTTAGGAAAGGTAATAGATCTTTCAATACCTTTGATTCATTCGCCTCTTCATCTGTCAAGGGTTTTTGTCTCTCCCATTGGGTTAATATGTCGTCTGGTAGGGATGATTCTACCAAAGGATAGATGATTAAAGAAAATCGGTCAGAAGTTAAACCTAAACTCTCTAGAGCTCTAAGTTGTGTCTCCAATTTATCGTAAAGACTTCTCAAAGGCATTCTTGTTGTGTTCATCGCCTGGTCCAACACCAATTTCAGTAATTCGCGGATGTAAAATTGAATCAGCAGTGAATCTCGGCCAAATCTCGCTTTTAATTGTTTCACTGCCTTTTCATAATTTTTCGCGGATGGGGGAAACTATCTATAAGTTCGCGGGCGGGTGTGTTTTCTTTGGTTGACAAAATCAAATATTGGAATTTGTCCTCTTCGTCAAGATTCGGATCTTCATGTATTTTCCTAAATCTTGCCCAGAATTTGATCCAATGCTTGATTTCGCCGTCGAATTTGAAAAGTTCTATTTTTGGGAGTTTTAATTGTGAATTTGTTGAATTATTGGTTTGTACACTGGCCACATCTCCTTGCCTAATATTTGTCTTGCTTTTATAAAGATGGACTAATTCTGTCCATTTGTCTCTATAGTCTTCGGTGAGGTCAAATTCGGCAGCCAGTTCTGCCTCGTCTTCTGTTAATTTATACAACACCTCACTTACTTGGTTTTCCACCGCTGTTAGTCTTTGAGACTTTTCTTCAGCTAGTCCGAATTCCACAACGAGTTGATCTCGAGGCGTGTTCTGATTTCCCAAGGATGTCTTCAATTTGTTATATATATTAGTGAACGCTCTTCGCAAATTCACTCTCTCTCTCTTCAGGCTTCTCAACTCGGTTTCCATTCGTTGCCTTTCGACAGGATCCATTTTCAATAAAAATAATCTTAATATTTAAAATATCGAAATAAGATTATTTTCCCCACAAGGGATGCCACTAATATTGAATTACTTTAATATTAGATTAAGGTATGGGATTCGAATTTGAATCAAGCACGAATGTCAACAAAGGAAATGATTGAGTTAATAAATTCTTTTTAACAATTTGTATTTATTAACAGCTTGGAGATTATTTCTATATATCACAAAATTTTTCCAAATACAAACAATAACTTGACTAAACTCTATAACAATAATTTAACAAGTTTCATCTATCAACTTAAAAACTAACTTCTTTCAAAGACATGCCATGTCATCTCCTCGATATTCAGAGGTGCCAACACACAGAGTGGCTCATCCAAAAACCCTAACTCGAGGCGCGAATTTGGATGGAGCCACTCTCTCTTGACACTGGTTCTCTCTCTTAAATGCATTTGGTTTCTATTTTAAATTCATCTCTTCCATTCAAAAAGTGTGTTTAAACTGAAGACTAAACGATACTACAATCACATATCATCTTTAAGCAAAGGTACCAAGTATAATATATCCTATGTTTATTATTTAAAATAATAATTTCTGGCTTTGCTCCTTATATTATTTTTTTTTTGGTCAAACTTATATATATAAGTATTAATTTAATGTAATGGAAGGCAGCCCAGAGGTAGTGAGGAAAGAAAAAATTAACACATATAAAATAAGGTTTAATTTATTGGAATCCTTCCTCCTTTCCTTTCAAACCGACGTTTCGGAGGATTTTTCCCTCCTTCTTCATGGTCTATTAACCAATATTACAAAATTATAAAAATGGGGTTGGACATCATTCATTTCAACAATAAAATAATACAATTATAAATACAATGTAAACAGCCAGATTATCAGAAAAAAAATATATAATTTTCTCACTTCAAAGGGTTAATGAATGAAACAAATAATATGTTTCCTTCTTCTCTCCACAGTAGTGTTCAAAAACTTTCTTCATTTTTAACAAAGGCATAGAAAAACAATTTTTTTCCTCCTTTTCTTAATTAGATCTTATATATAAGTATTATAGACTTTCAGAGCTTCAAATAGTTGATTCACACATTCGTCATAATTAGAGACCGGATTCCTATTCAATTGCATGTTTTGTTTTTATATATATGTGTGTATGTTTATTTGCATCAAGCAGAGGACAACCTCTTTGTTTATCTTTATGAATTTTTAAATAGTTTTCCCTAAGAATAACATATTTCTTTCGTCTGTCATGAGTATAAATTGAATGCTTCTGGATTGATCCCCACTAAATTCAAATGCTCGTAACTGATATAATATCATTGAGTTTTTACTTTATCCAATGCAAAGCATGGGTAAATGTATTATTATCGCTCTCGTGGCAAGCGTGGCTTCAAGGGTCCTCAGGTAAAGACTACGGAACCCATGGACTCAATTAAAGTCACAAATTGTAGTGATTAATTGAAATTACATTAAATTCAACATTTTCAATAGTTTTTCCAAAAATATATTTTTCCTTTCGACCTCCATGGATATAAATTCAGAATACCTATCTCGAATCTCAGTCATGTCACAGACACGAAGATTTTGATGAGCTTTTTTGAAATTTTCTCTTTATTTGTTTGAACCCTATTCGATTTTTAAATTAATTTCAATGATATAAATATCGTAGTAATTTTTGGAGGACGAACTGTAAAGTGAATTAAGTGGATATCGATGAGGCAGTCTAAAAAAGAAGAAGATAATTTACACTATCTTTTTATTCATAAAACCGACGTTTCGGAGGCTATTCCCTCCTTCTTCAGGGTTTTGAAAAGTCAGTGAATGTCGCATTGGATTTCCTTCACTGACTTTTCAAAACCCTGAAGAAGGAGAATAGCCTCCGAAACGTCAGTTTTATGAATAAAAAGATAGTGTAAATTATCTTCTTCTTTTTTGGACTGCCTCATCGATATCCACTTAATATAAATATCTCCCTGAATAATTATAATTACATTATATTCAAAATTTTAAATGATTTACAAATATAATTAAGCCTTTCGGGTCTCAGGGATATAAATTGCACACAAGTCGAACCCTAGGCCACAACTTTGAAAGTGATTATCCATGTAAATTGTTTTTTAGAATTTCTTCTTATTAGTTTAATGATTGTATCCTATTTGTTTGTTTAGCACCCCTAATGATTCTTATTTAAACTTCATTTGAATAATAATAGCCAATGATTATGTAAAATTTCACTAAATTCAATATTTTCAATAGTTTTCCCAAAAATAATTTCACCCTTTCTCGTTTCAGGAATATAAATTCGGTGTATCTGGGACGAAGCTTGGACGTCTTATTTATTTATTTATTAAAACTTTTGGCCTTCGAAATCAGATGTTGAGTTTGGACGTCTTACAGGCTTGAAATAGATAATTTCGGTGAGTTTTTTTTTTGAATTTCTTCTTATTAGAGGAAGAATGTATCTCTTTATTTGTTTAGCACCCTTATTGATTCTTAATTAAATTTTAATTCACTAATTATTTCCTCTGATAATTTAAAATTACATTAGAGTGAATATTTTCAAAAGTTTTCCACCCAAAAAACTTAACGGTTCTCCGGGGCGATAAACTTAGGTGAGTTTTTGATTACTTTTCTTCTTATTAAGGGAGAAATCTATGTTTGTTTGTTTGTAGCTAAAATTATTTTTAATTTAATCATACTAATATTATCTCATTGAATAATTAGAATTAGATTTAAATCAAAATTATAAATAGTTTTCCCTTAGAATAACAAAATCCTTTCGTCTGTCAAGAGTATAAATTGAATGCTCCTGGATTGATCCCCCCCCCCCACTCAATTCAAATATTCGAAATTGATAATATCAAATTTTTTATAAAATTTCTTATTATTATTTCATTATTTTGTGTCATTTTGTTTCCTTAAAAGGCCTAACTATTCTTAATTATATTTTAGTTAACTAATCATTGCTCCGTGATTAATTGAAATTTCATTAAATTCAGCATTTTCAATAGTTTTTCCAAAAATATATTTTTCCTTTCGGACCCCAGGGATATAAATTCAGAACACCTAGCTCGAACCTCAGTCATGTCACAGACACGAAGAGTTTGATGAGTTTTTTTTTGAAATTTTCTGTTTATTTGCTTGGAACCCTATTCGATTCTTAAATTAATTTCAATAATATTTATAAAATATCTCCCTGAATAATTATAATAACCATATAATCAAAATTTCAAATAATTTTACCAAATATATGTTAAGACTTTCGGGTCTCGGGCATATAAATTGTACCCAAATCAAACCTCTAGGCAACTCCCAGCCTTGAAAGAGATTATTTATGTAAATTGTTTGTTAAAATTTCTTCTTATTAGTTTGAAGATAGTGTCTCATTGTTTAGCACCCCTAATGATTCTTATTTAATCTTCATTTGAAAAATTATAGCCAATGATAATCTAAAATTTCAATAAATTCAATATTTTCAATAGTTTGCCCAAAAATAATTTCACCCTTTCTGCTATCAGGGATATAAATACGGTGCATCTGGGTCGAAGCTTGGACGTCATATGGGCTTTACAGAGATAATTTCGGTGAGTTTTTTTTATCTTTTTTTTAAATTCTTCTTATTAGAGAAAGAATGTATCTGTTTATTTGTTTAGCACCCTTATTGATTCTTAATTAAATTTTAATTCAGTAATTATTTCCTCTGATAATTTAAAATTACATTAGAGTGAATATTTTCAAAAGTTTTCCACCCGAAAAACTTAACGGTTCTCCGGGGCGGTATATATATTCCCCCCCCCCCCCCACTTAATTTTTTTTAAAACTTACTATTTTTTAAGCCTTCGGGTTTCAAGGGTATAAATTCAGTTGGGACGTATTCCTTAGGATGATATAATCGGTGTTTTTTTTTTTTTTTTTTTTTTTTGTTCAATTTCTTTTTATTAGTTTAAGAATGTAGTTACTTGTTTGTTTGCAGCCCAAGGTGTTTTAATTTAATTTCATGAACTTAATTATTGTCATGATTAGCTTGAGATTAAAATCAAAATTGTATATAATTTTCCTAAAATTAAATTATTCTTTTCAGGTTTTAAGGGTATAATATCCAGAATACTTGCTTCGATTTCTAGTCATCTTGAAGGCTCGTTATTGAAAACTTAGGTGAGTTTTTGATTACTTTTCTTCTTATTAAAGGAGAAATCTATGTTTGTTTGTTTGTAGCTAAAATTATTTTTTAATTTAATCATACTAATTTAATATCACTAATTATTTCCTCTGATAATTTAAAATTACACAATATTGATTACTTTCAAAAGTTTTCCACCCATAAAACTTAGCCTTTTGGGTCTCAGGGATATAAATTCAGAGCACCACTCAATACACAGATCAATAAATAAAGTTTTGATAAAATTTCTTATTATTAGACATTGGTTTTGAACAATAAGGTATTTTAAATTAATTTTAGTGATATTTAAGTATTCTCCTGAGTAATTATAATTAAATTGAAGTCAAAATTTTAAATTGTTTTTCCACAAATATTATATAGTCGACTAATGCTCAAAAAATTAAAATCTTTGGCATTTGACCAAACTCAACCAAATTTTGTATACATAATCAGTGGGATCCCAGAAGTCTAAAAAGGAAAAACTAACCCCCTCCCTACATGATTATAAATAATTTTATTAAATATTAAATATAAGTGAGGGGCCAGGTTGTATGGTAAAATCAAGTGGATGGCCACATCAGAACACGTCAGCTTATTTTTCATTGATGGAAGAATGTATTTATTTGATAGATTGCAACCCAAGGTGTTTTTAATTAAATTATATTAACTTAATTATTGCCATTGAATGATTAGATTGAAATTAAAATCAAAATTGTATATAATTTTCCAAATATTAAATTATCCTTTCCAGGTTTCAAGGGTATGAATCCAGAATACTTGCTTCGATTCCTAGTCATCTAAACAGCTCGGGATTGATAACTTAGGTGAGTTTTTGATTACATTGCTTCTTATTAAGGGACGAATCTATGTTTGTTTGTTTGTAGCGAAAATTATTTTTTCATTTAATCATACTAATTTAATATCTCCATTGAATAATTAGAATTAGATTTAAATCAACATTTTTAATAGTTTTCGCCAAGAATAACATAATCCCGAGTGGTGAACCGCGATTTGAATTAGGTCTACACTTTGGAATGATTTGGAATTACTTTGGAATTCATTAGATAATCTATTGTCATCTATTGTCTTCTACTTGGAAATGAAATTAGAAGTAGGTGCTAGACCTAGTATTTTATATTTTATAGTATATTTTAAAAAGTTTTCTAAAAAAAAATTTCAAAAATTTTCCATACTTTATTTATTTATGTATAAATTCAGAGCTCCTTGGTCGATCTTCAGTCACACCTCACAGGCTCGAAATTGATAAATTCATTAAGTTTTTTATAAAATTTCTTATTATTAGGCCAAGAATGTGTCATCTTGTTTCTTTGGAATGCAGATCGATTCTAAATTATATTTTAGTTAACTAATTATTGCCCCTAATTAATTAAGATTACATATAAATCAAAATTTTCAATATAGTTTGTCCAAAAATAAATTTTTCCTTTCAGTCCCCAGATATAAATTCAAAACACCTAGCTCGAACCCAAGTTTTGAAATTTTCTCTTTATTTGTTTGGGACCCTATATTCGATTCTTAAATTAATTTTAGTAATATGTATAAAATATGCCCTGAATAATTATAATAACATTATATTCAAAATTTTAAATAGTTTTACCAAATATAAGTTAAACCTACCGGGTCTTAGGGATATAAATAAATAAATAAATAAATAATAAATAAATAAATCTTTATTTCTCGACCTGCTTAGAGGCACAAGTCCTCGGTGGCTAGGTCCTCCAAACATCAATACAATCTAGCTACAATACATTAATAAACATCAATACAAATTAATTACAACAATTTAACAAATAATAAATAAGTAAAAAAAAAAAAAAGAAGAAAAAAAATAGAAATGTATGCTCATTAACAAATAACATGACCATAGATTTCCATCAAAAGACAAAAAGTAATTTAAAAATTCCGCGCAAAAACCCGTACAAAAATTGTACCCAAGTCAAACCCTAGGCAGCTCCCAGCCCTGAAAGTGATTATTTATGTAAATTGTTTTTAGAATTTCTTCTTATTAGTTTGAAGATTGCGTCTCTTTGTTTGTTTAGCATCCCTATTGATACTTATTTAAACTTTATTTGAATAATTATAGCCATGTACAATTTCATTATGTTCATTGAATATTTTCAATAGATTTCCCAAAAATAATTTCAGCCTTTCTGGTTTCAGGGATATAAATTTAGAGCAGCTTGGGTCGGAGCTTGGACGTCTTACAGGCTTGACAGAGATAATTTCGGTGAGTTTTTTCTTACAATTTCTTTTTATTAGTCGAAGAATGTGTCTATTTATTTGTTTAGCACCCCTATAGATTCTTAATAAAAATTTAATTGAGAAATTATGTCCACTTATTATTAAAAATTACATTAAATTGAATATATTCAATAGGTTTTCTACAAAAGGGATATTATAAATAAATTCAGAACACCTCGGTCAAAGCCCAGTCATATCACAACACAAAAGTGAAAGTGAAGTTTGATAGGTTATTTGATGAAATTTATTTTTTTTAATGGAAGAATGTGTCTGTTTGTTTGTTTGGCATCCCTATTGAAGGGTCGATTCACAGTAAAGTCGGAGACATGAAAATGATATAATCGGTTAGTTTTTTGATAGAATTCGTTCTTATAAGTGGAATAATCTAACTCTTTGATGTTTGACACCCCAATTGATATTTCATTTCCTTATAAATATTTTAAAATTGACTTTGAATAATTAGATTTACATTAAAGTCAAAATTTATATATTCTTCTTAAAAATAAATTAAGCCTTCGGGTCTCAGGGGTATAAATTCACAGCCGTAGGAACCTTAAAATGATCTAATCGGTGTTTGTTTTTTTTTTTTTTTTTTTTTTTTTTGATTAAATTTCTTTTTATTAGTGCTAGAATGTATCTATTTGATTGTTTGTAACCCAAGGTATTTTTAATTTCATTTCATTAACTTAATAATATTGCCATTGAATGATTGATTAGCTTGAGATTAAAATCAAAATTATATATAGTTTTCCTAACATTAAATTATCATTTTGTCTGTCATCTATTGTCTTCTACTTGGAAATGAAAGTGGAAGTAGGTGTACAGGATTTTAGATCGCGGTTCACCCCTCGCATAATACTTTCGTCTGTCAAGAGTATAAATTAAATGATCCTGGATTGATCCTCACTCAATTCAAATGCTTGTAATTGATAATTTTTCAAAAACATTTCTTATTAATTTTCCTAGAATGTATTTACTTCTTGATTTAGCACCCCATATGAGTTTTAAATTCAATTTAGTAACTTAATAATGGGCTTTAAATATTTAGAATGACAGTAAATTCCAAATTCTATATAGTTTTTCCTAGAAAAATGTAGGTCAAGGGTATAAATCCTGAGAAATCGGTTTGAATCCCAGTAATCTAAAAGCCCCAAATTTATAAGTTTGTTGAGTTTTTGTTTAAATTTCTTCTTATTAATGTATCATTATTTTTCTCAAAAATCGATTAAGCCTTTCCGATTTCAAAGGGTTGATTCACAGTAGTTGGAGACATGAAAATGATATAGGTAATCACTTGGTTTTTTGATAGAATTCGTTCTTACCATATATGGTAAGTGGAATAATCTACCTCTTTGATGTTTGACAGCCCAATTGATATTTCATTTCATTATAAATAATTAAATATTGCCTCTGAATAATTAGAGTTTATTAAAGTCAAAATCTTATAAGTAAATTCATTTTAAAAATAAATTAAACTTTCTGGTCTCAAGGGTATAAATTCACAGCAGTTGGGACGTATAGGTACCGTAAGTTGATCTACTATAATTGGTGTTTTTTTTATATGGTATATACATATATATTTGATTGTTTGGAACCCAAGGTGTTTTTCATTTCATTAACTTAATTATTGTCATTGAATGATTAGCTTGAGATTAAAATCAAAATTGTATATAGTTTTCCTAATATTAAATGAATCTTTTTTCAGGTGTCAAAGGGTATAAATCCAGAATACTTGTTTCGATTCTTAGTCATCTAAAGGGCTCGAAATTGATAACTTAGGTGAGTTTTTGATTACACTTCTTCATGTTAAGGGATAAATCTATGTATGTTTGTTTGTTTATAGCTAAAATTATTTTTTAATTTATTCATACTAATTTAATATCTCCATTGAATAATTAGAATTAGATTTAAATGAAAATTTTACATAGTTTTCCCCCTAAAAATAACATAATGCTTTCGGCTGTCCAGAGTATAAATTGAATGATCCTGGATTGATCCCCCCACTCAATTCAAATGCTCCTAATTGATAATATCGGGGATTTTTGAATAACATTCTTTATTAATTTTGCTAGAATGTAATGTTGATTTAGCACCCCATATGAGTTTTAATTTCAATTTAGTAACTTAATAATTGCCTTAGAATTACCATAAATTCAAAATTTTTATAGTTTTCCCAAGAATAATCAAGGATAATCATGAGAAATCGGTTCGAATCCCATTAATCTAAAAGGCCCAAAATTGATAAATTTCTTGAGTTTATTGATTAAATTTCTTATTATTAGTGGATGAATGTATCTGTTTGTTCATTTGTCAACCCAAGTGATTTTTACTTTCATCAACTTATGAATTAAAAGTAAGGAAAATTTTTTTAGACGTAGTATTTTATTCACAAAGAGAAACAAAGAGATTGTCCTCTGCTTGATGCAAATAAACATATACACATATATATCAAGATGATATATCTGTATATATATTATTTATTTGTTTGAATCAAGCAGAGGACAACCTCTTTGTTTCTCTTTGTGAATCAACAACTCTGCTACTCTCGGCAAAACAAAAACTTTTCAAGTAGTATTTTATATTTTAAAAAGTTTTCTAAAAAAATTTTCAAAAATTTTCCTTACCTTAGAATATAAATTCAGAGCTCCTTCGTCAATCTCCAGTCACCTCACAGGCTCGAAATTGATAATTTCATTAAGTGTTTATATAAACTTATTATTAGGGCAAGAATGTGTCATCTTTTTTCTTTGGAATGCCGATCGATTCTAAATTATATTTTAGTTAACTAATTATTGCCCCTAATTAAGTAAAATTACATATAAGTCAAAATTTTCAATATAGTTTGTCCAAAAATAAATTTTTCCTCTCAGACCCCAAAGATATAAATTCAGAACACCTAGCTCAAACCCAAGTCATGTCAGGACACGTTTTTTGAAATTTTCTGTTTATTTGTTTGGAACCCTATTCGATTCTTAAATTAATTTTAGTAATATGTATAAAATATACCCCTGAATAATTATAATAACATTATATTCAAAATTTTAAATAGTTTTACCAAATATAATTTAAGTCTTTCGGGTCTCAGGGATATAATTGTACCCAAGTCAAACCCTAGGCAAATTAGCTAGCCAAGTTATAATTAAATGAAAAATACATTAGGTATCTATTTTTGTCTTCAAAATTTAATTGCATTTATTTTTGCAAATTTTTTTATATTATTATTTTTTATTTTTATCTTTGTATTTTTTGAGCAAGATTATCGTTGAAGATAAGCTAAAAATAGATTCCCCTAATGGCTCTCGAGAGTTATTTAAGGGGGGTAGATAGGGACAGTGAGGGGAAATAAGAGAAGGGGGAATAGGGACGGTGGGGAAAAGGTATATAAGGGGGGATAGATAGGAGCAGGGTGCAGTTTGTTTCAGGGAATGGCGGAAGAAACATAGACTGTAAGTATTACAATATGGCCTCTCCACATTCTTCCACCCACTCAATTGAGTCCACCCCCTAACTAATAAACAACCCTTCATTTCGGCAAATTCGAGGAAACGGTTGATAAATAAAAAAGTCACACATAAAAACTTGTCCTTATTTTCCTAATATAAACTTTCAAATTAATACAAATTATGGACGGAAATGATAATAATAATTTTCAATAGTTTTTCCAATAAAAAATTTTTATTTCGGCCTCCGTGGATATAAATTCAGAACACCTAGCTCGAATCTCAGTCATTTCACAGACACGAAGAGTTTGATGAATTTTTTGAAATTTTCTGTTTATTTGAATGAAACCATAATCGGATGCTAAATTAATATAAATAATATAAAATATCTTCCTGAATAATTATAATAACACTATATTCAAAATTTTAAATAATTTTAACAAATATAAGTTAAACGTTTCGGGTCTCAGGGATATAATTGTACCCAAGTCAAACCCTTGGCAACTCCCAGTCTTGAAAGTGATTATCTATGCAAGTTCTTTGGTAGAATTTCTTCTTATTTGTTTGAAGATTGTGTCTCTTTGTTTGTTTAGCACCCCTATTGATACTTATTTAAACTTTATTTGAATAATGATAGCCAATGATTATGTACAATTTCATGTGATGTGATGTCATGTACATGTTCATTGAATATTTTCAATAGATTTCCCAAAAATAGTTACTTTCTCGTTTCAGGAATATAAATTACATTGGAGAAGCTTGGATGTCTTACAGGCTTGACAGAGATAATTTCGGTGAGTTTTTTGTTACAATTTCTTTTTATTAGTGGAAGAATGTGTCTATTTATTTGTTTAGTACGCCTAGAGATTTTTAATAAAAATTTAATTGACTAATTATGTCCACTGATTATTAAAAATTACATTAAATTGAATATATTCAATAGGTTTTCTCCAAAAAACTTAAGCCTTTCCTGAATCAGGGATATAAATAAATTTAGAACACCTCGGTCCAAGCCCAGTCATATCGCAAAACGAAAGTGAAAAGTTTGATGAGTTATTTGATAAAATTTATTTTTATTAATGGAAGAATATGTCTGTTTGTTTGCAACCCTAATGATTCCTAATTAAATTTTAAATTTCTAATTATTGCCTCTGAATAACTAGAATTACATTCAAGTCATGATTTTATATTTTGACATTACTTTTCTCAAAAATAAATTCAGCCTTTCCATTTTCAAAGGGTCGATTCACAGTAAAGTCGGAGAAATGAAAATGATATAATAGGCTAGTTTTTTGATAGAATTCGTTTTTATAAGTGGAATAATCTACCTCTTTGATGTTTGACAGCCCAATTGATATTATTTCATTTCATTATAAATATTTAAAAATTTACTCTGAATAATAAGACTTACATTAAAGTCAAAATTTTATAAATGCTTTTTCAAAATAAATTAAGCCATCGGGTCACATGGGTATAAATTCAGAGCACTAGGGACCTTAAAATGATCTAATCGGTGTTTTTTTAGATTAAATTTATTTTTATTAGTGCAAGAAGGTATCTATTTGATTGTTTGTAACCCAAGGTGTTTTTAATTTCACTTTATTAACTTAATTATTGCCATGAATGATTTGCTTGAGATTAAAATCAAAATTGTATATAGTTTTACTAAGATTATATTATCCTTTTCGGGTTTCGAGGGTATAAATCGAGAATACTTGCTTCGATTCCTACTCGAAATTAGGTGAGGTTTTGATTTCATTTCTTCTTATTAAGGGACGAATCTATGTTTGTATGTTTATAGCTAAAATTATTTTTTAATTTATTCATACTAATTTAATATCTCCATTGAATAATTAGAATATCTACCCTTCAATAATTCAAATTACATTTTCCTGAAAATTTTTAATACTTTCACCTTTAAATATTTAACCCTATCGGACCACAGGGTATATAAGCGAATGAGCTTTGGGTGTTCAATCAAAAATTCAGACTTGAATTTTATAAACTGCTCGTATTTTTTGATAAATTTTTATCTGACTAGTGATTGAGTGTGTCTATTGGTTTGTTTGACACCCCATTAGAATCTTGATTAGACTTTAATTATTAAAATATCTACCCTTGATTAATTCAAATTACATTTTCCTCAAAATTTTTAATACTTTTCCCGTTAAATATTTAACCCTATCGGACCACAAGGTATATAAGCGAAAGAGCCATGGGTGCTCAATCAAAAATTCAGCCTTGAATTTTATAAAGTGTTCGTATTTTTTGATAAATTTATATCTGACTAGTGATTGAATGTGTCTATTGGTTTGTTTGACCCCCCAATAGAATTATGATTAGATTTTAATTATTAAAATATCTACCCTTGAATAATTCAAATTACATTTTGCTCAAAATTTTTAATACTTTTACCTTTAAATATTTAACCCTATCGGACCACAGGGTATATAAGCGAATGAGCCATGGGTGTTCAATCAAAAATTCGAACTAGAATTTTATAAAGTGCTCCTATTTTTAGATAAATTTTCAGCAGATTACTAATTGAAGGTGTCTATTGGTTTGTTTGACACCCCAATAGAATTATGATTAGATTTTAAATATTAAAATATCTACCCTTGAATAATTCAAATTACATTTTCCTCAAAATTTTTAATACTTTTAACTTTAAATATTTAACCCTATCGGACCAGAGGGTATATAAGCGAATGAGCCATGGGTGTTCAATCAAAAATTCAGACTTGAATTTTATAAAGTGCTCGTATTTTTTGATAAATTTTTATCTGACTAGTGATTGAGTGTGTCTATTGGTTTGTTTGACCCCCCAATAGAATTATGATTAGATTTTAATTATTAAAATATCTACCCTTGAATAATTCAAATTACATTTTCCTCAAAATTTTTAATACTTTTAACTTTAAATATTTAACCCTATCGGACCAGAGGGTATATAAGCGAATGAGCCATGGGTGTTCAATCAAAAATTCGAACTAGAATTTTATAAAGTGCTCCTATTTTTAGATAAATTTTCAGCAGATTACTAATTGAAGGTGTCTATTGGTTTGTTTGACACCCCAATAGAATTATGATTAGATTTTAAATATTAAAATATCTACCCTTGAATAATTCAAATTACATTTTCCTCAAAATTTTTAATACTTTTAACTTTAAATATTTAACCCTATCGGACCAGAGGGTATATAAGCGAATGAGCCATGGGTGCTCAATCAAAAATTCAGACTTGAATTTTATAAACTGCTCGTATTTTTTGATAAATTTTTATCTGAATAGTGATTGAGTGTGTCTATTGGTTTGTTTGACCCCCCAATAGAATTATGATTAGATTTTAATTATTTAAATATCTACCCTTGAATAATTCAAATTACATTTTCCTCAAAATTTTTAATACTTTTAACTTTAAATATTTAACCCTATCGGACCAGAGGGTATATAAGCGAATGAGCCATGGGTGCTCAATCAAAAATTCGAACTAGAATTTTATAAAGTGCTCGTATTTTTTGATAAATTTTTATCTGACTAGTGATTGAGTGTGTCTATTGGTATGTTTGACACCCTCAATTGAATTATGATTAGATTTTAAATTTTAAAATATCTACCCTTGAATAATTCAAATTACATTTTCCTCAAAATTTTTAATACTTTTCCCCTTAAATATTTAACCCTATCTGACCACAGGGTATATTAGCGAATGAGCCCTGGGTGTTCAATCTAAAATTAATACTTGAATTTTATAAAGTGCTGGTATATTTTGATAAATTTTCACCTGATTAGTGAATGAATGTCTCTTTTGGTTTGTTTGACACCCCAATAGAATCTTGATTAGAGATTAATTATTAAAATATCTACCCTTGAATAATTCAAATTAAATTTCCCTCAAAATTTTTAATACTTTTCCCCTTAAATATTTAATCCTGTCTGACCACAGGGTATATAAGCGAATGAGCAGTGGGTGTTTAATCAAAAATACAGACTTGAATTTTATAAAGTTTTTGTATTTTTTTTATATATTTTCACATGCTAAGTGATTGAAGGTGTCTATTGGTTTGTTTGACACCCCAATAGAATTATGATTAGATTTTAAATATTAAAATATCTACCCTTGAATAATTCAAATTACATTTTCCTCAAAATTTTTAATACTTTTAACTTTAATTATTTAACCCTATCGGATCAGAGGGTATATAAGGGAATGAGCCATGGGTGTTCAATCAAAAATTCGAACTAGAATTTAATAAAGTGCTCCTATTTTTAGATAAATTTTCAGCAGATTACTAATTGAAGGTGTCTATTGGTTTGTTTGACACCCCAATAGAATTATGATTAGATTTTAAATATTAAAATATCTACCCTTGAATAATTCAAATTACATTTTCCTCAAAATTTTTAATACTTTTAACTTTAATTATTTAACCCTATCGGACCAGAGGGTATATAAGCGAATGAGCCATGGGTGTTCAATCAAAAATTCGAACTAGAATTTTATAAAGTGCTCCTATTTTTAGATAAATTTTCAGCAGATTACTAATTGAAGGTGTCTATTGGTTTGTTTGACACCCCAATAGAATTATGATTAGATTTTAAATATTAAAATATCTACCCTTGAATAATTCAAATTACATTTTCCTCAAAATTTTTAATACTTTTAACTTTAATTATTTAACCCTATCGGACCAGAGGGTATATAAGCGAATGAGCCATGGGTGTTCAATCAAAAATTCGAACTAGAATTTTATAAAGTGCTCCTATTTTTAGATAAATTTTCAGCAGATTACTAATTGAAGGTGTCTATTGGTTTGTTTGACCCCCCAATAGAATTATGATTAGATTTTAATTATTTAAATATCTACCCTTGAATAATTCAAATTACATTTTCCTCAAAATTTTTAATACTTTTAACTTTAATTATTTAACCCTATCGGACCAGAGGGTATATAAGCGAATGAGCCATGGGTGTTCAATCAAAAATTCGAACTAGAATTTTATAAAGTGCTCCTATTTTTAGATAAATTTTCAGCAGATTACTAATTGAAGGTGTCTATTGGTTTGTTTGACACCCCAATAGAATTATGATTAGATTTTAAATATTAAAATATCTACCCTTGAATAATTCAAATTACATTTTCCTCAAAATTTTTAATACTTTTAACTTTAATTATTTAACCCTATCGGACCAGAGGGTATATAAGCGAATGAGCCATGGGTGTTCAATCAAAAATTCGAACTAGAATTTTATAAAGTGCTCCTATTTTTAGATAAATTTTCAGCAGATTACTAATTGAAGGTGTCTATTGGTTTGTTTGACCCCCAATAGAATTATGATTAGATTTTAATTATTTAAATATCTACCCTTGAATAATTCAAATTACATTTTGCTCAAAATTTTTAATACTTTTAACTTTAAATATTTAACCCCATCGGACCACAGGGTATATAAGCGAATGCGCCATGGGTGTTCAATCAAAAATTCGAACTAGAATTTTATAAAGTGCTCCTATTTTTAGATAAATTTTCAGCAGATTACTAATTGAAGGTGTCTATTGGTTTGTTTGACACCCCAATAGAATTATGATTAGATTTTAAATATTAAAATATCTACCCTTGAATAATTCAAATTACATTTTCCTCAAAATTTTTAATACTTTTAACTTTAAATATTTAACCCTATCGGACCAGAGGGTATATAAGCGAATGAGCCATGGGTGTTCAATCAAAAATTCAGACTTGAATTTTATAAACTGCTCGTATTTTTTGATAAATTTTTATCTGACTAGTGATTGAGTGTCTCTATTGGTTTGTTTGACCCCCCAATAGAATTATGATTAGATTTTAATTATTTAAATATCTACCCTTGAATAATTCCAATTACATTTTCCTCAAAATTTTTAATACTTTTAACTTTAAATATTTAACCCTATCGGACTAGAGGGTATATAAGCGAATGAGCCATGGGTGCTCAATCAAAAATTCGAACTAGAATTTTATAAACTGCTCGTATTTTTTGATAAATTTTTATCTGACTAGTGATTGAGTGTGTCTATTGGTTTGTTTGTCCCCTCAATTGAATTATGATTAGATTTTAAATTTTAAAATATCTACCCTTGAATAATTCAAATTACATTTTCCTCAAAATTTTTAATACTTTTTCCCTTAAATATTTAACCCTATCTGACCACAGGGTATATTAGCGAATGAGCCCTGGCTGTTCAATCTAAAATTAATACTTGAATTTTATAAAGTGCTGGTATATTTTGATAAATTTTCACCTGATGAATGTCTCTTTTGGTTTGTTTGACACCCCAATAGAATCTTGATTAGAGATTAATTATTAAAATATCTACCCTTGAATAATTCAAATTAAATTTCCCTCAAAATTTTTAATACTTTTCCCCTTAAATATTTAACCCTGTCTGACCACAGGGTATATAAGCGAATGAGCAGTGGGTGTTTAATCAAAAATTCAGACTTGAATTTTATAAAGTTTTTGTATTTTTTTATATATTTTCACATGCTAAGTGATTGAAGGTGTCTATTGGTTTGTTTGACACCCCAATAGAATTATGATTAGATTTTAAATATTAAAATATCTACCCTTGAATAATTCAAATTACATTTTCCTCAAAATTTTTAATACTTTTAACTTTAATTATTTAACCCTATCGGATCAGAGGGTATATAAGGGAATGAGCCATGGGTGTTCAATCAAAAATTCGAACTAGAATTTAATAAAGTGCTCCTATTTTTAGATAAATTTTCAGCAGATTACTAATTGAAGGTGTCTATTGGTTTGTTTGACACCCCAATAGAATTATGATTAGATTTTAAATATTAAAATATCTACCCTTGAATAATTCAAATTACATTTTCCTCAAAATTTTTAATACTTTTAACTTTAATTATTTAACCCTATCGGACCAGAGGGTATATAAGCGAATGAGCCATGGGTGTTCAATCAAAAATTCGAACTAGAATTTAATAAAGTGCTCCTATTTTTAGATAAATTTTCAGCAGATTACTAATTGAAGGTGTCTATTGGTTTGTTTGACACCCCAATAGAATTATGATTAGATTTTAAATATTAAAATATCTACCCTTGAATAATTCAAATTACATTTTCCTCAAAATTTTTAATACTTTTAACTTTAATTATTTAACCCTATCGGACCAGAGGGTATATAAGCGAATGAGCCATGGGTGTTCAATCAAAAATTCGAACTAAAATTTTATAAAGTGCTCCTATTTTTAGATAAATTTTCAGCAGATTACTAATTGAAGGTGTCTATTGGTTTGTTTGACCCCCCAATAGAATTATGATTAGATTTTAATTATTTAAATATCTACCCTTGAATAATTCAAATTACATTTTCCTCAAAATTTTTAATACTTTTAACTTTAATTATTTAACCCTATCGGACCAGAGGGTATATAAGCGAATGAGCCATGGGTGTTCAATCAAAAATTCGAACTAGAATTTTATAAAGTGCTCCTATTTTTAGATAAATTTTCAGCAGATTACTAATTGAAGGTGTCTATTGGTTTGTTTGACACCCCAATAGAATTATGATTAGATTTTAAATATTAAAATATCTACCCTTGAATAATTCAAATTACATTTTCCTCAAAATTTTTAATACTTTTAACTTTAATTATTTAACCCTATCGGACCAGAGGGTATATAAGCGAATGAGCCATGGGTGTTCAATCAAAAATTCGAACTAGAATTTTATAAAGTGCTCCTATTTTTAGATAAATTTTCAGCAGATTACTAATTGAAGGTGTCTATTGGTTTGTTTGACACCCCAATAGAATTATGATTAGATTTTAATTATTTAAATATCAACCCTTGAATAATTCAAATTACATTTTGCTCAAAATTTTTAATACTTTTACCTTTAAATATTTAACCCCATCGGACCACAGGGTATATAAGCGAATGCGCCATGGGTGTTCAATCAAAAATTCGAACTAGAATTTTATAAAGTGCTCCTATTTTTAGATAAATTTTCAGCAGATTACTAATTGAAGGTGTCTATTGGTTTGTTTGACACCCCAATAGAATTATGATTAGATTTTAAATATTAAAATATCTACCCTTGAATAATTCAAATTACATTTTCCTCAAAATTTTTAATACTTTTAACTTTAAATATTTAACCCTATCGGACCAGAGGGTATATAAGCGAATGAGCCATGGGTGTTCAATCAAAAATTCAGACTTGAATTTTATAAACTGCTCGTATTTTTTGATAAATTTTTATCTGACTAGTGATTGAGTGTGTCTATTGGTTTGTTTGACCCCCCAATAGAATTATGATTAGATTTTAATTATTTAAATATCTACCCTTGAATAATTCCAATTACATTTTCCTCAAAATTTTTAATACTTTTAACTTTAAATATTTAACCCTATCGGACTAGAGGGTATATAAGCGAATGAGCCATGGGTGCTCAATCAAAAATTCGAACTAGAATTTTATAAACTGCTCGTATTTTTTGATAAATTTTTATCTGACTAGTGATTGAGTGTGTCTATTGGTTTGTTTGTCCCCTCAATTGAATTATGATTAGATTTTAAATTTTAAAATATCTACCCTTGAATAATTCAAATTACATTTTCCTCAAAATTTTTAATACTTTTCCCTTAAATATTTAACCCTATCTGACCACAGGGTATATTAGCGAATGAGCCCTGGCTGTTCAATCTAAAATTAATACTTGAATTTTATAAAGTGCTGGTATATTTTGATAAATTTTCACCTGATGGAATGTCTTTTTGGTTTGTTTGACACCCCAATAGAATCTTGATTAGAGATTAATTATTAAAATATCTACCCTTGAATAATTCAAATTAAATTTCCCTCAAAATTTTTAATACTTTTCCCCTTAAATATTTAATCCTGTCTGACCACAGGGTATATAAGCGAATGAGCAGTGGGTGTTTAATCAAAAATTCAGACTTGAATTTTATAAAGTTTTTGTATTTTTTTTATATATTTTCACATGCTAAGTGATTGAAGGTGTCTATTGGTTTGTTTGACACCCCAATAGAATTATGATTAGATTTTAAATATTAAAATATCTACCCTTGAATAATTCAAATTACATTTTCCTCAAAATTTTTAATACTTTTAACTTTAATTATTTAACCCTATCGGATCAGAGGGTATATAAGGGAATGAGCCATGGGTGTTCAATCAAAAATTCGAACTAGAATTTAATAAAGTGCTCCTATTTTTAGATAAATTTTCAGCAGATTACTAATTGAAGGTGTCTATTGGTTTGTTTGACACCCCAATAGAATTATGATTAGATTTTAAATATTAAAATATCTACCCTTGAATAATTCAAATTACATTTTCCTCAAAATTTTTAATACTTTTAACTTTAATTATTTAACCCTATCGGACCAGAGGGTATATAAGCGAATGAGCCATGGGTGTTCAATCAAAAATTCGAACTAGAATTTTATAAAGTGCTCCTATTTTTAGATAAATTTTCAGCAGATTACTAATTGAAGGTGTCTATTGGTTTGTTTGACACCCCAATAGAATTATGATTAGATTTTAAATATTAAAATATCTACCCTTGAATAATTCAAATTACATTTTCCTCAAAATTTTTAATACTTTTAACTTTAATTATTTAACCCTATCGGACCAGAGGGTATATAAGCGAATGAGCCATGGGTGTTCAATCAAAAATTCGAACTAGAATTTTATAAAGTGCTCCTATTTTTAGATAAATTTTCAGCAGATTACTAATTGAAGGTGTCTATTGGTTTGTTTGACACCCCAATAGAATTATGATTAGATTTTAAATATTAAAATATCTACCCTTGAATAATTCAAATTACATTTTGCTCAAAATTTTTAATACTTTTAACTTTAATTATTTAACCCTATCGGACCACAGGGTATATAAGCGAATGAGCCATGGGTGTTCAATCAAAAATTCGAACTAAAATTTTATAAAGTGCTCCTATTTTTAGATAAATTTTCAGCAGATTACTAATTGAAGGTGTCTATTGGTTTGTTTGACCCCCCAATAGAATTATGATTAGATTTTAATTATTTAAATATCTACCCTTGAATAATTCAAATTACATTTTCCTCAAAATTTTTAATACTTTTAACTTTAATTATTTAACCCTATCGGACCAGAGGGTATATAAGCGAATGAGCCATGGGTGTTCAATCAAAAATTCGAACTAGAATTTTATAAAGTGCTCCTATTTTTAGATAAATTTTCAGCAGATTACTAATTGAAGGTGTCTATTGGTTTGTTTGACACCCCAATAGAATTATGATTAGATTTTAAATATTAAAATATCTACCCTTGAATAATTCAAATTACATTTTCCTCAAAATTTTTAATACTTTTAACTTTAATTATTTAACCCTATCGGACCAGAGGGTATATAAGCGAATGAGCCATGGGTGTTCAATCAAAAATTCGAACTAGAATTTTATAAAGTGCTCCTATTTTTAGATAAATTTTCAGCAGATTATTAATTGAAGGTGTCTATTGGTTTGTTTGACCCCCCAATAGAATTATGATTAGATTTTAATTATTTAAATATCTACCCTTGAATAATTCAAATTACATTTTGCTCAAAATTTTTAATACTTTTACCTTTAAATATTTAACCCCATCGGACCACAGGGTATATAAGCGAATGCGCCATGGGTGTTCAATCAAAAATTCGAACTAGAATTTTATAAAGTGCTCCTATTTTTAGATAAATTTTCAGCAGATTACTAATTGAAGGTGTCTATTGGTTTGTTTGACACCCCAATAGAATTATGATTAGATTTTAAATATTAAAATATCTACCCTTGAATAATTCAAATTACATTTTCCTCAAAATTTTTAATACTTTTAACTTTAAATATTTAACCCTATCGGACCAGAGGGTATATAAGCGAATGAGCCATGGGTGTTCAATCAAAAATTCAGACTTGAATTTTATAAACTGCTCGTATTTTTTGATAAATTTTTATCTGACTAGTGATTGAGTGTGTCTATTGGTTTGTTTGACCCCCCAATAGAATTATGATTAGATTTTAATTATTTAAATATCTACCCTTGAATAATTCCAATTACATTTTCCTCAAAATTTTTAATACTTTTAACTTTAAATATTTAACCCTATCGGACTAGAGGGTATATAAGCGAATGAGCCATGGGTGCTCAATCAAAAATTCGAACTAGAATTTTATAAACTGCTCGTATTTTTTGATAAATTTTTATCTGACTAGTGATTGAGTGTGTCTATTGGTTTGTTTGTCCCCTCAATTGAATTATGATTAGATTTTAAATTTTAAAATATCTACCCTTGAATAATTCAAATTACATTTTCCTCAAAATTTTTAATACTTTTTCCCTTAAATATTTAACCCTATCTGACCACAGGGTATATTAGCGAATGAGCCCTGGCTGTTCAATCTAAAATTAATACTTGAATTTTATAAAGTGCTGGTATATTTTGATAAATTTTCACCTGATGAATGTCTTTTTGGTTTGTTTGACACCCCAATAGAATCTTGATTAGAGATTAATTATTAAAATATCTACCCTTGAATAATTCAAATTAAATTTCCCTCAAAATTTTTAATACTTTTCCCCTTAAATATTTAATCCTGTCTGACCACAGGGTATATAAGCGAATGAGCAGTGGGTGTTTAATCAAAAATTCAGACTTGAATTTTATAAAGTTTTTGTATTTTTTTATATATTTTCACATGCTAAGTGATTGAAGGTGTCTATTGGTTTGTTTGACACCCCAATAGAATTATGATTAGATTTTAAATATTAAAATATCTACCCTTGAATAATTCAAATTACATTTTCCTCAAAATTTTTAATACTTTTAACTTTAATTATTTAACCCTATCGGATCAGAGGGTATATAAGGGAATGAGCCATGGGTGTTCAATCAAAAATTCGAACTAGAATTTAATAAAGTGCTCCTATTTTTAGATAAATTTTCAGCAGATTACTAATTGAAGGTGTCTATTGGTTTGTTTGACACCCCAATAGAATTATGATTAGATTTTAAATATTAAAATATCTACCCTTGAATAATTCAAATTACATTTTCCTCAAAATTTTTAATACTTTTAACTTTAATTATTTAACCCTATCGGATCAGAGGGTATATAAGGGAATGAGCCATGGGTGTTCAATCAAAAATTCGAACTAGAATTTAATAAAGTGCTCCTATTTTTAGATAAATTTTCAGCAGATTACTAATTGAAGGTGTCTATTGGTTTGTTTGACACCCCAATAGAATTATGATTAGATTTTAAATATTAAAATATCTACCCTTGAATAATTCAAATTACATTTTCCTCAAAATTTTTAATACTTTTAACTTTAATTATTTAACCCTATCGGACCAGAGGGTATATAAGCGAATGAGCCATGGGTGTTCAATCAAAAATTCGAACTAGAATTTTATAAAGTGCTCCTATTTTTAGATAAATTTTCAGCAGATTACTAATTGAAGGTGTCTATTGGTTTGTTTGACACCCCAATAGAATTATGATTAGATTTTAAATATTAAAATATCTACCCTTGAATAATTCAAATTACATTTTCCTCAAAATTTTTAATACTTTTAACTTTAATTATTTAACCCTATCGGACCAGAGGGTATATAAGCGAATGAGCCATGGGTGTTCAATCAAAAATTCGAACTAGAATTTTATAAAGTGCTCCTATTTTTAGATAAATTTTCAGCAGATTACTAATTGAAGGTGTCTATTGGTTTGTTTGACACCCCAATAGAATTATGATTAGATTTTAAATATTAAAATATCTACCCTTGAATAATTCAAATTACATTTTCCTCAAAATTTTTAATACTTTTAACTTTAATTATTTAACCCTATCGGACCAGAGGGTATATAAGCGAATGAGCCATGGGTGTTCAATCAAAAATTCGAACTAGAATTTTATAAAGTGCTCCTATTTTTAGATAAATTTTCAGCAGATTACTAATTGAAGGTGTCTATTGGTTTGTTTGACACCCCAATAGAATTATGATTAGATTTTAAATATTAAAATATCTACCCTTGAATAATTCAAATTACATTTTCCTCAAAATTTTTAATACTTTTAACTTTAATTATTTAACCCTATCGGACCAGAGGGTATATAAGCGAATGAGCCATGGGTGTTCAATCAAAAATTCGAACTAGAATTTTATAAAGTGCTCCTATTTTTAGATAAATTTTCAGCAGATTACTAATTGAAGGTGTCTATTGGTTTGTTTGACACCCCAATAGAATTATGATTAGATTTTAAATATTAAAATATCTACCCTTGAATAATTCAAATTACATTTTCCTCAAAATTTTTAATACTTTTAACTTTAATTATTTAACCCTATCGGACCAGAGGGTATATAAGCGAATGAGCCATGGGTGTTCAATCAAAAATTCGAACTAGAATTTTATAAAGTGCTCCTATTTTTAGATAAATTTTCAGCAGATTACTAATTGAAGGTGTCTATTGGTTTGTTTGACACCCCAATAGAATTATGATTAGATTTTAAATATTAAAATATCTACCCTTGAATAATTCAAATTACATTTTCCTCAAAATTTTTAATACTTTTAACTTTAATTATTTAACCCTATCGGACCAGAGGGTATATAAGCGAATGAGCCATGGGTGTTCAATCAAAAATTCGAACTAGAATTTTATAAAGTGCTCCTATTTTTAGATAAATTTTCAGCAGATTACTAATTGAAGGTGTCTATTGGTTTGTTTGACACCCCAATAGAATTATGATTAGATTTTAAATATTAAAATATCTACCCTTGAATAATTCAAATTACATTTTCCTCAAAATTTTTAATACTTTTAACTTTAAATATTTAACCCTATCGGACCAGAGGGTATATAAGCGAATGAGCCATGGGTGTTCAATCAAAAATTCAGACTTGAATTTTATAAACTGCTCGTATTTTTTGATAAATTTTTATCTGACTAGTGATTGAGTGTGTCTATTGGTTTGTTTGACCCCCCAATAGAATTATGATTAGATTTTAATTATTTAAATATCTACCCTTGAATAATTCCAATTACATTTTCCTCAAAATTTTTAATACTTTTAACTTTAAATATTTAACCCTATCGGACTAGAGGGTATATAAGCGAATGAGCCATGGGTGCTCAATCAAAAATTCGAACTAGAATTTTATAAAGTGCTCGTATTTTTTGATAAATTTTTATCTGACTAGTGATTGAGTGTGTCTATTGGTTTGTTTGTCCCCTCAATTGAATTATGATTAGATTTTAAATTTTAAAATATCTACCCTTGAATAATTCAAATTACATTTTCCTCAAAATTTTTAATACTTTTTCCCTTAAATATTTAACCCTATCTGACCACAGGGTATATTAGCGAATGAGCCCTGGGTGTTCAATCTAAAATTAATACTTGAATTTTATAAAGTGCTGGTATATTTTGATAAATTTTCACCTGATTAGTGAATGAATGTCTCTTTTGGTTTGTTTGACACCCCAATAGAATCTTGATTAGAGATTAATTATTAAAATATCTACCCTTGAATAATTCAAATTAAATTTCCCTCAAAATTTTTAATACTTTTCCCCTTAAATATTTAACCCTGTCTGACCACAGGGTATATAAGCGAATGAGCAGTGGGTGTTTAATCAAAAATTCAGACTTGAATTTTATAAAGTTTTTGTATTTTTTTATATATTTTCACATGCTAAGTGATTGAAGGTGTCTATTGGTTTGTTTGACACCCCAATAGAATTATGATTAGATTTTAAATATTAAAATATCTACCCTTGAATAATTCAAATTACATTTTCCTCAAAATTTTTAATACTTTTAACTTTAATTATTTAACCCTATCGGATCAGAGGGTATATAAGGGAATGAGCCATGGGTGTTCAATCAAAAATTCGAACTAGAATTTAATAAAGTGCTCCTATTTTTAGATAAATTTTCAGCAGATTACTAATTGAAGGTGTCTATTGGTTTGTTTGACACCCCAATAGAATTATGATTAGATTTTAAATATTAAAATATCTACCCTTGAATAATTCAAATTACATTTTCCTCAAAATTTTTAATACTTTTAACTTTAATTATTTAACCCTATCGGATCAGAGGGTATATAAGGGAATGAGCCATGGGTGTTCAATCAAAAATTCGAACTAGAATTTAATAAAGTGCTCCTATTTTTAGATAAATTTTCAGCAGATTACTAATTGAAGGTGTCTATTGGTTTGTTTGACACCCCAATAGAATTATGATTAGATTTTAAATATTAAAATATCTACCCTTGAATAATTCAAATTACATTTTCCTCAAAATTTTTAATACTTTTAACTTTAAATATTTAACCCTATCGGACCAGAGGGTATATAAGCGAATGAGCCATGGGTGCTCAATCAAAAATTCGAACTAGAATTTTATAAACTGCTCGTATTTTTTGATAAATTTTTATCTGACTAGTGATTGAGTGTGTCTATTGGTTTGTTTGTCCCCTCAATTGAATTATGATTAGATTTTAAATTTTAAAATATCTACCCTTGAATAATTCAAATTACATTTTCCTCAAAATTTTTAATACTTTTTCCCTTAAATATTTAACCCTATCTGACCACAGGGTATATTAGCGAATGAGCCCTGGCTGTTCAATCTAAAATTAATACTTGAATTTTATAAAGTGCTGGTATATTTTGATAAATTTTCACCTGATGAATGTCTTTTTGGTTTGTTTGACACCCCAATAGAATCTTGATTAGAGATTAATTATTAAAATATCTACCCTTGAATAATTCAAATTAAATTTCCCTCAAAATTTTTAATACTTTTCCCCTTAAATATTTAATCCTGTCTGACCACAGGGTATATAAGCGAATGAGGAGTGGGTGTTTAATCAAAAATTCAGACTTGAATTTTATAAAAATTTTGTATTTTTTTTATATATTTTCACATGCTAAGTGATTGAAGGTGTCTATTGGTTTGTTTGACACCCCAATAGAATTATGATTAGATTTTAAATATTAAAATATCTACCCTTGAATAATTCAAATTACATTTTCCTCAAAATTTTTAATACTTTTAACTTTAATTATTTAACCCTATCGGATCAGAGGGTATATAAGGGAATGAGCCATGGGTGTTCAATCAAAAATTCGAACTAGAATTTAATAAAGTGCTCCTATTTTTAGATAAATTTTCAGCAGATTACTAATTGAAGGTGTCTATTGGTTTGTTTGACACCCCAATAGAATTATGATTAGATTTTAAATATTAAAATATCTACCCTTGAATAATTCAAATTACATTTTCCTCAAAATTTTTAATACTTTTAACTTTAATTATTTAACCCTATCGGATCAGAGGGTATATAAGCGAATGAGCCATGGGTGTTCAATCAAAAATTCGAACTAGAATTTAATAAAGTGCTCCTATTTTTAGATAAATTTTCAGCAGATTACTAATTGAAGGTGTCTATTGGTTTGTTTGACACCCCAATAGAATTATGATTAGATTTTAAATATTAAAATATCTACCCTTGAATAATTCAAATTACATTTTCCTCAAAATTTTTAATACTTTTAACTTTAATTATTTAACCCTATCGGACCAGAGGGTATATAAGCGAATGAGCCATGGGTGTTCAATCAAAAATTCGAACTAGAATTTTATAAAGTGCTCCTATTTTTAGATAAATTTTCAGCAGATTACTAATTGAAGGTGTCTATTGGTTTGTTTGACACCCCAATAGAATTATGATTAGATTTTAAATATTAAAATATCTACCCTTGAATAATTCAAATTACATTTTCCTCAAAATTTTTAATACTTTTAACTTTAATTATTTAACCCTATCGGACCAGAGGGTATATAAGCGAATGAGCCATGGGTGTTCAATCAAAAATTCGAACTAGAATTTTATAAAGTGCTCCTATTTTTAGATAAATTTTCAGCAGATTACTAATTGAAGGTGTCTATTGGTTTGTTTGACACCCCAATAGAATTATGATTAGATTTTAAATATTAAAATATCTACCCTTGAATAATTCAAATTACATTTTCCTCAAAATTTTTAATACTTTTAACTTTAAATATTTAACCCTATCGGACCAGAGGGTATATAAGCGAATGAGCCATGGGTGTTCAATCAAAAATTCGAACTAGAATTTTATAAAGTGCTCCTATTTTTAGATAAATTTTCAGCAGATTACTAATTGAAGGTGTCTATTGGTTTGTTTGACACCCCAATAGAATTATGATTAGATTTTAAATATTAAAATATCTACCCTTGAATAATTCAAATTACATTTTCCTCAAAATTTTTAATACTTTTAACTTTAAATATTTAACCCTATCGGACCAGAGGGTATATAAGCGAATGAGCCATGGGTGTTCAATCAAAAATTCGAACTAGAATTTTATAAAGTGCTCCTATTTTTAGATAAATTTTCAGCAGATTACTAATTGAAGGTGTCTATTGGTTTGTTTGACACCCCAATAGAATTATGATTAGATTTTAAATATTAAAATATCTACCCTTGAATAATTCAAATTACATTTTCCTCAAAATTTTTAATACTTTAATCTTTAAATATTTAACCCTATCGGACCAGAGGGTATATAAGCGAATGAGCCATGGGTGTTCAATCAAAAATTCGAACTAGAATTTTATAAAGTGCTCCTATTTTTAGATAAATTTTCAGCAGATTACTAATTGAAGGTGTCTATTGGTTTGTTTGACACCCCAATAGAATTATGATTAGATTTTAAATATTAAAATATCTACCCTTGAATAATTCAAATTACATTTTCCTCAAAATTTTTAATACTTTTAACTTTAATTATTTAACCCTATCGGACCAGAGGGTATATAAGCGAATGAGCCATGGGTGTTCAATCAAAAATTCGAACTAGAATTTTATAAAGTGCTCCTATTTTTAGATAAATTTTCAGCAGATTACTAATTGAAGGTGTCTATTGGTTTGTTTGACACCCCAATAGAATTATGATTAGATTTTAAATATTAAAATATCTACCCTTGAATAATTCAAATTACATTTTCCTCAAAATTTTTAATACTTTTAACTTTAATTATTTAACCCTATCGGACCAGAGGGTATATAAGCGAATGAGCCATGGGTGTTCAATCAAAAATTCGAACTAGAATTTTATAAAGTGCTCCTATTTTTAGATAAATTTTCAGCAGATTACTAATTGAAGGTGTCTATTGGTTTGTTTGACACCCCAATAGAATTATGATTAGATTTTAAATATTAAAATATCTACCCTTGAATAATTCAAATTACATTTTCCTCAAAATTTTTAATACTTTTAACTTTAATTATTTAACCCTATCGGACCAGAGGGTATATAAGCGAATGAGCCATGGGTGTTCAATCAAAAATTCGAACTAGAATTTTATAAAGTGCTCCTATTTTTAGATAAATTTTCAGCAGATTACTAATTGAAGGTGTCTATTGGTTTGTTTGACACCCCAATAGAATTATGATTAGATTTTAAATATTAAAATATCTACCCTTGAATAATTCAAATTACATTTTCCTCAAAATTTTTAATACTTTTAACTTTAATTATTTAACCCTATCGGACCAGAGGGTATATAAGCGAATGAGCCATGGGTGTTCAATCAAAAATTCGAACTAGAATTTTATAAAGTGCTCCTATTTTTAGATAAATTTTCAGCAGATTACTAATTGAAGGTGTCTATTGGTTTGTTTGACACCCCAATAGAATTATGATTAGATTTTAAATATTAAAATATCTACCCTTGAATAATTCAAATTACATTTTCCTCAAAATTTTTAATACTTTTAACTTTAATTATTTAACCCTATCGGACCAGAGGGTATATAAGCGAATGAGCCATGGGTGTTCAATCAAAAATTCGAACTAGAATTTTATAAAGTGCTCCTATTTTTAGATAAATTTTCAGCAGATTACTAATTGAAGGTGTCTATTGGTTTGTTTGACACCCCAATAGAATTATGATTAGATTTTAAATATTAAAATATCTACCCTTGAATAATTCAAATTACATTTTCCTCAAAATTTTTAATACTTTTAACTTTAATTATTTAACCCTATCGGACCAGAGGGTATATAAGCGAATGAGCCATGGGTGTTCAATCAAAAATTCGAACTAGAATTTTATAAAGTGCTCCTATTTTTAGATAAATTTTCAGCAGATTACTAATTGAAGGTGTCTATTGGTTTGTTTGACACCCCAATAGAATTATGATTAGATTTTAAATATTAAAATATCTACCCTTGAATAATTCAAATTACATTTTCCTCAAAATTTTTAATACTTTTAACTTTAATTATTTAACCCTATCGGACCAGAGGGTATATAAGCGAATGAGCCATGGGTGTTCAAGTGATTGAGTGTTTCTATTGGTTTGTTTGACCCCCCAATAGAATTATGATTAGATTTTAATTATTTAAATATCTACCCTTGAATAATTCAAATTACATTTTCCTCAAAATTTTTAATACTTTTAACTTTAAATATTTAACCCTATCGGACTAGAGGGTATATAAGCGAATGAGCCATGGGTGCTCAATCAAAAATTCGAACTAGAATTTTATAAACTGCTCGTATTTTTTGATAAATTTTTATCTGACTAGTGATTGAGTGTGTCTATTGGTTTGTTTGTCACCCTCAATTAGAATCTATGATTAGATTTTAAATTATTAAAATATCTACCCTTGAATAATTCAAATTACATTTTCCTCAAAATTTTTAATACTTTTTCCCTTAAATATTTAACCCTATCTGACCACAGGGTATATTAGCGAATGAGCCCTGGCTGTTCAATCTAAAATTAATACTTGAATTTTATAAAGTGCTGGTATATTTTGATAAATTTTCACCTGATGAATGTCTTTTTGGTTTGTTTGACACCCCAATAGAATCTTGATTAGAGATTAATTATTAAAATATCTACCCTTGAATAATTCAAATTAAATTTCCCTCAAAATTTTTAATACTTTTCCCCTTAAATATTTAATCCTGTCTGACCACAGGGTATATAAGCGAATGAGCAGTGGGTGTTTAATCAAAAATTCAGACTTGAATTTTATAAAGTTTTTGTATTTTTTTTATATATTTTCACATGCTAAGTGATTGAAGGTGTCTATTGGTTTGTTTGACACCCCAATAGAATTATGATTAGATTTTAAATATTAAAATATCTACCCTTGAATAATTCAAATTACATTTTCCTCAAAATTTTTAATACTTTTAACTTTAATTATTTAACCCTATCGGATCAGAGGGTATATAAGGGAATGAGCCATGGGTGTTCAATCAAAAATTCGAACTAGAATTTAATAAAGTGCTCCTATTTTTAGATAAATTTTCAGCAGATTACTAATTGAAGGTGTCTATTGGTTTGTTTGACACCCCAATAGAATTATGATTAGATTTTAAATATTAAAATATCTACCCTTGAATAATTCAAATTACATTTTCCTCAAAATTTTTAATACTTTTAACTTTAATTATTTAACCCTATCGGATCAGAGGGTATATAAGCGAATGAGCCATGGGTGTTCAATCAAAAATTCGAACTAGAATTTAATAAAGTGCTCCTATTTTTAGATAAATTTTCAGCAGATTACTAATTGAAGGTGTCTATTGGTTTGTTTGACACCCCAATAGAATTATGATTAGATTTTAAATATTAAAATATCTACCCTTGAATAATTCAAATTACATTTTCCTCAAAATTTTTAATACTTTTAACTTTAATTATTTAACCCTATCGGACCAGAGGGTATATAAGCGAATGAGCCATGGGTGTTCAATCAAAAATTCGAACTAGAATTTTATAAAGTGCTCCTATTTTTAGATAAATTTTCAGCAGATTACTAATTGAAGGTGTCTATTGGTTTGTTTGACACCCCAATAGAATTATGATTAGATTTTAAATATTAAAATATCTACCCTTGAATAATTCAAATTACATTTTCCTCAAAATTTTTAATACTTTTAACTTTAATTATTTAACCCTATCGGACCAGAGGGTATATAAGCGAATGAGCCATGGGTGTTCAATCAAAAATTCGAACTAGAATTTTATAAAGTGCTCCTATTTTTAGATAAATTTTCAGCAGATTACTAATTGAAGGTGTCTATTGGTTTGTTTGACACCCCAATAGAATTATGATTAGATTTTAAATATTAAAATATCTACCCTTGAATAATTCAAATTACATTTTCCTCAAAATTTTTAATACTTTTAACTTTAATTATTTAACCCTATCGGACCAGAGGGTATATAAGCGAATGAGCCATGGGTGTTCAATCAAAAATTCGAACTAGAATTTTATAAAGTGCTCCTATTTTTAGATAAATTTTCAGCAGATTACTAATTGAAGGTGTCTATTGGTTTGTTTGACACCCCAATAGAATTATGATTAGATTTTAAATATTAAAATATCTACCCTTGAATAATTCAAATTACATTTTCCTCAAAATTTTTAATACTTTTAACTTTAAATATTTAACCCTATCGGACCAGAGGGTATATAAGCGAATGAGCCATGGGTGTTCAATCAAAAATTCGAACTAGAATTTTATAAAGTGCTCCTATTTTTAGATAAATTTTCAGCAGATTACTAATTGAAGGTGTCTATTGGTTTGTTTGACACCCCAATAGAATTATGATTAGATTTTAAATATTAAAATATCTACCCTTGAATAATTCAAATTACATTTTCCTCAAAATTTTTAATACTTTAATCTTTAAATATTTAACCCTATCGGACCAGAGGGTATATAAGCGAATGAGCCATGGGTGTTCAATCAAAAATTCGAACTAGAATTTTATAAAGTGCTCCTATTTTTAGATAAATTTTCAGCAGATTACTAATTGAAGGTGTCTATTGGTTTGTTTGACACCCCAATAGAATTATGATTAGATTTTAAATATTAAAATATCTACCCTTGAATAATTCAAATTACATTTTCCTCAAAATTTTTAATACTTTTAACTTTAATTATTTAACCCTATCGGACCAGAGGGTATATAAGCGAATGAGCCATGGGTGTTCAATCAAAAATTCGAACTAGAATTTTATAAAGTGCTCCTATTTTTAGATAAATTTTCAGCAGATTACTAATTGAAGGTGTCTATTGGTTTGTTTGACACCCCAATAGAATTATGATTAGATTTTAAATATTAAAATATCTACCCTTGAATAATTCAAATTACATTTTCCTCAAAATTTTTAATACTTTTAACTTTAATTATTTAACCCTATCGGACCAGAGGGTATATAAGCGAATGAGCCATGGGTGTTCAATCAAAAATTCGAACTAGAATTTTATAAAGTGCTCCTATTTTTAGATAAATTTTCAGCAGATTACTAATTGAAGGTGTCTATTGGTTTGTTTGACACCCCAATAGAATTATGATTAGATTTTAAATATTAAAATATCTACCCTTGAATAATTCAAATTACATTTTCCTCAAAATTTTTAATACTTTTAACTTTAATTATTTAACCCTATCGGACCAGAGGGTATATAAGCGAATGAGCCATGGGTGTTCAATCAAAAAATTCGAACTAGAATTTTATAAAGTGCTCCTATTTTTAGATAAATTTTCAGCAGATTACTAATTGAAGGTGTCTATTGGTTTGTTTGACACCCCAATAGAATTATGATTAGATTTTAAATATTAAAATATCTACCCTTGAATAATTCAAATTACATTTTCCTCAAAATTTTTAATACTTTTAACTTTAATTATTTAACCCTATCGGACCAGAGGGTATATAAGCGAATGAGCCATGGGTGTTCAAGTGATTGAGTGTTTCTATTGGTTTGTTTGACCCCCCAATAGAATTATGATTAGATTTTAATTATTTAAATATCTACCCTTGAATAATTCAAATTACATTTTCCTCAAAATTTTTAATACTTTTAACTTTAAATATTTAACCCTATCGGACCAGAGGGTATATAAGCGAATGAGCCATGGGTGCTCAATCAAAAATACATTTTCCTATTTTTTAAAGTCTAAATTCAATGCAAAATTGGTAGTATCGATTAGGCCTATTTTCCAAAGATTCTATATATTCATGGGGATCTGGCCAAGAGCTTCATTAGCTCCTGAAGGCTGTCAATCGACTACAGTTCGATGATTTTTTGATTGAATTTATTTCTAGAACCATAATAATTGAATAATATGTTACTTTATCAGTAGAATATTAGTTTTTAATTATTTTGTGATTATTTGAGTATTTGACAACCCCCCCCTCCCCCAATTTTTGTCTTTTTTTAAAGTAAAAATTCAAAGGAAAGTTGTTGAATCCTTAAGTCTATTTTCCATAGATCCTATATATACAAGACACTCAGAGAAGAGCTCCATTTGCTCTGAAGTCTCGAGCGACTATAGATCTTTGAGTTTTTGCTAAAATTTATTTCTAGTTTTTGATTATCTCGTGGTTATTCGCGCGATTGAGCTTTTTATATATTTTAAAGTGAC
>JALMQS010000030.1:23104141-23123218 GCA_024734495.1 Forficula auricularia | reverse complement strand
ATACAGAATCCCCTTCGCAATGAATTAAATCACACAATAAAAGAATATTTATAAGTTTCCTGTATTTGATTCGATCGTGAATCAAAATCAGGTGATTTTTGTCAAATATTAAGTGAAAATAATATCTGAATTTATATATTTCTAACTTGAAATAATGAAGTTAAATATATTTATAATTTTCTCATTAATAATAATATATATCAACTCTGATTTCAAATTCATTTGGTGATCCATATCAGTGTTTGATATAAAAAACGACATGCGGGCTAAACGCGAAATGACGTTGGATTATAGCTAAATGGATACATCTTTTTCATTCTCTCTTGGTCCAGACTTAAGACTCAGCAGACTCCAATAGCTTCAACCAGCAGTAGTCTCGCGATATATATCTTGCTTAAAAAGCGCGATCAAAACAATTCTCGTTAATATATTAATTATTCTTTAATATATCAATGAGAAAATTATAAATAAAAGAATAAAACTAAATAAATTATTCACCAATTTAAAGTTTATTTTTTACGTTATATATTACTTTTTGTGAGTATGAAATAAATAATGACTGAAAAAATAAATTATTGCATTAAAAAATAATAATAATAACAATAATAATTGGTATTTAGAAAGATAAGTAACTACAAATATAAAGTAATTTAGTTAGCTCTGTGAGCCACTGGCTTTTCTCAAAATCCGCTCCAAAAATATATTATCATAGAATGAAAAAACAAGCTATATTTTTGTCTCGACGGCGCTTCCCTATCGTGACGCACGGCCTGTTAGCCCCCATGCTCATTGTACTAGAGTACTAGATCCTGGTACCTAAAGTCTAAATTATTTTATAAGTTTAAAATGATTAAATTATATTTTATTTAATAATAATACCAATTAAATCTTTTTATAAAGAATCCATAGTTGTGTATACACTCGAGAGCAAAAAAATCCCCCACCCCCCACATTTTCACTTCAAACTTGAATATTTAAATTTTTTTTTTTTTTTTTGCAAGTACTATTTTAACATTTGATTAAATTAAAGTACAGACTGTTAGCTCTAAAAACAAAATGTTTACTTTTGACCTGCAAAATCATTAGATTACTAACAAAAGAACAAAAGATTCCGAAATTGCTCGTTTGAGATAACGATGTTTTGTGGGATTTTGAGAAGTTCTCAAAGGTTAAAGGTTCGTTGAAACGACATCATTTAAGGTAGTTGTTCTGCCAAATGGGTTTTCTTAGGAATTTTTTTGAAATTTAGACAGATTATTATTTAAATATTTCTGCATCGATTGGTTGCAAAACGAAATTTATGAAAAATACAGTTCCGGAGATATTAAATATTAAAAATCGAGTTTTTCAGGCTCTTTAACATTGCACTATAGGGGATTTCGGAAAATTTACATACATATTTAATTATAATTAAGAAATCCTTCTTACCATTTTTACAAAAAACTAAACCAACATTAAACAATAACCAATACATATTTTAAAACAATTTTGATTCATAGTTACAACATAGTTTCTGAGATAATAATGAATAAATAATAAAAAATTTACACTAAAAACAATTTGGCAACAGCGCATTTATTTAACCAGTGAAAGATGTATAAAGCGCGCATGCGCTAGATTTTTTCAAAATTATAATTTTATTAAGGTGTAACGTTGATTACATTTGTTAAAAAATAACAAAACGATTTTTATAGAAATTTTTTAACTTTTAAAATGTATTTTATCTGTCATTTTAATATAAAAATATTCAATCTTTTACAATGGTACCAGATTTGTCAAACGAGCACGGGAATGGCTAGAATCGGTACATAAACAGCAAAAAGTTTTGGGCTTATGAATATGAATCCTTATTGTCTGTTCTCTATACTCTAGCATTAACTTTTTGCTAGTATTGTCGCGAAACAACTACCTTAAAAACCAACTTGCAGCCTGAATGATCTTTTATCGAATAAGACATCATTCAGTACTAGAAAATGGACCACCAGAAGCAGCGGCTCAAGTGGTTGAACTAATTGAAGCAGGGCAAAACCAAAGTCAAGTGGCACAACAACTAAATTTAAGTCGATTTACTGTTCGACAAGTATATCAGCGGTATCAATAGACTGGTGGCTATACCAGGCGACAAGGTTCTGGCCGAAAACGTGCTACAACACAGAATGATTTATTTATTTATAACAATTGTACGGGCTATGAGCCCACTTACAGAAAGTAATTACATATTTATAATACAATGAATAGAAAAAAACAAACATATACTTGCTTAAATATTAGAGTTACAATTTATTATAATAGATAAAACAATTATATATTCCAAAAAGTGAATAGTTCAATTTTATTTAAGCAGTCTTAAATTTACACATAAAATATTTCTTAATCTTATCCCTCGAAGTCGCGAATACGTCCACATCCCTATGGTTATTTCCAGTGTCCAGAATCCGATTCATACCGGAATATTTGAGATATGAATATTTATGGCATGGAGTAAAAAACAATCGTGGATTTCGCGTCATGTGCGTATTTATATTGAAAGTGACCATTTCCAGAAGCTGATTACTGTTTATTCTGTGATTGATAAGACTATATAGAAAGAGGAAATCGCTTTGCTCTCTCCTCAGACTAAGAGGTAAGAGATGCAAAGTGAAATATATGTGTTGATAAGATAAATTCATCATCGGGATATGGAGTTTGAAGGCAACATATCTTACGAATTTTCGCTCCACCCGCTCAAGCTTTTGGATATGAATTTTGCAATGGGGTGACCACACCGGACTTGCATACTCCAATCCACTTCTTACTATCGAACAATATAAATTCTTCAATGTAAATATGTTTGAGAAATGTTTTGTATTACGAATGATGAAGCCAAGGAGTTTCATAGCGTGATTCGATATTTTTGTGATATGATCAACAAAGGTAAGCGAGCGATCAAATGTTACTCCAAGGTCCCTAAAAGTGGATACTTCCTTTACTTCAGAACCGTCACTGTCAACATAATTATAATTAATTTTCCTAGTGCCCCTGAAGTAAGACATTGAAAAACATTTATTGAAGTTGACCTTTAGGCCATTATTATCACACCACCCAATAAGCTCAGTAAAATTTCCCTGAAGTATCACTGCATCATGAATATTATTAATCTCGCGAAAGAGCTTGAGGTCATCCGCAAAAAGTAAAAAGCTAACATTATTGAAGGAAGAGGTAATATCATTGATAAATATCAAGAATAATAGAGGTCCAAGATGAGATCCCTGAGGAACTCCAGATTTTGCATCAATAATATATGAGAGAGATTTATTTATTCTAACCTGAAGTTGTCTACCATGCAGATAACTATCTAACCATTTCAATATCTGCCCATCAAAGCCAAAACTCTTCAATTTAGAGACAAGCAGATCAATGTTTACAGTGTCAAAAGCTTTGCTAATATCTGTATAAATCACATCAACCTGTCTATTTTCAGCAAAAGAAGACAGGATAAACTGTTCGAACAGAAGAAGATTCGATGTGGTTTCGATGACCGTTTTGTTGTATCAACATCACTAAGAAATCGCTGTTTGGATGCAGTTAGACTCGGACAGCAGCTCCAGAATGTTAGAGAAGTGGAAGTTAGTCGGTGGATAGTTAGAAGAAGACTAGCCGAAGCAGGCCTAACAGTACACAGACCAGCAACCGGCCCGAAATTGACCCCAGCTCACCGGCAAGCACGCCTTCAGTTTGCTCGAAATCACGTGAATTGGACAATGGATCAATGGAAAAAAGTACTGTTCTCTGACGAGGGCAGGATGTGTCTTCATGGTAACGATGGACGAAGAAGAGTCTACCGAAGACCTGGTGAGCGTTTCGCTCAGTGCTGCATTTCTGACCATGTCCCTTATGGCGGCGGTTCGTGCATGTTCTGGGGAGGCATCTCGCTGGAGGCGAATTCTGAACTGGTATTCATCAGAAGTGCCCAATATCGGCCGTCGATCAAAGGGTTTGACTTCCCAAAGCTACATCGAAGATTTCCTGGTGGATCACGTAGTGCCTTTTTCTGGATATATCGGCGAAAATTTCATTTACATGCAAGATAACGCAAGACCACACACCGCTGCTATAGTACGCCAGTACTTGGAATAGGTTGAAGTGCCGGTTATGGTGTGGCCTGCTCGAAGCCTAGATCACAATCCCATTGAGCATCTATGGGATCAACTGAAAAAACAGGTACTATCAAGAAACACAAGTCTCGGAGAGATTCAAACATCAATTAATGAAGAATGGGATAGGATACCTCAGGATTAAAAAAAAAATGATTTCTTAGATAAAACATCGAATGCAAACTGTAATTCAGGCTAGAGGAGGTGTAATACCTCGTTTTTTTTTTTGGCTTTTCGGCCCTTCTAGCCATAAGCCAATTTACGATACTATATATTTTTTAAATTTTGTCTCTACTCCGGGGGTCAGATTTTAGCTGAATGTCTCGAGTCGGATTCGAACCCGGGTCCACTTGGTTAGCAGGATGATACGCTACAGCCTAGCCTATCTGACCCCCCCCTACATCGTATTAATAAATGCTTATTTTACTAATTTCATTGTTTGATTACCCTTTTATACCTTCTCAAAATCCCATAAACATTGTTATCTCAAACGAGCAATTTCGGAATCTTTTGTTCTTTTGTTAGTAATCTAATGATTTTGCAGGTCAAAGGTAAACATTTTGTGTTTTTTTAGAGCTAACAGTGTGTACTTTAATTTAATCAAAATAGTACATGCAAAAAAATATTCAAGTTTGAAGTGCAAATGTGGGGGTTGAAGATTTTTTTGCTTTCGAGTGTATATTGAATAAAATAGTCATCTCAAATGCAAATCAAATCTTTTAATGAAATGGCTTAGCTTTTTTAAATGTACTAAAATGTGTAAAATCATTTTTTTCTGCGCTACTGCTAAAAAGCTCTGTGGTTCACAGAGAAAATTTTAAGACTTACCCTTCATTAATATTGATGGATTCAAAATGATAACTATATGTAGTAAGTATAATATATAAGTACCTGGAGCCACCGAGCGATGCACGGTGACTTTTTACTTCAGTTAAATGCTATATATTAATATCATTTTTAATTTAAAATTCTGATAAAAATACAAATATATATAGTACACTATATATAGTATATATATGGACCCCCCCCCCGAACCCCCTCCCTCTAAAACCTCGCACTTCGCCCCCCGGACCCCCACTGCACCCCACCTCTTTCACCCCCATATCCACCCTCCACCCCGCCCAACCCCGCACCTGGCCCCCACCACTGCACCACTCCTGCACCCCCAGCCCCACCCCGCACCCAGTTTTTGCATAGGTACAGTGGTTTTTATCAGAATTTTAAATTAAAAATAATATTAATATATAACTTTTAACTGAAGCAAAAAGTTGCCCAGCTGTTGTATTTATAGCTAGTTATAATAATAAAAAAATAATCGTATAGGATCTGAAATAAAAACATAAAATTAAATAAGATTTGTTTCCAAGTTATATAAAAAAAGCCATTTCAACCACTTTATTTGTAAACACACCTGTTTTGTTATGAATCCACCTGTTAATTAAAAAAATTCCTATTTTTAATATAATATATTAATATTTGCTATAAAGTATTCGTGGGTTTTAAATTAAAAACAATTAAAAATAAAAGATAATTGAAAAAAATGTAAACAAACTTTTTTTATTGAGATTTTCATCTATCAATAATTATTTTAATTAAGAAAAGATCAATTAAGATTAAATTTGTCGAGGTCCAGACCTAGCCAGATCGTTTTTTCATCCTCAAAACTTGTTAATAGAGTTGGTTTCATCAAAATCGGTAGAGCCGTTTTTAAAATAGAACAAAGATACAAATATACAAACAAATAAATATATATATATACAATTTTTGCTCGTTTAATAAGAGTAGATTTTCAATTCACTGTGCTCCCCAAAAACTTTTAGTAAATCGCAGAAAAAATTATTTTCTACTTTTTTTACTCTCATTTATAAAAGCAATGTTTTTAAAAATTATATATACATATAATTGTTTTCACAATAAATACAATATGCAATGAAAATCTTAATGTTTTATTTTATAGGTATTAATGATCTCTTTTAATTATATAATAAAATCATACTTTATTTATTTATTTATAATATTTTTTGTGTTTTAGAAATGGACCATTCATCGTGGAATAAGACGTAAAAGCGGGTCACCTCCAAGATCAGCACATTTAGATGAAGGAGCTGTGAGTAAAAACATTTAATCAATATAATAGGTGTACAACTCTTGCTTCCGCCGTTTCGCAATAGATGGCTGTAGCGGTAAGTGGTAGTCGAAATAAATAGATCGTAGATGTCATACAATAAGCTTAGGAATTTGTAAACATAACCCCATCGAAATATTAGTCGATTTGTGTCTGCATCATAAAGTTATTCTCGATTAAACATGTCAGCTTACGAGCCAAATTCTCGTCATTTGCGTGGAGGCCTTAATTTTCTTCGTTTTAATATGAAGAAATCTGCGGCTGAGGCTCATCGAATGCTCTCAAATAACTTATGGTGAGGCCGCTAATAGTGAAAGAACGTGCCGAGAGTGGTTTCAACGCTTCAAGAACGGTGATTTTGACGTCGAAGACCAGCATGGCGGTGGAAGAGAGAAGGTTTTCAAAGATGCAGAATTGGAGGCATTACTTGATCAAGACTCGTGTCAAACGCAACAAGAATTGGCAGGATCATTGGGAGTGACGCAACAAGCCATTTCAAAACGCCTAAAAGTAATGGGAATGATTCAGAAACAAGGAAATTGGGTGCCGTACGAGTTGAAGCCGAGAGATGTTGAACGGCGTTTGTTTGCTTGTGAACAGCTGCTTCCAAGGCAAAGACGGAAGGGATTTCTGCATCGCATTGTGACTGGGGACGAAAAATGGGTTCATTACGATAATCCCAAGCGCAGAAAATCATGGGGATATCCCGGCCATGCTTCCACGTCGACGGCCAAACCGAATATTCACGGTTCCAAGGTCATGCTCAGTATTTGGTGGGACCAGTGTATTATGAGTTGTTAAAACCGACTGAAACAATCACAGGCGATCGTTATCGAACGCAATTAATGCGTTTGAGCCGAGCATTGAAAGATAAACGGCCGCAATACAACAAGAGACATGATAAAGTGATTTTACAGCATGACAATGCTCGACCCCATGTTGCGAAAGTGGTCAAGACATACTTGGAAACGTTGAAATGGGAAGTTCTACCCCACCCGCCGTATTCTCCAGACGTTCCTCCCTCGGACTATCACTTGTTTCGATCAATGGCACACGGCCTGGCTGACCAGCACTTCCGGTCTTATGAAGAAATGAAAAATTGGATCGATTCGTGGATCGCTTCAAAAGATGACCAGTTTTTTCAACGCGGGATTCGTACGCTGCCCGAAAGATGGGAGAAAGTAGTGGCCAGTGATGGACAATACTTTTAATCATAAATCTATAACCAGTTTTTTACAATAAAGACTCGAATTTCGGAAAAAAAAACGGCGGAAGCAAAGTTGTACACCTTTTATATTATCTATTTTTTTTTTATTCAATAGATTTTTGTAATTTACTAATCCAATTTATTTTAAAACTTACATATTTAATGCATGCCAAAATATTGCTAAATGAAAGTATAGATTTTGACAAAAAATTTACTTAATCAAATTTTAAATATTTCATAATTTTTTTCTAATTGCTTATTTACTTATGTATAATTTTTCTGATTATTTCCTGTCCATATTTTAAAATCAGAAATCTTTTGTAAAACAGAAATTTTAATGTTTTTTTCGAATATGATTATTTTTTATACTAAATTATATTATTTTTTAAATTAACAGAAGGATGGTCAGCCGAGTAATTGCGCAAACTGTGGCGTAACTTGCACCCAAACACATCAAACTGCCAAAGGAGCTATGTGTACAACTTGTTATCAACATTGGAGGTATATTATTTAATTAAAAAAAATTTTTTATAACTTCTATTACATTAACATTTTTGCTATTGTGGGCCTTTTCTTGAAACACCTACCACTAATGTCATTATTTGGAAATAATTCTAACCCCGTGTATATCCTGCCTTATATCAAATCTCTTTATATCTTTCTCTTGGTTGTTTTAATTTTTATAATGACGAAATAAAGTCTATAGCTAAGTGTACTAATTTTTGGGTTAGTACAAATAATAAAAAAATTCATTTCTGAGTGTTTTAAGACATTACGAAAAAAATGAGAAGGGTTGAGCAAAAAAAAAAAATTAAAATCGATAAATAAGTGGATATAGGATACAAAAATAAAAAATATAATTAAGTGGATATCGATGAGGCAGTCCAAGAAAAGAAGTAGATAATTTACACTATCTTTTTATTCATAAAACCGACGTTTCGGAGGCTATTCCCTCCTTCTTCAGGGTTTTGAAAAGCCAGTGAAGGAAATCCAATGCGACATTCCCCTCTGTCTCCTCTTTCAGTGGCAGTAACAATAATATATTGTATTTCATTCTCAGCAGAATTATAATGTAGCAACTCCTCCCCTCTTTACATATGATCCCTCCAGATCATATCCTGACCCATCTTATCTTCGTTCTCCAATCGATCTCACTCAACAATAATTTATTTTTAAGAATCAGATTTCGTTCTACATAATTAACGAGTTTTAATAGATTTAAATTTTATAGGAGAACAGGAAGTGTACGACCAACAACTGGCCCTGTGAAACGTGAACGCCATTGTCATGCTCTTGTGCGTCATAAACGAAAACCCCCGCGTGGCATGTATATTAATCATGATGATCTCGTGGCCATGGCGATGACTGGACCGACCCCCGGGGCAAACGGAGAGCAAATGCTTAAAGCAATGGACAGAGAGATCGTCTCTCTCAAAAGACAAGTGAGTTTATTAATAATCTTATATTAATTTATAAAGGGGTTAAAATAAGAGACGTGCAGCTTTTATTTATTTATTTTTTATTTATGAACTCCCGTTAACGTTTCGGCTATTGGTTGTAGCCATCTTCAGAGCTAAACATTGACAAACAATGTTAACATTATTAAATCGGGATTGTCAGAGTAATAATAATAATAATAATAATAATAACAATGTTTATTCAATGAAACATACATAATAAATAAAAGAAAAAAATACAAACACATTTTACTCATGGTCGACTCGACCGTTTGAGTGAGTGAGTATAATAATTATATAATCAGGCATATAATAGATACAATAACTATAATAATACATATAATAATAAATAATAGATAAATAATAGATATAATAATACAATAACTATAACAGTTTGTTCCAATAGATAAAATTAGTAATTGAATTCAAGAATCAGCTGATATCTATATTTCCATGAGCTTCTGCAGTATTTCACCAGGGCCCCCCAATCCTTCCCATTAAGGCACTCTATGAACTCGGATCTGGACAATGCTTCCCTCCCAAAGAACCTCATTCGGTATTCCTTCAGTATGGGACAAACCGAGACATAGTGAAAAACGTCCTCTACTTCCCCTACATTGCATAATGAGCACTTTTTGATCTCCTTAGAGTATGAATACTTGTTCAAGTAGAGCAATTCTCCCCTCACTTTCACCAGCCAGCTAATGGAGTTATTATCTAGAGATCCAAATTTGAATTCTCCGGTGAATATAAGTTCACTATATAATGAGTGATTTAGACTATCAGCAGCTCTTCTTCTAAATTTAAGTTCCATCTCATTTTTCATTAAACTCATAATATAAACCGGGTTGATTTCCCCCATCAGCATATTAGCGATGTTGATATCAAATTTGGTACAAATATTTTGCCATTCTTCATACCAAAATAATTTCCTATTGACCATTTCTTTAGTCAATAAATAAGGATATCTACTCAGAGGCATATTTAGGGGATTGTCAGAGTACATCAATCAATTATAATTTTGTTTTTCTACTCACTGGGATTTTGTCAATATTTATATAAAACAATTTTTTTGGATACACCAGTCATCAGATAAAACTATATACAGGAGATATACATATGATATATACAAAGCTATATACAGGATGTTCGCCAAAAGGCCAAAAGATGTAATACTTTTAAGACAATTATTGTCTTTTTCCGTTTAAGATGAAATGCAAAGTTCGAAAGAGTTTTTCAGTTACAATTAAATATAAAATAATTACACATAGATATACAGATATACCGGGTGAGTTTTTTATCTTGAGACAGTCTTATAACTCAAAAACAGACCATTATATGAAAAAAAGTTTCAAATAAAAGTTTGTTTATATCAAAGGGGAAACTAAACTAAGCTATTGTTTGTCGATCTAGAACAGGCTTTCAAGGGAATTTCAAGGTCAAGTTCTGTTTTTTAAATAGAAACCTATATATTTCTGTACATTTTCTAAATCTACAAAAAAACTGAACAACTTTCATAGGAACTATTTTTTTGTACGACATCAAATAAACAAAATAATCAATCAATCAATTAGATCTAAAAACGAAATTCAAATAATAATTATTCTTAACAATTATTCAACATAATTGTCAAATAATAATGATCAAATATTTAATTACGAGCTTTTCGTGCGTGCCTTCGGCACGCCCTCGAAGCTCGGCCCTCCGGGCTGGTGCCCTGGTATTACAATACTGGATTGACACGAGAAATAAACTTTTTTAAACTCAAAAATTTCAAGTAGTTCTATTAAGTAGAAAATAATCTCTTAAATCTGTGTATAACGAAGTTTTAAGATCATTATAAACACTTATTTTCATTGTTGTGACTTTTCAATTTAATAATTAATTCTTTAATCATTATTATTTGATAATTAATTTGAATAATTGTTAAAAATAATTATTGAGATTTTTTTGAAATCTAATTGATTCATGTATTTTGTTTATTTGATGTCGTATAAAAAAATAGTTCTAATGAAAGTTGTTCAGTTTTTTTTATAGAATAAGGTGACGTAAAGAAAAATATAGAGTTCTATTTAAAAAACAGAACTTGACCTTGAAATACCCTTGAAAGCTTGTTCTACGTGGATAAACAATAGCGTAGTTTAGTTTCCCCCCTCGATATAAACAAACTTTTATTTGAAACTTTTTTCCATATGCACTGTTTTTGAGTTATAAGACTGTCTCAAGATAAAAAACTCACCCGGTATACATACTATACTATTGTAGTATATATATATTTTAAATAAAATTATGCTAATTCACGGTAAATTTAATTGAAATATTTATTTTTATTATCATTTGGAACAACATTTTAAACAATTTAAAACATTTCATTGTAACATTTAACTTAAAATTATTTTTTAATTGTTAAAAATAAGGTAAACATAAAAAATCCAAAACCTTTACCACTGTGTGACGTCGCCTTTATTTTTAATTACGGCTTGAATTCTTTTGGGCAACGTACTTATTAAGTTTTGACACTCATCTTGAGTGAAAGTATCCCAAATATTTTGAAGTTTGTGTTTTAATTCGACTACGTTTCTAGCTGGTTGTATTCGTAATAGCTTTTTCATTGTGTGCCAAAGAGTTTCTATTGGTGACAAGTCGGGACTGTTTGCCACCCACTCCAAAAGTGGAACATTATGATCAGAAAGCCATTTTAAAGATTTTCTTGATGTATGGCAGGCCGCCCCGTCTTGTTGGAACACAAAATTATTATTATTCTGCAATGCATCTGCCATTGTTGGAATAAACGATTTTTTTTAAATCTCTAAAAATTTATTGGTGTTTACAATTCCATCAATGAAGTGAAGTTTTCCAACACCTCTAGCAGACATTGAACCCCATACCATAACTGAAGCAGGAAATTTTACTTTCTTTTTTAAACAATCTGAATTGAAAGCTTCATTTTTCCGACGAATAACTCTGCTTAGATTGTTCCCAACACAAACTTCAAAACGAGACTCATTACTCCAATGGACACTATTCCATTCATCAGTCGTCCAATTAATGTGACTTTTAGCCCATTTAAGCCGGTTTTTCTTTTGTTTTAATGTCAAGAGTGGCTTTTCTTTCGCCTAAAAAAATTAGTAAAATTACAAAAAAAAATTTTTGGAATAAGTTGCAATAAAATTACCTTGTAAGTTTTAAAACCTAACTCTTCTCTATGGCACGTGGATCTTGAAACACTTCGCCCCACAGCATCGCTCCAAAGAGCAGATAAATCACCATTGTTCGAACGCCTGTTTTTTCTAATAATCTTCTTCAATGCCCGTCTATCAGCTTCTGATATTTTGGATTTCGACGCATACCGAGGTTTTGTAGCTATTGTACCCGTTGATTTCTAAACTGGAATAATATTTCTGACAGTAAACTTTGATAAATTAACTAGATCGCCAATTTCCGCGTTTGATTTTCCCTTTTTAAATAAATTGATAATAGAGAATGAGAGAATTTTTTCATCAACAATCTTTCCACGTATCATTTTTACTAACAATAAACAAAACAAACTTTCTTTTGTTGGAAAAAGGCAAAGCCTACTTGATTATTTCACATATTCAAAGATTCTTAAAAAAAAAATTCGTGAAAAGCAAAGAACTATTTTTTATATAAAAATATGTTTTTAACAATTAAAAAATAATTTTAAGTTAAATGTTACAATAAAATGCTTTTAAAATGTTGTTCCAAATGATAATAAAAATAAATATTTAAATTTAATTTACCGTGAATTAGCATAATTTTATTTAAAAAGAAAAAATATTGATAGGCCAATTGAGATGGGACGGGGCTCGTTACATAGACAAAACATTTATTTATTTATCCATTAATCAAGTTCGTCAAATTAATCTTCAATTAATATGTTATGATAAAATAGTGTAATTAAAATCTCTTTTGAAATTAAGTCTTATTTACAAAAATATACATAGATTCTTCTCTGCCTTTTACATATATTATTTTTAAAGTGAGAATAAATGAAAATTCCAAAATTCTGCACTTTGAAAATAATATATGGAAAAGACAGATTTTAGATCTAAATGTATATTTTTGTAAATAAGACTTAATTTCAAAGGAGATTTTAATTACACTATTTTATCATATCGTAACATACTAATTGAAGATTAATTTGACTAACTTGATTGATGGATAATTAAATAAATATTATGTCTATATAAGTATATATATATGTATATATCTGTATATCTATGTGTAATTATCTTATATTTAATTGTAACTTAAAAACTCTCTCGCACTTTGCATTTCATCTTAAACGGAAAAAGACAATAATAGTCTTAAAAGTATTACATCTTTTGGCCTTTTGGCGAACACCCTGTATATAGTTTTGTATATTATCATATGTATATTTCTTGTATATAGTTTTATCTGATAGCTGGTGTATCCAAAATAATTTTGTTTTTTATAAATATTGACAAATTTCCGCTCTGAAGATGGCTATAACCAATAGCCGAAACGTTAGCGGGAGTTCATAAATAAAAAAGAAATAAATAAAAGCTCCATGTCTCTTATTTTAATCCATTCATAAATTAATACAACTATAGCTATAAAGAATTCCTAAAATATATAATCTTAGATCTTCTACTATCAAACTATTCCTAGTAGGGCTTTTATTTCCTCTACATGTTGTAATTATCGTACCTATATTCTCTTAGAAAAAACACACATTTCTAAAAAAATTTTATGTTCCGTGCAAACTGTTCTCGAAGTTTTTTTCAATCCCGGAAGTCGGGATCGACATGTCGCAAATCCCCGGGAACCGAGAAATCAAAATTTAAACCTTACAAATTATAGAGCAATATTTTTTATTGATAAAAATAAAAAACTTGGTAAAAAACAAAAACAAGTTTTTTTTATCTTATTTAAAAAAATTAAAAAACAAAAACCCCATTTTTCAAAGAAAACATTAATAAAAAATTTTTTTTTTTTTAATTCCCCATTTTGTATCATTAAAAAAATATTGGTACTCTTACTCTAGACATCCCGAGAAGGACCCTCTATCTCAAACGTAGTATGGAAAACCCTATTAGTGCCGATACACACTATCTTTCCCTCCTTTTTTTGTCTGTGAGATCATTATATCTATTAAACCAAACAAGATATAAATTTGAAATTTACTAGTTATTTGTATTTATTTTCCCCGAAATCAAAAATTGTATTAAAATTTTAATCGGATGATTATTTTGAGGAGGGTCGAATTTTTCGTCGATACCAAAATAAAAAGTATTTTTTTTTATTATGTTGTGTGAGGAACATCTTATTAAATACAATTCAACTGTTTTTTTTTAATATAATCAAAATTAAGATTATGACGTAAAAGGGCGTTAAAGTACCCATTTTTATACTATTTTTGTACCTAATGGAATTTCCAAACCAATTAACATAAATTATGCCCCACTTCAGCATAGTTTATGACGATGTTCAAGCGGGAGGCCCGGGTTCGAGCCTGACTAGCATATAAAATTTTGATCGGCTAAAACTCGGCTCCCTCACTAACCCTACTAACACTTTACTGATGTGCTGTCTAAATGGGCTTTGTTCCCGATGACAATAAATAAATAAAAATAAAAATAATTAAGATGAAATTATACAAATTAAGTCCCTTCTCTACTTATCAACGACAAATAAGAAAATATTTTGCGTATCTTATAATTTGGTTACTTATTTCAAATGAGCATACAAATGTAACACCGAGGGTTGAACCGCGATTGGAATTAGGTGTACACCGCCTTTGGAATTATGTGGAATTACTTTGGAATTCATCAGATAATCTATTATCTTCTACTGAAAGTGGAAGTGGAAGTAGGTGTACACGATTTTAGGTCTCGGATTACCCCTCGTGTAACACTATGACTAGTGAGCCATCAAGTCCAGTTCTGGGCAAGCGCTTTATTTTTCATTATTTGATGTGTCCTCACTGGACTAACATCAATATAAATATCCCTAATTTTTATTCTTTATATGCAATAATTCGGTAGAATTAGTATTTATTTATTATTTAGAATAATAATAAAATGTAATAACTTGTGGATTCTAGAAGAAAAGAGGCTTTTAAAAGTATATTAATTAGAGTCTAAGTAATTTATGAAAACAAGAAGAGAATTCAATCAACTCTAACTAGGGGATTAACAATATATAAATAGTGATGGTGCAAAGTTGCAAAAGATCGAGAAAACTGGAGACATTTGGAGGAGGCCTATGTTCAGCAGTGGACAAGAAGAAGGGCTGATTGATGATGATGATGATGGTGCAAGGGAAAAGGGCCCTTATCTTCACCCTGGTCAAAATCGAGCTAATGACATATCCTGTTTCTAGAGAATCAACTGAACAAAACGCTTTTTTCTCGCCCAATAATTCTAAAAATTGACTGAATTATGAATTTTCTAATATCTATATATATTATATGTTTATTTATATTTCACATTTTTGCCCTTCCTGAAAAAAAAAACTGGTCAATGAAGATAAGGGCCCTTTTCCCTTGCTCAATCACAATAGCAGTATTTTGGTCAAATAATTTAAAGTTCTTTATTTATCCAATCTTTTACTCATTATTAGGGTTAAAGTATAAATTCATTTTAAAATATATATTCCCAAATAAAGTTCGAAAGCTTGATAAATAAAAAAGTTTTTAAATAATTGATGAAAAAGTTGCTATTTCCTTATTTTTTCTTAAGGTTTATCGATATTTTACATAATTTATTATTAATATTAAATCATGGAGGCGGGAACAACATTGGGAACGCTACTGCGAGGAAATAAATACATTTAACATCTTCATGCCTCTTGTCTACTTTATTTCTAAATTGTTTTCTATTCAAAAAAATCTTAATTTTTTTTTTTTTATTTTTTTTATGATATAAATACAAGAAGCACGAAAAAGTTACACTCTTTCTAGACCGGGCTGGACCCTTTCATCGAGAAAAAGTAAGTCAATTAAACTTTAAAATTCCCAGTCAGGGATATAATAATATCTATATTTATAAAATTAAGATTGTGTCTGTACATTGGTCCAAATCACGCCAAATTTTGGTTGCACACGTTTCAAGCAAAGTTATGAACGAAAACACCCTCAACAAAAAATTCCTGTCTGTCTGTCTGTTTCCGTGGATTCCACGAAAAGTTGCTCACGATTCACGTAAAAACGGCTAAAGGGATTATTATAAAATTTCATATTTGGATCAGATGTCTTTTAACTTACGTTTATTGCCATATAACGTTTTGATATTTTGACCCCAAAAGGGGGTTTGGGAGTCGCACGAATGGAAATTATCAAATAACTCCTAAAATATTAACTCTACAGCGAATGTTCTTATGAGCAAAGTTGTAGGGGGGTATGATTTCTGACAACTTTTGTTTAAAAAAATTCCCCCCAAAAAGGGATGAGGGTAAAAAAATGTAAATTCTTGCCCTTGGAGCAAACTCAACCAAATTTTGTATATCATCTGTGGGCCTCTAGAAAGCTATAAAAACGTACCCAGGCGCCGAATCCGGTACAGATCACCAATTGCTCGTCGCCGAAATATGCCTAAAATTTGAAAGGTCTAAAATACAGAGAGGCTATAACAAATTACAATTAAATGGACCAGATGAATTTCTAGAAAAAATAACTGCTAACAACCACAATCATAGTTATTCCAGTACGTCGACGTCTAACGACATCTGGCTAAGTGCCAAGGAACTCATAAAAGATTCCATTGATACACCAACCAGCATAAATAAAAGAAAGCTCTCTGCAAACACCTTACTGCTAATCGAAGAGAGACGGCATCTGAAAACTAAAGGAAATAATACCCCTGAAAAACGATTGCTATTAAAGCAATTGAACAAACGGATCTAGACAGAATGCTGTCAAGATAAAAATAAGTACTACCAAGAACTATGCTCAGAATCACGTCACTTTGAGCATAACAACTCGAAAGACCTCTTCAAAACAATTAAGACTTCGCGGCCCGCTCTTGGGCTCTTCAGCATAATGGCGTGAGAATTGAGTCGATTGTGGAAGTCCTGGACATACTGTGAAGATTTGTATCGAGGAAACATAGTTTCTTAGGAAATGTCTACTTCTTTTTCTTTTGAAAATGAACCCAGCATACTAACTAAGATCGGAGATGGTTAGGGCCATTCAATCACTGAAAAACCCCAAGTCACCCGGAGTGGATCAAATTCCAGCTGAGATCCTGAAATGCATGGGAGAAATAGGCGTCACAAGGATCCATAAGATCTGGGATACTGGCCAGTCGCCCTCTAATTGGACTCGATCGGTCTTTATGCCGCTTCACAAAAAAGGATTCAAATACAACTGCGACAATTATTGTCTTATTGCATTGATGTCCCACACCAGCAAAATCATGCTCAACATTGTTCACGGGAAATTAAAGAACTATCTCGATTGGCAAATTCCTCCTAATCAGACAGAATTTGTCAAAGGCAAAGGTACCCGTGAGCAAATCTTAAATATTCGTCTTATTATTGAAAAAGCCAGAGAATTTTACGTTCCAGTATATCTTTGTTTTGTAGATAATAGCAAAGCATTTGACAAATTATCATGGGTAAAGCTGTGGGACATCCTTAGAGAAATGGGCGTTCCCTACCACCTTATCTCGATTTTAAATTTTTTATATAGAATAGCTGTGGCGTGGTTAGAGTTGACAACCGTCTTTCAGATACATTTAGCGTGAGTAATGGTGTCCGACAAGAATGTATTCTGTCCCCGATTCTCTTTAACATCTATGGGGAATATGTAATGAGAAAGGTCCTGGAAGGCTGGTATGGCGGAATCTCTGTATGCTGATCACACAACTCTTATGGCAAGCTCCTAAGAAGAAATAGTCCGTTTATTAAGCAAACTTAAGAAAGTGTGTGAGGAACACATGCTCCATATTAATAAGAAAAAAAACAAAATTGATGATAATTGATCGTGCTCGGAACAATAGTCCGGAGACCCTGTGTATCGCGGGTTATGATGTGGTGGACCACTTTACCTATCTGGGGTCTACAGTGTCGAAAAAAGGTTGTTGCGATGACGAGGTAACTCGTCGAATACAGCAATGTCAAAATTAAAGAAGATATGGCAGGACAACAGCTTAACCATCAATACAAAAAAGTTAATCGTCACTACTCTGGTTTTCCCTATCATGTTATATGCAGCTGAAACGTGGTCCCTAAAACAGAACATCCTCAAAAAATAGACGCTTTTGAGCTGTGGTGCTGGAGAATAATGCTTCGAATCCCTTGGACGGCACATCGGACTAATATCTCCGTCCTTCGAGAAGTCCATGCGGGACAACGTCTCTCCAGCATAGTGCTCGGGAGGGTTATTAAATATTTCGGCCACCTGACAAGATCTAACACTGGTCTTGAGAGGATCGTCATTCAAGGGAGACTGGAAGGATCTCGTAGGCGTGGCAGATCAACAGCCAGATGGACAGACCAGATACGAGCTGGTCTGGGCAGCAGTCTACAGCAAGCAACATCAAATGCTCGTCACCGCTCCAGATGGCGAAAACTGGCTCGCACAATCCAAGCCATGGGAGCTTGGTCTTATTAGATGGTCACTTCTCTTCCGTCAGGAAGAAAACGAAGAAGAAGAAGTAAGCTAGAAATGCAAAAACTAACCACCCAAAAAGGGGGGGGAATGTAAATTCTTACTATTGGAGCAAACTCCACCAAATTTTGTACATATAATATGTGGGCCACTAGAAGGCTAGAAATGCAAAAAGTGGGTGTGGGTGCGGTGCGTGGGGGAGGGGGAGTCCAGGGGCGTAGCGGGGCGGTACGGGGGTGAGGGTCCGTTGTGGTGGGGGTTGGGCACGAGTGCATGGTTCGGTGAGTGGGGTGTGAGGGTGGAGTTCAGGGGGGTCCAGGGGGCATAGCTCCCTAACTAGCAGGCCCGCCGACGGCGGGCCTTGCAGCTAGTTAATATATATAATAATTGTAAGAATTTGAAAAAACATGCTTATATTTATGATTTCCACTATTTTTCATATATCTATATAGTTTTGTAATTTCATACTTTATTTAACCCTGACGAAGTTCAAAAGGTTGATAAATAAAAAGTTTTTAAATAATTGATGAAAAAGTTGCTATTTCCTTACACTTACTTAA
>JALMQS010000030.1:23042923-23104041 GCA_024734495.1 Forficula auricularia | reverse complement strand
CTGCTATTGAGCAGATTTCAAAATAAAGCAACAAATACATACTATACTTTTGGAGAAAAAACATTTTTTTATGCTTTAAAAATATTTGATCAGCTTACTTTGAATAATCTTTAATATAAAAAAAAGTTTACTATCATAGCATGGCAAGTTATTTAAAAATTTGGACCATTTACTAAAAATTTCAAATGGTACTTCACTTTGTACTTTCACGTTATTTTTTAGCAAAGTTAACTAATTTAATATAATATAATATTTTGATAGTGTTTTTTATTTAATACACTCATGCGAAAAAAATCGACCCACCAATAAAAACATTATAAAATAGTAAATAATTTATAATTTGTTCACAAGTAACCATATATTATTGAAATTGTACTAGGCACTTGTCGTTGATTTATCCCTTGATTAATTAGGCACACCATTTGAACTGCTTGAAGTTCAGATTAAGCCATTTTGTATATTTTATCTTTCTATCAATGATGCTTAATTCAAAATTATTCATTTTATTGATATTTCAAATGGAATTTGATCTTTTATTAAAACTTTATTTAAATGTAAAGCGACTTTGAGAAAGAGTATGATAATTTGTAATTGTAACTTTTAATTTTAATTTTACTCATTAATATGCCTACAATATTTATTGAATATGTCAGTTTAAGAGTTATTCATGAACAAATTATTTGGTTTATTTGTAAAAATTTTGTATTTAATAACGATTTATTGGTTGATCGATATTTTACATAATTTAATATTAATATTAATACATGGGGGGGGGGGGGCAACATTGGGATCGCTACAGTGAGGATATAAATACATTTAACATTTTCATGCCTCTTGTCTACCTTATTTCTAAATTGTTTGCTATTCAAAAAAATCTTACTTTTTTTTTTTTTTTATGATATTAATACAAGAAGTACGAAAAAGTTATACACTTTCTAGCCCGGGGTGGAGGACCCATGCAACGAAAAAAAGTAAGTAAATTAAACTTTAAAATTCCCAGTCAGGGGAACTAGGCCTACCGATTTATTCACAATTCCTTACCACGGAACTATTTATGGCAATTGACAGAATACAGAGGTCTCCCAATCAGATTTCGCATCGAAATTGACATTTTGAGGCCTCTTTGGAATATTTGATGAAGGATCATGTTTTAATATGTAAAAATACTATTTTTTAAATAATAGAACTAAATTAATGTAAAAAGTAATGGTGGGACAATGAGAAGCATAATATAGTTCTTTAACAACCTATAAAAGGATTTTTTTACAAAAAAAAAAATTAAGTTCATATATTGAAAATTATATATTATCATACTTATCTTAATGAAAATCGGAATAAATTTACAAACTAACTGTTATAAATATTATTTTGGTTTATTTTATAATAAACAAAAATTTTCATTTTTTGGTGACTTCAATTTTAACAGATCAAAGATTTAAGTTTCTGGCTATATTGGTATCTTCAACTTCAGAATTTAAAGCTGAAACTTGGTTGAACAAATGATAAAATTATAATTAATTTCTTAGTTTCGTTATGAGTAGAGACCGGATTTTTATGCAGTAAAATGCCAAAATATGCAGTTAAAATTGCTGAAATATGCAACTAATATGCAGAATAGGTTGAAATATGCAAATATATGCAGTAAAAGATGGTAAAATAAATTTTTTTATGCACTAAAAAATAAAAATTTAAGACAAAAAGACTATATAATTGAAGGAGTGTTATGAAAGAAATAAAACCATGTGTCAAATATGTACTTTTATTTCGTAAAAAATTGCACAAAATTCTCATATATATATATTATATATATATATATATTATTGTCACCGGGAACACGTTCCATTTAGACAGCACATCAGTAAAGTGTTAGTAGTGTTAGTGAGGGAACCGAGATTTAGCCGGTCGAAATTTTAGATGCTAACAAAGCTCGAACTCGGCCCTCCCGCTTGGACATCGTCATAAATCAACATAATAAATACAATGTTTCAAAAAATGTGAACGAAAAAATACGGGGGGTAGTTTTATTTAACAGACACGATTGTATTATACTCCTTTTATTTATTTATTTTATATTAACAAGCTTTTCATATTGACTTACCTATAGATAATAAACTAATAAAATAATGCAAATATTTGACCGGCTCTGATTCCTACACCAATTTACACACACGAACACTCAATGACCAAAATTGGCTATAGTTACCGAAGGACTTAAAAAAAAAATGTTTTATTTCTTCATTTTTTTGATTCTTTCTCCGAAAATTTACTTTTAAAAAATCCTTCAAATATGCAATTTTATGCAATATTACTCAAAAAAATGCAGTATAAAATTTAACCCACAGTATCCTAGATGCACGATTCGGATAGAAATTTGATCCCCTGGGTCGTATGTGGCGGGAAACAAAATATGCAATTGCATAGGAATCTGGTCTCTAGTTATGAGTGATTAAGAGGGAATTTATCCTCCCAGATCAAGACCCAAAATTATTTGTTATAAAAATAAAATATTTCAATCATGCAACATGAAGTTAAACGACACAAGTATAATTTTATTTGTAATTATTTCTCAAACAACATAGATCTTGTATACAGCGTTTTCTGATTGACTCTAAAATTCTTTTGCCCTGATGGTTGCTGCATCTGGCTGAAACGTTAAGAAAAAATAAGCTTTTTCTTTCACTTAGACCTGGAATGATTCATTCAAATATTTTTATTTTTATTCCTAGGTTCAAAATAATAAACAAAGCTTGAGTGCGATAAAAAGGAAAACCAGTGAAGGTATTGAAGAGCTTCGTCCCACTGAAGCAAACTCTAGAATTAATTCGAGATGGACAAATGATGAACTATTATTGGCCGTTCAAGGTAAATTAATTTGACCTTTTTTCTATATTATTATAATTTTGTCTAGAAATCTAGAAATAATTGATTAAATATAATATTATTGGATAAAAAATACTTGGTAGGTTTCACATTAAGATATAAAAAATAAAACGAATTTATTTTTGGAGAATATACTAGTATATATTTAGGGTGACTAACCCATCTTCAGGAGAAACAGAAAGTAACAGTTACTCGAAATATATATATCGAGATTAAAGATTCTCCAAAAATAAATTCGTTTTATTTTTTATATCTTAATGTGAAACCTACCAAGTATTTTTTATCCAATAATTTTAAAAAATGTTTCACCAAGTACCAACACCAAATTCCTTAAAAACAATTGATTATATCAATAAAACACCTTTTTCTTTTGATAGGTGTCCGTAAATATGGAAAAGATTTTCGTGCTATAGCTGAAGTAATTGGAACGAAAACAGAGGCACATTTGCGAAGCTTTTTTGTCAATTATCGTAGACGTTATAACCTTGATGCCGTTTTACGAGAATATGAAGCTGAAAACGGACCAGTTTTAGAACAAGACAACGAAAAAGAAGAAAAGGTTGGTATATTATATTATAATTTGTTTTTTTATTTAAATTTAATTGATATTTTTTATGAGAAAAATAGCTTATATTTTAGGCACTGTATCATAAGAACCTTTTTTTATTAATATCATTTAATTTATTACTTCTTTGACACGTCACAGAAGGAAAAAAAATATTATTGCGATACAAGTCTTCTTGTTTTTTAGGATTCCTTTTAAAAAGTAAAACTCTGTTAATATCACTAAAATGTCTGTTCGTAATGGGAGTTCGCAAAATGAAATTATCACTCATAGATTCTTCACAAGATTTGAAATTGGTTTTTAAAATAGTTCCGGAAAACCCTAAAGTATAATTGTGCAAATTTATGTTAAGGGAGAAAATGGATAAAATTTAAATTTTTCTTCATTTGTTTTTTCTTTCAATTAATTAATTTTTTAAATTTAAATTTTTCTCCCAATTTTTTGCAACTGAAGTCACCAATCCCCTCCTATAGGTACCCGACGTCGGCGTAATCGGCCGATGCATTCGCAGACACTGAGAGCACCTGTATACATTTTGCTTTTTACTTTACCATACAGGGTATGGTCAAGTATTGTAATCGTGCATGAAAAAAGTGTTTTTTCCTTCTTTTTTTCGAAATATCTCAAAAACGGCTGAAACTATTATGATTAAAAAAATTGAGCGAAACCATGGCATTTCGCTCTACAAAAAACCCTAATAACTGAACATCGAAAAAATTATATTTTTTGAGATAATAATTGTTTTGTCAAAATGTCTGTTAGTCTGTCTGGTTGTCTGGTTGTCTGGTTGTCAGTTTAGTTAGTCTGTGCGTTACCAAATTTTTGTGGACGAGCTAGCTCAAAAACTAGTGTGAATATCGAAACCAAATTTCACACGTAGTTTTGGTCCATTGAGATTAAGCTCTGATTAGATTTTGGTGCATATCGACCCAAAATTAAGGGGGGGGGGGGGGTTAAAAATTAAAAATCTAGGCCATTTGAGCAAACTCAACCAAATTTTATATACATAACCAGTGGGACCCCAGAAGTCTAAAAATGCAAAAACTAACCGCCCAAAATGGGTGGGGGAAGGGTCAAAAAATGAAAATCTTGGCCATTTACCAAACTCAACCAAATTTTGTATACATAATAAGTGGGACCCCACAAGTCTAAAAATGCAAAAACTACCGCCTAAAATGGGGGGGGGGGGGGGTTTATGGTCAAAAAATGAAAATACAGGCCCTTGTACCAAACTCAACCAAATTTTGTAAACATAATCAGTGAGACCCCAGAAGTCTAAAAATGCAAAAACTAACCCCCCTACATGATTATAAATAATTTTATTAAATATTAAATATAAGTAAGGGGCCAGGTTGTATGGTAAAAAAGTCAAGTGGATGGCCTACATCAGAACACGTCAGCTTATTTTGAAATCATAGAGCGAGTTGGTGCGACTTTTGGCCGTCGGTTGAATCGTCGAATGTCGGTTCCAGTGGGACCATATCCTAACCCCGGTAGTTTCAGATGAAACTTTTCTACAGATAAATATCTCAAGCACCATAGAATCTTCATTGAAATTCTAATTGTATTAGTCTTTTAATAATAGAATTGAATTTTTCGTTTTCAGATGGAGATAGACGGAATATCTTCTGGATCGGAGCCGAGTACTCCGACCCCTGGAGCAAGTTCGCCGATCCCTTCGTTGGGGGGCGGCGCGGCCACTACGCCTGCGTGTCTGGCCTCAAGCTCCGTCGCGACTGCCAGCAGTCCTGCAGTCGCCGCCACTGCCAATGCAGCTGCAGCCGCCTCTGCAGCTGCATCCAACACAATCAATGTCACGTCTGCATCAATAAAACCTCCATTTCCTAAAGCCCCACCGCCACCCACTTTACACGCTAAATGATAAACTTTTTAGGCTTAGTCACTAGTATTCTATAATTGAATTACAAACTTCATACTCACATTCATTCACTTCTTTTCCTTTTTTTATTTCATTAACAAAATATCATTTGGATTATCAGTGAAAATAATAACAAAAAATAAACAAATAAAATCACTATTATTGGATTTTTAAAATATTTTTATTTAATGTATCATTTTTCTCTACATTTAATAATAATATGAAAAGAAATTCATTTTTAATTTTTTTATTCTTCATAATCTTAGTAAATTAAAATATATTTCATATTTTTTTGCACATAGCAATATATAAGAAAAATAATATTTTTTTATATTAAAGTTAAAAAATTAAACTTTAGCATAATGAAGAACTTATAAATTTAAATATACCTATATAAATATACTTCTACCCCTATAATAGATGCGTATATTTATATCTATATAAATATTATATATAGAGAGAGGCATTTAGTTTAATAATATTGTTAATATCGTATTTTAAGTAATTATTTGAAATTGTCTTATGTAAAAGGATGAATATTTATTATTAAAATTAAAAAAAAAAAAAATACTAATAAAGCAATTTTTTTATTGTATTGAAATTATTTATTTTATCTTAGGAATCAAAAATAAAAAATCATTGTATTTTGTTTATCCATCCACAGTTTTTAATTTATGAAGATTAATATAAGTATTTTTGATTCATTTTAGTCTATATTTTTTTACCTTCAAAATGGGGATAATTTCAACCCTAAACCCCGTTTTAACCTTGGATGAAACTACCCGGACATAAATAATTAATATTATTGTTATTTGCATAACCTAGAATCAGAAATATTCCTTGGGCTCTATATATACGATATTGTAAATAAATTGACAGTCATAGAGTAATATAGACTGGAAGGCTACCGTATATCGAAAAAGCGCTCTCTAGCGACTGCAGGACGAAAACTCTTAGTTCTTATGATCTATCCAAAGATCATAGAACATTCAAAGCCTTTATCATAGATAAAAGATACATACCCTTTATGTTATATATATATAAGCGTATTTTTTACTCTTAATAATGTCACCAAAATTTGTCCCGAAGAGAGCGGTTTCCGCCATTTTATTGCCCAATGGTTTCGCCCACGTCTCGCCAGAGAGCTCTGTACTCGTATACGCTCAAATACATTGGCTCCTTATGGAGCCTTCCACTCTATATTACTCTATGTTGACAGTATTTTGAGTAACTGTTGTTAAATACACTAGGGCAGGGGTCGGCAACCTGCGGCTCGCGAGCCACATACGGCTATTTCTATGTGAAGATGCGGCTTTATTTTAAATCAAAAATCAAATTTATATATATCTAATCCTAATCAAATACCATAATATTGAATTAAATATGTTAGTGGCTCTTTAAAAACTGGGAAATTTTGTAAATTGTAACTTTTGGCTTTTCCGTCTCAAAAGGTTGCCGACCCCTGCACTAGGGCCATTTTGGTTCATTTTCTTACCTCAGTATGTAAAAAAATTACTTTTTTACTGTCTTCTATAACTTTCCAAGATTTGTCCATATATTTTTTGAACGATTCTTATTAGTATAAAAATCTATTCCTATGATTTAAAACTTTTCCATTATAGTAAAAAGATAGTTTGAAATTTTTAAAAGATAATAGAACATTAACCGTCTAATCTATGAAGAGTAAATATAAATTTTTTTAGTTATAATTGAAGAACTAATTTATTGACTGTATATTTGAGTTTTTTTTTTTTTACTCTTTGGTGTATAACTTCTTCCAATCTTCTTATAGAAAAAATAAATAAAATATATATTAATCTTTAAATGGACCAAAATTTTCTGTATATTCATCCTTTTTCTAAAAACAATTTTTTCATTAATTTTAGCTTTTAAATTCCTAGTTAAGAATTTTAATTATCATATCAACTTAATTAATATTTCCATTTAATTCAATTTTTTTTTTGTTCAAATCAAGAATTAAAAGAATTAGTTACCTAATGATTATTTATTTATTTATTTTCTAAGGTAGTATTTCCGTGTTATTTTTTTAAGGGAAACAAATAAAATTATAATTCTTTTTTCTTTATTTATATTATATTCTAATCTGCTAAATTATTTAATTATTAAAAGAAAGTTATTTTAAAAGCAGATTTTTTGTTTAATTATAATTATTTGCTTCCCTTTTTTTATTAATATATATGTATGAAATTTTAGTTTTTAATAATAAAAAAAGATTAAAGCTCTCTTGGCCATTCCCTTATATTTTATAAAAGTCGTTTTCACTTGTTTTAAATTGAAATAAATGTAATTAAAGTTTTTCGGCATTTACCTCATCTATTTCAATATTAAAAAAATCGATAGTTTGAATGATTTTCGTTTAATCTATCGATATTTGAAAATGACTTCAGGAGTAGCCTCCGAAACATTGTGTTTTAATAGAAATTAATTTTGTATTTTCACAATAGGTGGTCTAAGTGAAAAAAAAACTTGCCACACATCAATGTGACCCATACATTCTCAATAGCAAAATATTGTTTTAAATTTTTATCACATATAAATAATAATAATTTTATTATAGGTACTTTGCGTTGAATCTATCTCTATATGTACCTCTTTAAGATTAACTAAAATATTTTTACTCTATTTGGAGTGTTCAATTTGCTATTTATCATAAAGTAAATATTAGCATATATGTATATGATATATATATATATATATCTATATTTTATCTTTTATATTTTTTTTATAATAAATTAAGGTTAAAAACTTTAATGGCCATTTTTATTTTAGGGAATGATTTTGTTTTTATTTGGGTCGAATATTTTTAAATTACAATGAGTAGCCCAAATAAAAAATAAATCTTTTTCAAAATAAAATTAATAAGATTAAGCTTTTTTCTTTTTAAATCTCAGTATAATATTGTAAATAATTTAAAAAATACCTACGGTATTTATTTTATTCCTAATTGAAAATAAATTCTAATTGATAAATGAAAATTTTCATCATCTCTCCTGTATAATACATGCTACGTCTAATTCAAGTATACACTAACTATTGCTAACTTTGCTATTATTTGGCCTACGAAGTCTAATATATAGGCAAAGTAGTATAATTTTTCGGGCTATTGCTTGCAGTGGTGAAAAAAGAAAAACAATTGAGCATCGGGGAACAAAACAACCAATAATTAAAAACAAAATAATTTTTAGTATATATTCCAAAAACGTTGCCCTCCTGTTCATCAAATTTTTAAGACATAGAATTCCTTTCAAAATAGTTTGTACATCAATATTTCAAATGATGAGAATAGAATCTTGATGCTCGTCTAACATTTCACTACCTGGATGTACCGATGCTCAGTAACTTTTTCCTTCAGTTAAAAGCTTTATTTTAATATTATTTTTAATTTAAAATTCTGATAAATAGGTTGATTCAATTCTAACGTTTAGGGAGAACAAAATATGTTAAAACCCACAATCACAATACTTCTTCAAGACCTTTGAGAACAATGAATTAACCCAACCCATTGTCTGTCTGGGTTCAAAAGTAAAAGAGAAACCTTTTTTAAAACTCCAAGATTGTCATTTTTCTACCTGAGAATAATTAATTTGATTACGAAAAAACCCATCAAAAACAATTTAGCCGGAGATGAGACCGTGACAAATCGAATTGTAAACCCAAAAAACCCCCTAACCCGTGAATTTTATCAAAATCGGTAGAGCCGTTTTCAAAATAGAACAAAGATACAAATATATAAATAAATATACAATTTTTGCTCGTTTAATAAGAGTAGATAGATATGATATCTCCATAAATTCCAAATTATTTATTATGATGTATTATAAATTTTTTCTTCAAAATTATATCAAATGCTCATTTGCAATGCAATCGCCTCAAAAATCCCACTTTATTAAACGAATTTGTAGCTCTAATAACAATAATAACAAAGTTACCAATAGTGGACACTTAAGTTAGTACAGCCTGTATATATACATATAAATAATAATTATATATAAAATATTCTATTAGATTTGGGTTCAGCCCCTTTGCATAGGACTTGTAAATCACAAAAATGTTTAAAAATTAAACATCATTTAATATTTGTTATACCATTTATTCTTTTAAATTGTTTGAATCATAAATTATACTTATAATTTTTTTTTAGTAACAATTTATTTTTGAAATTTATAATCGATTAATATACTTAATTTTTCGTCCATTTCCTTTTTTTTTGTTGTTTAATGAAAATTTCACGGAGTAAATTTTGGATCACAACATACACACTTGAAAAGACATTCATTTGCTTTGTAATATCATTATGAAACTTGTTAACTACTTTTTAATATTGATCTCTGTAATTTTTATCAACCCCTTCTTTATTGACTAATTAATTATTTATTTCAAATGATAAGAATCTTATCAAAATATTTTTTCTTTTCCCCAACATGTTCACTATTTGTCCAAACCCCGATAGACTGGCATATCATTTTCTATGCTGGCAAAAAGTGTATAGACCTCAGTGATTCTCAACATGCTTTTAAATACCTACCATAAAAATCAAATTCTAAAATAGAAGAAAAAGATTTAAAACAAATTGTATAAAAGAAAAATCAAAATCAAATATCGTTTAAGGACGTTCCCTAATAGCTCAGATGCAGTTCGCTCTTTCCCTTACTCTCACATACGCAGAAAGGCAAAAATATTTTCACTACGTTGTTTCTTGGATCTGGCAACATTGCATTCTTACCGAAGCTAAAAGACAAAGAATAAAAAAAAAACACTTTTTTTTTTTTTTTTAATGATATTGATGTGAGAAGGAGATACACCAGAAGGTGGATCCCCTAAAGGCCTGTATGGGCTGGCCCCTCCACCGTGAAAAGAACAGAGCAGAAGGAAAAGAAGCCGGGATCACGGGCCAATCTCAGAAACTTAGATACAATTCAATATCCAATTTACTAAGGTTTTAGGGGCTTCGAGCAGTGGTAAATTCTCCGCGCGATAAATTCGGTTAAATTTATCTCCCACTTAATTCTTATTACCAGACCCTATACTTACAGAAAAAATGTCTCGAACCCGAGACCTCAGGGTTGCCAGTCAGTTACTCTGACCATTACACCACGGAGGCGGAAACAGCTCAATGCGAAATTTCAGATGAGCAGAGGAGAACAGTATAGTTAGGTTGAGAGAATTATCTAAAAATCTCAAATGCACCAGCTGCAGAAGTTTTTTAGATATGGAAAATTGAGTGATTTTAGTGCGACGTTGCCAAGTCGCCATCTCTCACTTGCCATGCCATGAGAGAAAAAATGAAAACCATCAAAAGTACCTAACTTTTAACATTTTTCATACAAAACGAGCGGTAGCTTGATACAATTATGTTAACAGAAAAATATTTGTTATATCTTCAGTTAATGATTTCACTTTTTAAAAATAATTTCAAGAAAATTACGATTGTTATTTAATGAAACAGTCACTTTGACATCAATCGGGATAGGGTTCACGTGTTAAATATGAAAATTTCAATGATCAATATTTACAAATTTAGTGCCGCAAGGACTATTGAAAAAATATCTACCTATAAAAGACACATAAATATGTGTATTCAAAGTTTTAAAAGGATTGCAAGAAAATCGATTTATTAGGGAACGTCCTTAAAGAGATAAAAATAATATTTTCTACGAAAGAACAAGGGGTTAATTCCACTTTATTTTTTCTATCATCGAAAAAATTGATACCATAGTAGGTATTCATAAAGATAAACAGCGCCGGCTTAACCTGGGGGAGTGGGGGGGGGGTATCAGGGTCTATAGCCCCAGGCGGTAAATACTCATTGTTACGCCGACGATAGCACTCTGCACGGCAAACCCTCACTCCCGAATAATCGAATCAATGTTGCCTCCTCAATTACTCTCGACCTAGTCAAATTGAATAAATGGGGCTCTCAAAATTTAGTTAACTTTAATACAAACAAGACTCAATGTTGTCTAATTTCTAGGCGCGAAAATAAAGATTTCCTGATATTCACTTCGATTCGAATACCCTGAAAATGTGTGACAGCCTATCCATGTTGGGCGTCTCTGTCGCATCTGACCTGTCTTGGAATGAACACATCTCCTCTGTGGCTAAATCTGCAGCAAGGAAGATTGGCTACTTATTCAGGTCCAAGCGATTTTACAAACCCCCACAACTTCTCACCATCTACAAGGCCCAAATCCGCCCCTGTCTCGAATACGGCTCTCATCTATGGAGAGGAGCCTCTAAATATTCTCTTGCTACCCTAGATGCAATTCAGAAACGAGCCGTCAAGCTAATTGACGATTCTACCCTCACCGACTCTCTCGACTCGCTGGCTCATCGAAGAAATGTCTCTGCCCTTTCCCTTTTCTATAGATACTATCACGGCAGGTGCTCTGATGAGATAAAATCAATAATTCCCCCCAAAGCATGCTTTGCACGTAGCACGCGTTTTGCCGACTCCCAACACTCTTTCGCGGTCAAATTAGAAAAGTGTCGGACCACTTCATTCGCCAATACATATATCCCCATGACTTCAAGGAACTGGAACTCTCTCCCAGCCTCCATCTTTCCCAGCACCTATAATCTTCAAACCTTCAAAACTGGGGTGCATAGACACCTACGTCTACACCCTCTCACTAATCAACTTTCCATTCTCTTCGGTAATGCAAGGGTCTTTCGAGATCCATAGGAGCTGCATCTTTACTGGTGCACCCCTTCTTGCATTCGATTGCATTAAAAAAAAAAAAAATACCTAAAGGGCGCAAAGGCGGTAAACATTCTTATTTTTATTTTATTTTATTTTTTATTTTTTGAATACAAATTTTATATGAAGAATCAAGTATATATATTTGATATACTATTGAATTTTTTTTCTCTTGCATAGATTTATCAACGTTTTGTCAAATAATGTTTTTGATTTGATAATATTTTTGAAATAAATGGTTTCCTTATTGAAAGTAGAATATCCTAGACTTATAGAGCATCGACCCATAGACAATGGAGTTTTAAAGCCTTTCTCAAAGGATAAAATTCTTGTATAAACTGCCCAAAAGATATTTACTCTTCATTACTAATTAAACCTTTTTAATTCAATAAAATTTTCAAAAACTATTTAGACCTTTCTTAACAATATAATAAAAGTTCTCAACTACCTAGAGATTAAAAACCCAAAAACACTTTTTTAATTATCCAGAGCTTAAAGGATATTCACCCATCCTAAGAAAGCCATTTAGACCTTAAATTTTCAAAAGCCTTTCTTGACAAAGGGTTGAAATTTCTTGACTATCTTAAATTAAAATTCAAGGAAAATAAATAAGTTTAAATTAACTTAGGGAACGAAGAAAAGATTTTAATATTATAGACAAAAGGATCAGTCAGGATTCGAACCTGGAATCTTCGCATGTGCGCTGCGACGCCGCCTTTATAAGAATCTTAGCTCTTATTCTCTCGGCCACTAATCCCTGAACCCAAGCTAATACCTAATGTCTATATGAATTATGGAATTTCTTTAATCTCTTTCTCGTTCATTTTTATCAGCTCTGTAGTGACCTGACTATTTTTTAAACTTCTCAAACGCCTCCCAATCGATCACAAACCCAAGGGTCGAAAATAATTTTTTCTTTGTGCCGTGTTCAAAACTTCCTTCTCACAAAATAAAATATTACTTTTAACACATATCATAAATAACTATTATGTTGGAAAAAACGATTTTTTCTTTGTCAAGAATAGCGGTTTTTAAAAGTTAGCCCCGGACGGCAAAATGTCATAAGCCGGCACTGAAGAGAAACAAAGAGGTTGTCCTCTGCTTGATGCAAATAAACATACACACATATATATCGAAATTATATATCTGTATATATTAGGGTGGTCCGTATTTTGGGTATTTTCGAATTTTTACGCTGTCAGAGGCTCATATGGTTCGAAATAAATAAATAAAAATATATCCCCAAAGCTTCAAGTCTATCTCGATTTTGACCTGTGCCCCACAGCGATCCAAGTTTCCCATCTAAATAACATGGGGTTTTCGGCATTGAACGATCAATTTTTTATTCTGGCCAAAGTGATGGTTCAAAAATTTGAAACTCTGTAAACTTTATTCTTATAATGGTGGCTATCCCTCAGAATTTTTACAGATTTTTAGCTATTATAATTTTGGAGTCTATAACTTATTAATACTAAGATATAGCTGTATTTTATCTAGCTGTAACTCCATTATTATAATAGATAAAAATTCTGAAGGATAGCTACTATTATAACGATAAAGTCTACAGAGTTTCAAATTTTTGGAACCATTGCTTTGGCTGGAATAAAAAATCGATATTTCAATGCCAGAACCCCATGTTATTTAGATGGGAACTTCCATCGCTGTGCGGCATAGGTTAAAATTGAGATAGAGACTTGAAACTTTGGGGATATTTTGTTTTTATTTATTTCTAACCATATGAGCCTCTGTAAGCGTAAAAATTCGAAAATGACCAAAATAAGGACCACCCTATAGTATATATATTATTTATTTGTTTTATGAATCAATAACTCTGCTACTCTCGGCAAAATAAAAACTTTTCAATTAAATAGTAGGTATTATTGAAAGGCATGTCTTTAATAATATCAAATAAATTTTTCACATGTTGTTTTATGAACCACCCGTCTACCCCTAACTCTACCCAATGCATACTGTTGAGAATCGCTGGATTACATTATCATTTTTTTTTCTATGGTAAAATAATTTTAAAATTTCATCTGTTTTTTTTTCTTGATACCCTTTGTTATATAATCCAATATTGAATTTTTATTGTGCTTTTTAATTGATCAAATGAACGGTCATAAATTCTTTAAAACACACAGCACCTTTTTTTCAATATCCATTATATATACCTATACCTTAATTATAATAAGACTAATGAAAAAACCAAACGTTATCTGATGGTAATATATTACCTATGATATATATGTCTACACTCTATACCTCCATTATAATTTAAATTTAGAGTGTAATTTCATATTCAATAAAGAGAAGCAATTTATACGTACGTATAGTGTAATATTATATAAAGAATGTATCTTATTATTTTGAAATAATGCACTCTTTTTGTCGTCAGACAAGCTAAACTATATTCAATTGTAATAATACAAAATTGTAAATCCTGTTAAACTTTTTTAAAATTTTAATCAAATGAAAAAAAGAAAAAAATAATACTGTGAAAAGTAAAAAAAAAAGATCATGAATATGAATTAACAAAATACATCCATTTTTCATTTAAAATATCTGAATTATTATTTTTTTTTTTAATTAAATTTTACCAAATTACAGAAAAATATAAGGGTGTTTCATTTGGAAGCAACTATTTTTTCATTTTATTTATACTCGTAAATCATGTACTATATAATATATAAACAAAAAAAATCCTCATGCAAGGGAGAGAGCTCCTTTTATTAAGAGGGCCCTCAATAATTTTAAGTTTTCCTATTTAATTAACATATTTCCATTATTTTGTAGAGGATTAAATTTCAAAAATATATACTTAAGGTAGTTGTTTCACCATATGGGTTTTCTTAGGATTTTTTTGAAATTTAGATAGATTATTATTTAAATACTTCTGCATCGATTGATGGCAAAACGAAATTTATGAACAATATAGTTCCGGAGATATTAAATTCCAAAGATATGTTTTCCAAACTCTAAAACATGTACTATACGGGATATCGGAAAGTTTACATACATATTTAATTATAATTAAGAAACTCTTCTTACCATTGGTATAAAAAACTAAAACAACATTAAACAATAACTAATACCTACATTTTTTAAGAAAATTTTAATTCATAGTTACAACATAGTTTCTGAGATAATAATGAATAAATAATGAAAAATGTATAATGAAAAATTATCACTAAAAACAAGCTGGCAACAACGCATTTATTTAACCTAAAAAGTGGGTTAACTTTAGTACTTTTTTGACATTTTTTCGCTTCATCCATTGTCGCAACAGCTTTCAATTGCTTATTAAGAAATTTTTTATTTTATAAATCTCCCTTTATAATGTACTTTATCTAAAATTTCTATGATAAAATATATACAAGCTCGGACAGTGTTGCCAGATTTGTCAAACGAACACGGGATTGGCTAGTAGTGGTACATAAACAGCAAAAAGTTTTCGGCTTATGAATTATGAATCCTTATTCTGTTCTAAATACTCTAGTATTAAATTTTTGCTACTATTTTCGCGAAACAACTACCTTAAAAATTAAAAAAAAATTTTTTTAAATGATTAGGGGGCCTTGGGGAACTCTTTGACGATATTATTCAATATAAAGAACACTAATTGTGAGTTAGCATTTTTATTATGTCAGCGGTGTTTATAGATGGACAATTTGTACAATATTTGTTTCGCCGAGAAATCTATCTATGTTTTAATTGTTCTAAAAACCAACAAAAGACATACAGTGTTTGTTGCGATGTGCATAGTAAATGTTGCGGTTGATTGAGTTTTAATTCTCAATTTAAAGGTAGCTAAAGTTTTTTATTTTTTTGCCTAATTCTTATATGCTTTTTACTGTAAATTCGGCATATATGTAATTTTTGTTCCCAGAGAGGGTCGGTGTTACTTTTCTGAATTTACTTTTTTTCTTTTGTTTTTTTTTTTAAATAGATGCCGTTTATCGGCGAAACAAATATTGTACTAATTGTTCATCTATAAACACCGCTGACATAATAAAAATGTATACATAATCTGTGGACCACTAGAAAGCTAGAAATGCAAAAACTAACAGCAGGACTGGGGTGCAGCGGGCCCGGGGTGGGTGTAGGGGTGGAATGGGTGAGTAGTGGGGTGCAGGGTGGGTGCGGAGGTGGAAAAGGGCTGGGGTGTGGAGTGTGTGTGTGGGGGGGGGGGGGGGGCACAGAGAGCGTAGCAGCTAGTAATAATATAATATTATACATTTTTTATTTATTCATTTACCTACTTCATATGTCTATTCAAGGTCTCGCTCCATCAACATATAAAAACTGCTTCCGAGATCGAAACGATGTGATATTTTTATTCATTTACATACCATGAGTAATTATTAAATTATAATTAGTACCGCTGTTTTGGAAGTTCTCTTTCTAATTTTTGTTTCAGACTTAACAAAAATTTTACATAATTATTATTATCATTTCCGTCCATAATTTGTATTAATTTGAAAGTTTATATTGGGAAAATAAGTACGATTTATTTTCAGATAAATGGAACTAGTATGGGCAACCCAGCAAGCCCAACTATAGCAAATTTTGTCATGAATTATGTGATAAAAAAGGCAATAGAATCTCTTGAATTTGAGTTGCCGTTGATAGTTCTTTATGTTGACGATTTATTGCTCTTGATACCTAGAGATACTGAAAAAGAGGTTATGAAAGTTTTTAATGGTATAAATATAAAAATTCAATTTACAATGGAGATTGAAAAAGAGGGTGCTTGGCCATTCTTGGATGTAAAAGTTATAAAAATGGAAGAAAAACTAATAACAGATTGGTATATAAAACCAACGAGATCTGGACAGTACTTCAAAACCTTATATTTTAACTCAAACAACAACATCCAAGATATCGCACTTTCAGCCGACGATACACACATATCAACTGAAGATGTTAAAGTCGAAATAGGAAAGCTGAAAAACAGGAAGGCATCAGGTCCGGACGAGATATTAAATGAGATGCTGAAGTACGGCGGTCCTGAGCTAATCAAACATCTTACAAATATGTTCCAGAAGATCTATAAGGAATGTACAATACCTGTAGATTGGAAAAGCAGCATCACTATACCGGTTTTTAAAAAGGGCATCAAAACAGATCCGGAAAACTATCGAGGAATAACCCTGTTGAATACTACCGCCAAACTATTTTCTAAAATAATCCTAAACATTCTTTTAGGGTTTATATCGCCAAGAGAAGAACAACAGGGGTTCAGGAAGAACAGATCCACCACAGATGCCATATTCATCATTAGACAACTGGTTGAAAAGGCAATAGAGTTTAACAGGCCAGCATATCTTTGCTTTGTCGATCTCTCCAAAGCCTTTGATCGTGTAAGGTTACAGGATGTTACGGAGTGCCTTCTCAAGCGAGGCGTTCCTCCAAGAATTTTAAAAATTATCCAAGATTTAAACACAGGTAACACGACTTACATCAAATCCAATAGCGAGAGAACAAAACCTATTAGCATCTTCAGTGGAGTAAGACAGGGAGATTCATTGAGTCCTATGCTCTTCAACGTGATAATGGACGATATTATCGAAAATCTACCCGAACACCTTGGCTACAAATTGGGGGAAACCACCTTGCCAGTGGTGTGCTATGCTGATGACGCGGTCCTGATGGCGGAGTGCGAAGAGGACCTTCAAATTCTCCTGGACAAATTCTCTGAAAATTCCGATCGGCTTAACATGCAAGTCTCTACCACCAAGACAAAATGCATGGCGATTGCAAAAGCTCCCCTTAGGTGTAACTTAGTCATCAACAACAGTCCAATAGAACAAGTCCCAAGCTTTAACTATCTGGGAGTTCAGATTTCTAGCAGACGAAACCTTAAGGAAGAAGTAACTTCGCAAGTCATCAAAGGAGCAAAAATTTCGGGCTGTCTATCCAATCTAGTCTGGAAAAATAAGTTTATGTCTGCCGAAAGTAAAATTAGGATATATAAGACCTGTGTTCGTCCGATAATAACATATGGGGCTGAGTCCAGGGCAGACACATCCGTTACAAAGCAGCTTCTCCGGACAACTGAGATGAGAGTTGTAAGAGCCATCCATTCGAAGACCCTACATGACAAAATCCGGAGCGAACACCTTAGGCAAATAAGCGGTCTTCAGGACATAGTCGATTGGGTTCACGTAAGAAGAAGATGCTGGGCTGCCCATGTAGACAGAATGCAAGACGACCGTCTCCCGAAAATATTGTCAAAAAACCGTCCCGAGGGGGTCAGAAGCCGTGGAAGACCAAAAAAACGATGGAAAGAGAGTTATGACCCTGATGACTGATTGTAATATGTTGGAGAAACAGGTGTTCACACCTATATAAAAGAATAAGAAGAAGAAGAAGAGTTCTGGACGAGTTTTAAATTTTAAATCCAACCATCCCAGTTCACAGAAATTAGGAATGATAAGGGGGTTATTGCATCGTGCTACCTATTTATCTTAGTGGAGAGATTTTTCATAAGGACAATTTGGAGAGAATTAGATGCATATTAAAGAAAAATAATTACCCTGAGTTTTTCATAAGGAGGGCGTTTGATGTGTTCTTGGTGAATAATAGGGGTAGAATGGAGAATAATAGCATTAACAGCCAGAGGCAAAATACAATTTTGAATAACGAAAGAAAAAATTTCTTTAAATTTCCTTTTATTCCAGAAATCTCATATAAAGTTGATAGATGTTTGGAGAAAACAAATTCCAAACTAGCTTTTTATAACATCTTAACTGTGGGTTCATTGTATAGTAGATTAAAAGATGTAACAGAGAATGATAAAAAGTCAGGTCTTGTTTATAAAATACCTTGTTCATGTGGGAAATCATATTTCGGACAGACATCGCAATATTAAAAAAAAGAATAACACAACATATGTGTATGATTGTAGAGTGTCTAATATTTTAAAAAATGACAAAACCGCCCTGGCTACCCATCATTTTAATTTAAATCATCAATTCAAGTTTCACGATACATTAATATTGGATTTCGAACCAGTATATTTTATAAAGAACAATAAGCGAAATGATTCACATTTCGTAATGATACGGTCAATTTTAGAACAGACACCCAGAATTTCAGTGGCATTTATAGTTTTTTGTTCAACAGGTATAAAGATAAAAATAAAAAATAAATAATATAATAAAAAAATTGCAAAAATAAATGCAATTAAAATTAAAAATAGATTCCTAATGGATTTTTTTCATTTAATAATAACGTGGCTGGTGTCATTGACATATATTTTATAATGTATAAGTTTAGTTTACCTATTCGAAGTTGAGATTTCTATATGTAGGGATAAAACGGAGAGAGAAAAAAATATTCTATTCTAGTTTAAAAAAACAGGGTTGCCTTATTCTATATATATGTGATTTCTGTTTTGTATTAATGAAATTGTTAATATAAAAAGAAAAGAAAGAAAAATTGTGTTTTTTTCTGAATGTGCCAAATATTTTTTGAAAATTGTATTCTGATGGCCTTCAATGGTAACGAAGGTAATAAGAAAATTTAGACGAATGTGTGACATGACTATTTGGTAGGTAAACTATTAATACATGTTTGTTTTTGAATTCCAATTGTACTTTTCTTTTGGATTTTCTTTTCGAACCATATTCTATTAATACATATAGCTGCGTCTGAATTGGCGTATATTAGAAAAGCACTGATGGTGCAGTTATTTAATTCAAACTTATTTGCAAAATTTCATTTCATTACCTACCATCCTAATTTTAGTATTTTTCTTCGATCAGATTCTAATGAAACAATTGCCCATTCGTACATTTATTAAAGAATAAAAAGTGAAAACTTATTTACGCTAGAGACGCCTTCATAATTAATTAATAATAAACTTAAATATAAAATAAATTGTCCATTTATGTCTACGAGCCCCGTCCCATCTCAATTGGCCCACCAATATTTTTTCTTTTTAAATAAAATTATGCTAATTAACGGTAAATTTAATTTAAATATTTATTTTTATTATCATTTGGAACAACATTTTAAACAATTTAAAACATTTTATTGTAACATTTAACTTAAAATTATTGTTTAATTGTTAAAAACAGGAAAACATACAAAATCCAAAACCTTTACCACTGTGTGACGTCGCCTTTATTTTTAATTATGGCTTGAATTCTTTTTGGGCGACGTACTTATTAAGTTTTGACACTCATCTTGAGTGAAAGTATCCCAAATATTTTGAAGTTTGTGTTTTAATTCGACTACCTTTCTAGCTGGTTGTATTCGTAATAGCTTTTTCATTGTGTGCCGAAGAGTTTCTATTGGTGACAAGTCGGGACTGTTTGCCACCCACTCCAAAAGTGGAACATTATGATCAGAAAGCCATTTTAAAGATTTTCTTGATGATAAGGCAGGCCGCCCCGTCTTGTTGGAACACAAAATTAATATTATTCTGCAATGCATCGGCCATTGTTGGAAGTAACGATTTTTTTAAAATCTCTAAATTTTTATTGGTGTTTTTATTACATCAATGAAGTGAAGTTTTCCAACACCTCTAACAGACATTGAACCCCATACCATAACTGAAGCAGAAAATTTTACTTTCTTTTTTAAAAATCTGAATTGAAAACTTCATTTTTCTGACGAATAACTCTGCTTCGATTGCCACCAACACAAACTTCAAAACGAGACTCATCACTCCAATGGACACTATTCCATTCATCACTCGTCAAATTAATGTGACTTTCAGCCCATTTAAGCTGGTTTTTCTTTTGTTTTAATGTCAAGAGTGGATTTTCTTTCGCCTAAAAAAATTAGTAAAATTACAAAAATAAATTTTGGAATAAGTTGCAATAAAATTACCATGTAAGTTTTAAAACCTAACTTAAGGGCTTATCTATGGCACGGGGATCTTGAAACACTTCGCCCCACAGCATCGCTCCAAAGAACAGATGATTCACCATAATTCGAACGGCTGTTTTTTTCTAATAATCTTCTTCAATGCCCGTCTATCAGCATCTGATATTTTGGATTTCGACGCATACCGAGGTTTTGTAGCTATTGTACCCGTTGTTTTATAAACTCGAATAATATTTCTGACAGTAAACTTTGATAAATTAACTAGATTGGCAATTTCCATGTTTGATTTTCCCTTTTTAAATAAATTGACAATAATTGAGAGAATTTTTTCATCATCAACCTTTCCACGAGTCATTTTTACTAATAATAAACAAAACAAACTTTCTTTTGTTGGAAAAAGGCAAAGCCTACTTGATTATTTCACATATTCAAAGATTCTTAAAAAAAAATCGTGAAAAGGAAAGAACTATTTTTTATATAAAAATATGTTTTTAACAATTAAAAAATAATTTTAAGTTAAATGTTACAATAAAATGCTTTAAATTGTTTAAAATGTTGTTCCAAATGATAATAAAAATAAATATTTAAATTAAATTTACCGTGAATTAGCATAATTTTATTTAAAAAGAAAAATTTTGGTGGGCCAATTGAGATGGAACGGGGCTCGTATATTATAACTTTGATTTAATTCCTGAATAACATCATGTTTTCTTTATTTTTGAACCAGAAGTTCTAAAGCTAGAAAGCCCCAAAATTTAATTAGCGCCCTCTATTGGGATATTGGAAATACAAATATTTTACCACAAGAACGAACTTTCTACGACTTTTCATTCTTCAATTATCCTGGGTATCTGTATCAAGAGAGACAGACATAATTATTTTTCTCATTTTTCAATACAGTGAGCGAAAAAGAAAAAAATGAAAATTTTCCCTTGATTTTTTCTCTAATTCTAGTTTAATAGAAGTAAAAATTGGTTCGCCTAAAGCAGCGCTTCTTAAACTTTTTTCATTAGCGATGCAATTTTGATTGAGAACATTTTTGTAACCCCAGATTATATGTAGGTATACTTATATAGAAAAACTAACATTTTTATTAGTAAATCATAAAGAAATTTACGATATTTTAAAGCAAATCTTTTTTAAACATATCTATTATACATTATACAGGGGTGCCCACTAACTCCTTGCTTCATGACCCCTCCCCCCAGTTTCATGAAAAAGCAACCCCCCTACTTTCACTAAATGTACCCTTTCCCTCCATTTTTATTCACTTCTAAAGTATTAGAAGTTTTTTCATTAAAGAGGTCTTTTTGCTTCGTTTTTTCGAAATATCTCAAAAACTGCTGAAACTAATTTCATTGTTCTGCATGACTGTTTATGAATTGAGACAAATAGATATTGAATATTTTTTTTTTGTTAATGGTGTAGGTTCTTGGTGAAACATATTAAATAAAGTAAAGACAATATTTTGAAAAATGTTTTTTGGAACTTTTCAAAAAAAAATTTAAATATAAAATACTAGGTAGGTTTCACATAAATAAAAGATCGGATGCTTGTTTAGCACGACTCAATATATCACTGTCCTTTGTGAACTCCTGAAGATGGGCTTATACCCCGAAATATATATTGAGTCGTGCTAAACATCCGAACTTTTATTTATGCGAAACCTACCTAGTATTTGATATTTAAAAATTTTTTTGAAAAAGTTCCAAAAAAACATTTTTCAATAATTTTTCTTTACTTTAGATATTGAATAATTTATTGTATTTAAATATTTAACTAGGACAGTGTAAGATAATTAACTACTCTCATGACCAAATCCAAAATTTGCGGAGAGCGTACCGAGTCTTGAAAAATGTTTTCACTTTTTTCTATATGTAGAATTAAATAAATTTTAAAAATCTTGTATTTGAAATAAATTAGTCAGTAATGATAAGAGAATGATTCTTTTTCGAAAAAGGGAATCATTTTCATATTCTCATTTCAATTGATAAATCGACCCGGGCGACCAAGAGAGATAAAAATAAAAGGAGAGCTAAAATGGACTTTTCTTTATAGAATATTATTAAATAATCTTTATTAGTGGACAAGCTGACACTGGAGAGGCAGGGCGCGTACTGCTGAGCACAGGGACCATCAGAGGAGATTCCAGACAACCTGGTAAGTTTATCTAATATTTTTACTTTTTATTTTAATTATTATCTACTATATGTTACTGGATAAAGAATTCACGTAACAAAAATATACACTTCCAATACTTATTGTTTTATCTTAAAAGAGTAAATAAATTGACACTTTTTAATGTGGCCATCTACACTTGACTTTACTATACACTTCTGGTTGATTTTGATAGAAGGGCCTAGATTTTAATTTTTTGCACCCCCCCATTTTGGGCGGTTTGTTTTTGCATTTTTAGTCTTCTGGTAGCCCACTGATTATGTATACAGAATTTGGTTGAGTTTGCTCAAATGGCCTAGATTTTTATTTTTGGACCCCCTCCCCTAATTTTGGCCCCAGAAAAAAATATGTTCATTATTATAGGTTCATTTTATAGCATATTTCATTTTTCTTGTTTTTTTAGTTTGAAAATATTATAATTTTAAATTTTAATCCCCTCCCCTTTAATTTTGGGTCGATATGCATCAAAATCTAATCATCTTTTAATCTCAATGCACCGAAACTACGTGTGAAATTGGGTTTTGATATTCACACTAGTTTTTGAGCTAGCTCGTCCATAATATTTGGTAACGCAGAGGCTAACAGACATTTTGCCAAAACAGTTATTATCTCGAAAAATATAATTTTTTCGATGTTCACTTGTTAGTGCTTTTTTGTAGACCGAAATTCCATGGTTTCGCCCAATTTTTTAAATCAAAATACTTTCAGCGGTTTTTGAAATATGTTGAAAAAAGAAGAAAAAAAACAACACTTTTTTTAATGCACGATTACAAGTGGTAAAGTAAAAAGATTTAATGAATGAAGGTCAAAAAATTACATTTTTCCAGATATTAATTGTTTTCTATTTTAGTAAGTACCTACATATGTTACCAAATTTTGTGCACTCCTCTTCTCTCAACTTTGGAAAAATTAATTTATTGGTTTACATACATCCTCTAGCAATTAAGCAAGTTATACTTTTTACTTTACCATACAGGGTAAAAGAATGATAACTAAATATACTTGGTTAGTGTCGTAGCAAATAAATTACTGAAATAATAAATATTTTAGAAAAAGAAAATATGAAAAGAAGAATTTTTAAATATTCGAAACTTCATTATTTCTTAAATAAATTTTTTATAATTTTTCTAACTGATATAACAAAGAATAATTGACCTATCAATGAGAAGTGTTTTGGCCGCGCTTTATTTGAAAAAGATATTTTATCACAAGACTATTGCGGATTATGCTATTAAAGTCTGTGGAGTCTTAAATCTGGACCAGGAGAGAAAAAGATGTGATCCACTTAGCTACAATCCAACGTCATTTTGCGTATAGCCCGCTAGACATTCGGATGGATGGTGATCCATCCGAATGTCTAGCGGGCTATACGCAAAATGACGTTGGATTGTAGCTAAGTGGATCACATCTTTTTTCTCTCCTGGTCCAGATTTAAGACTCCACAGACTTTAATAGCATAATCCGCAATAGTCTTGTGATAAAATATCTTTTTCAAATAAAGCGCGGCCAAAACACTTCTCATTGATAGGTCAATTATTCTTTGTTATATCAGTTAGAAAAATTATAAAAAATTTATTTAAGATCATTATTTCAAGTTAGAAATATATAAGTTCAAATATTATTTTCACTCAATATTTTGACAAAAATTCCTTACAGTTGATTCGTGATTGAATCAAATGTAGAAAACATTCGGTTTCATTATTTCTTTTATCTTATTAGTTGAGCTTATAATTTTGCTTTTAGTGAATTTTATTCTTGAAAAAAGCTTCATGTATTGTACAAATGTACATTCATATTTCGAAAAAAGGAATAAATTTATCTCTACATATAAATCTCAATGTTTTTAAGGAAGTTTATGATTTTATGTTGGGCCACAATCATTGCAGTGCTGGGTCGCATGCGGCCCGCGGGCCACAGTTTGGACAGCCCTGACCTAAAGTATTCCCTATTTTGCATTTCAAACCCGAAGAGGTTTATTTGTCTAGCTTTGCATACAACCACTTATTAACTGTTTGGTTAAGCTATGAACTTGTGAACTTATCATCATTTATTAGAAATTAAAAAGGGCTGTAAATATTTAGTTATATATTTATATATATTAATCTTTCGCCTATCTTCCAGCCCTCCCTGTCAGTCAGACAAGGGTGACTGATCATACTACCCTCCCTAAGGATCGAGGGTTGTCATATCGTTTTCAGACAGAGAGAGAAAAAACCTCCGATGCGATGAGAAACCGTCTGGAAAAAATCCTCCCCCGCCCCGTCGCGCTGAAACTACCCCCAGAGGGTGAGTGGGATTTCGGCTGGGATGTTTGTTAAGACTACATGCCCTCCCAGTAATTGCACTTCTCTGTCGTTTTATGCTAATGGCATCGCGGCTCCCGTCATAACCCAAATTGATTTTAATTTCATATTCAGCTTAGGGGGTGGTCGGGGACGGGAGTGCGGGTGATGCTCATGAATAAAATTTGTAAATTGCACGGAAGGATTAACAATGTCAGTGAGCAGGGAGAGAGGGAAATGATGATGATGATGATGATGACTGTTCGGGCCTCTTGAGTTGTTATTCAAATAAACTGTTTATAACCACTTAAGTGCAAAGACGACGGGGGTGGAAATGGCAACGGGGGAGGCAAGCGTAAACCGCCAGAGCAGATTAACTTTGCTCAGCTTTTGTCCATTGAATTGCATTGTTCTGTTTAAGATGAAGGAGAAATTGAATTCACCCCCAAGTCTACAAAACGAAAAAATGAAAAAAATGACATTTCCTTTAGGGTGGAAAATTAAAGAATTGAAAATTAAATAATAATGGTTTTTCTTCTTCATTTTAAGTATATATTAATTAAATGAATAATAGGGAGGAAAAAGGAAAACTTTTTCAAGACTCGGTATACTGTTTGCAGATTTGATTAATTAATAATCTCAACCAAAATATTCTGTGAAAAAACAGGTCAAGTTCGAAAAAGTAGTAAAATCTAGTGTGTAGCTAAGTTAAATTCGCCAAGAATAATTAAGTTGAGAGATCTACTATCTTCTCAACTTAATTATTCTTGGCGAATTTAACTTAGCTACACACTAGATTTCACTACTTTTTCGAACTTGACCTGTTTTTTCACAGAATGTTTTGGTTGAGATTTCTCTTCTTTTTGTAAGCTATGAGGAAGCCCGCTGGTCCAAAGGGCTAGAATTTTTATTTTTGACCCCCCCCCCTCCATTTTGAGTGGTTAGTTTTTGCATTTCTAGCCTTCGGAGGCCTCACAGAATATGTATACAAAATTTGGTTGAGTTTGGTCCAACGGGCTAGAATTTTCATTTTTGACCCCCCCCCATTTTGAAGGGGTTGAAAGATAGAAAGTTTGGATTTTTGGAATTTTTCCTTTGTTTGTGTCCCAAACTCTACTAGCAGGCGAAATTCCATGATGCTGGAATGATTGGAAGTACCCTATAGGTTTTGATGACCTGTCAGTGAGTGAGTGAGTGCCAAAATTAGCTATTTTCTCAGGTCCATATCTCAGAATCCATTTAAGCTATATTATTGAAATTTGATACTCTCCTCAAGATGGATTACATAATTACATGTGTATAATTTCAGCTCTGTATCTCAAATGGATTCCGAGCTGCAGGGGGGTCGAAATTGGCTCGAAATGGTTCTTGTAAATACCGTACAGTGTGTACGGCCAAGCTAATGCTCAAATTTGGCCTGGGCACGCTGTGCGCTTTGATAAATAATAAATATCAAAATATCATATTCATTATGACTTAATATTTTATTACCTAGTGTCAAAAGGCCATTCCTACAATATTAGAAATAAAGAAATTAATCTCTATTAGGGTGAAATAGGACTGGACTTGTATTTGGCATTCTTGCAATGCCTTAGCTCTAAAGAAACAGAGATCATTCTACTCGCGCCTTTTTTACTCATTTTCCTCAATAAGTCTAATGAAAAAATCGCTGACTTGTTAAATAAAGTGAAAACTTATTTACTTTAGAGACCCCCTTATATAAGTAACTAAAAATAAACTTAAATATAATAAAGTGTTTATTAATGCCTATATTATAACATTTTCTTAAAATCTCAATATATCGTCTTTTTTCATGATTGCATCTTTTAGACTGAAATCGTCTGATTTACAGTGGAATTTTCAATATTGGAAAAAAACAAAAATCTGCGGAATCCATGCCAGGAGAATGTAGGATAGCTAAAACTCAGAATTGTAATTTATTAAAGGTCTATTTAAAAATTGTTTATCGAATATAATATAAACTTATTTTACTGTATCTATTATAATTAAATCAAATATAAATTCGAGAGCAATTTTTTGAGGAAAAGGCACCAATTTTTTTTCACCCCTCTAAAACATGACTTAGATCCAGAAGTGGATGGCTTTTTAGATTTTTAACTAGTGAAACTGAAAAAGGTCGAGAAACTGTGCTTTGGATGTTGGTGTAGGGTGGCGTAAAGATGGGCGACCGCAACCAGACACTGTGAGCTGGCCATTAGGCCCGGGGTCGGGGTGTAGCGCTTAAAGTGGTCCAGAAGCTTTTAGGGGTTGACACGCGGACACCCCCTCTGGCTATGAATAATTCCCAGCTCCCAGCCCCCAGGGGAGAGCGATGCCGATTAATAGCAACAAACCTTAATCCTTGGAGAATTTATTATAATAAACTGACGATCATTTGACCCCACTCGACGCGAGCGAGAGAGAACAAGTGCCCGGGTCGAATTTCAATTCATTGGATGCAAGCTTTTTATTACCAACTACCCTCCCCTCTATGCTCAGGCCTTGAACGTTTCGATCTTGCAACGATTAATTTCATTATAATTTATTTTTTATTGAATAATTAGATCATAAAAAATTATAAATGTACTCATGTAGTCAAGTGGTAGTTTTCACCCGCACTTAGGATAGCTTGAAATAAGCTAAAATATGTAAAATAGCCATCTCATAACTTTCCTCCCCCTCAGTCATATTAGGAAGATGATTTTTGTATTGTTACTTCCTTAAAGGTGTCTGTACACCTGTAGACTTCATAGACCTGTTCTAGGTAGATATAAATAAACAGGAAACAACATAACACATAGGGGTAAACATAAACAAAGAATAACAAAAGCGGCTATCTAGGCAATCCGAAAATCTAAGTACAAACCAGCTAGTACAAAAGCTAAGTTAATTTATAACTTTTAAGGAGATAGGTGTTGATTCTAGGTGAAACATTTTAATATAATAATAAAAATTGCCTAAGATGCGAGGTAGGTTTCACAAAAAAAGAAATAAAACAAAAAATAGTTTTTAATTCGATATATTTCGGGTGTCAGCCAGTTGTGAAACCTACCTCGCATCTTACGCAATTTTTATTATTAAGATAATTTAATTTTATTCTTTCTGTAGTTGCTAGAAATGAGTTATTGGAGCAGAAAAGACACATTTAAATTAATAAAACAGATGATTTTAAAGATGTTTTGTATAAAATAAGTTTTTAAAAAATATGTAAATATATAAAATTAGCCAAAAGTCGAGTCTAGTTAGATTTTTCTCACAGTATACACTGTACAGGCACCTAAAGGCTTTAAGGTAGTTCTTTCACAAATGAAAAAATTCAAGAAGTCTTTGAAACTTGGAATATAAGTCATTAAAAGCATAATACACATACTGTTAAAATTTGAAGACGATTTACCACACCAAACATGAAATAATTGCAATTAAAAATGACATTTTTAACATAGGGTAGATAGGGAAAGGGTGGGGATATGATCATTATTTTATTTTTTTTCATTAAAGGACTTTCACCATCTTGATGAAAAACTAATATTTGTTAGAATAAATATATTCGGAGTAACTTAAAAAAAATAGAATGATAAAAAAACAAAAAGAAAAAAAACTTATTTGAGCGATTATTTTTAGTGGAGGGGATATAAGCATTATGGCTTGGAAACGATCCGGCAAGTATGTGTGTATCCATTTAGAGATTTCTTAGTGTGAGTGGTTCAGTCACGTTAAAAAAACATAACCTAAAATTTTAGTTCCGTTCATATTTATAGTAGTTACTAGGCTAAAACTTTTTGTGTGGATTGTCGCGAAAGAACCTCCTTAAAGGCTAACTGTGGAAAATTTCGTCCAAATCTGAAAAAGGGTTCAAATTTTTAACCCCCCCCCCCCTAATTTTTGGTCCGATTCAACCAAAACAACTCTTAATCTCCATATCTTCTTCAAGTGCCATACTCGATTCCGAGCTTCGGCGATTACTATGGAGAGTAGGTATCCTCTCCATTGTAATTTTCCTGAGGGAATTTTTCACAAGGGTGGTTTCACCTGAAATCTCAATATAAAATATCTAAATATGAAATCTCATTTTGATATCTTCATTGATTTTTGAGCTAGAGTGTAGAAAACATTTGGTAACACTCAACTCACCAATAAACTTAATATTTTAGGTATAGGGACATGATATATCGTCTTAAAGCATTTGTCTTCGTCTTTCAATTTATTGAGTAATATACAGGGCGTCTCATTTGAAAAAATCAACTTTTGACCCCTTTTATGAATAACGGAAATAATAGAAATCTTAGCACGCCCTGTATAATATGGAGTCGATTTTATGGCGTATATTAAATACTTCGGGTGTGTCTAAACTACCACCAAAATATAAACTTTTCATGAATTGAGAGCACTAATTTATTTAAGTTTAATTAGGGTCATGTTTTGGACCATATTTAACACAAATTATTTTTATTTCGCAAAGCTATAGAGATAGGTATAGGACAATAATAACAAAAAAAGTATTTTAATAAAAGGGCGGTTCTAAAAACGTGATAATATACGGGTTGTTCCATTTAAAAATAAAAAGTTGCTACGACTTTTCGATGGAAGCCGAAACGTCGTAAGGCTGAAAATATTTTAAGATCGATAGAACAGGTAAGAAAATGTAAGATGGTAAATTTTCAGAAAAATCTCTGACTTCCGTTTTCCATAAACGTCTAACGTGCCATCGACCGTGAATCACCCTGTATTTCTTATATATATATAGGTGGGATGTAAGGTGCGAAGTAGATAAAAATCGTGGTTCCACTGTAAATGTGAATTGTTTATTAATATATACAGATATTTACATTGAGTTTTATATTATTTACCTGAAATGTGAAACTCGAAATTTCAGGTCCTTTATTTGGTTTTTTAACAATGATGTTTAATATAAGTGAATTTATATAATATCTGGTTATTAAATATTGTATATTAACAACGTCGCTTGAATTGAAGCGTTTTAAATTGACTCTCTACTGCTTGATGTCTCTCAATCTATTATGTCGCTTGCTTGTCATTGTCTTCCCCCTCCACTCGTCTTCGTGTGTGGTGTGTTCGAGCTTACATATATATTATGTATATATGGAAACCTCAAAAAACACAGTTTTTAATTTATTCTTTGAACCTTGATACACTCTCCTTTTCCAAGCCTGTCTTTTACCATAAAACACAGCTTGTTTGGTACAACCTGTAGCTAAAGTAGTGGCTCGTTATTGGATGTTGATGAAGGCAGGAGCTTGTGTTGCAGGGGCCAGGGCCAAATGGCAACAAGAGTAATCGGGATCAGCCCTCAAATCGCATCACCCTCCCTCCGGGCACTAATGGACAGGATGCTCTATAAACTTATCAACTGCCGATGACGACCACCCACTGTAAAAAGAAGCTGAAGCACATGCATTAAAAAGCCATAAAGGCCGGTTCTCTGCTCGATTGCCTTAACAAGTAGCTCTCACTAAATCGCCAAGTACTCCAACTTATTTTTCTCTTTTTAGTGATGTTGACAATAGTGAGACTTAAAATAATATCTTGAATGCATCTCGTAAGAGAAATATTCGTGCGAATGAATCAGAAATTGATAATAAAATTCAATTCATAAATAAAGAAATTCTCTCGAAACGTTAGCGGTATTTAAATGAACATTTTCAGATTGTTTTTTTATATTTTTTATCATAATATCGATTTATTTGCTGATATGAATTGGAGATTTCCGCTATTTTGTCATTGATCATATCATCAGAACTTGACCAAATTAATATGGTACCAATCGGAAACTAACCTGTAAACTCCTGATGATGGACTAATAATCCGAAATATATTGAGTTTGTATTTCATTCACTGTGAAACTACACACCCTTTACTTTATTAATTAATATCATGTTTCACCTAAAACCTAAACCACTTTCTTAAGTAAAATCGGAAACTATACTGCAAAAAAAGGTTTTATTTATTTATTATAATTTCGATTATTTGCAGATATGAATTGGAGATTTCCGTTATTTTGTCATTGATCATATCATCAGAACTTGACCAAATTAATATGGGAACACCCCTAAGGTATCCCCTTTCCAATAAAAAAAGAATAATCGAAATCGGTCAATAAACAAAGAAGTTATGCGCAAACATACATAACCAAAAAGTCCAATACCAATGAAAAAAAACGGGACTAATCGGGAACTAGACTGAACCCAATGCAAAAAAATCATCAAAATCGGTTCACAATTGGCGAAGAAATGGAGTAACATAGATACAAAAAAAAATTCAGTCGAATTGAGAACCTCCTCCTTTTTTTGAAGTCGGTTAAAAACCTACTAATTTTAATAGGATCACTTTGAGTAAATGAAGTACCTACCAACTGGTAGAGTTTGGGAGACAAATAAAGGAAAAAATAAAAAAAAAGAATTTCTCTCTTTCAACCTATAAATCAGGGGTCGGGGAAACGGGGTAAATTACCCCAAATGGGGTAAAATGAAACTATCGGGGGGTAAAAAGGACATTTTTAAATTTTTTTTATTTTATAATAGTTTGATAGCTTTTCCAGGAATTCAAAATCTTAAAATTAATAAAAGTTAAAAAAAATATAAAAACATTAATAAAAGTTATGCATTTTTTGTCATGATGAGTGTTGGTGTATTTTTTTCTTTTTAAAAAGCAGTCAGTTAAACCCGGCAAGAAATCGGCTGAATGCCGAGGATTGTATTCAAATTGCGCTCATGTCAAAAAGTCCTAATTTTGAAGTTATTTTAGCGAAAATGAAACAACATCATTTTTCTAAAACGTAAAAGCGTTTGAATTATGTTAATGTTTACAATTTTTATTTACTTACAGAGAGTTTTCATGTAAATTCCAATTAATTCAATAAATAATAAATAAGTGCCTGGAGCACCGAGCGATGCTCGGTAACTTTTTGCTTCTAAATAGCTTAAGTTTCAAATTTCAAGGCTCTGCGACTTTCCGAAGACGAGATATGAACGATTAAAATATTTATTTTCCGACATGACTAATTTACACCCCTTCCCTTATTTTGACCCTTTTAAATCATGAAGAAGGAGGTATGATCCTTCGAATTGTCGGATTTTTTAAGAGAATAAAATTGATATTCTATTAAATTATTTTATAGAAAAATACCTTTATTTAATCAAATTGGCAAATTCTAATATATAATAACATTTGTAATGATCTATTAGTGCAATTTAAAATAAAAAAACCAATTAATTTTATTAAAAATAAATTGAAAGAAATGTAATTATAAATTTTTATTCAAACAACCACCTGTGAATAATTATTTCAATTAACAAAAAACCCATCAAAAACAACTTATCCGAAGATGAGACCTTGATAGATCGAATTGTCAACACAAAAACCCGCCTAACCCGTGAATTTCATCCAAATCGTTAGAGCCCTTTTTCGACAAACCGATTCTAAATATATATACAAGAATTGCTCGTTTAATATAAAAAGATAAGATACATTTACCTTGCTTTTTTTTTGCTTTTCATGTAGGGGTAATAGCGACCTATGGAAAAATATTTTGGGGTAATAGCTAAAAAAAGTTCCCTACTTCTGCTCTAAATGAAGGAGTGAAGAGAGTACGGTAAATGTGCATCTATTACATTATTATATCGTAATATTATATATATATATGTATATATTATATAAGAAGTTACTCTAGAAAATAATAAATGAAAAGTAAGACTTTCTCGCTTTCAACCCCTAAAATTATATAACAAATGATCCTATTATGCTAAAAATTAACTTATTGGTAGAATTTCAGGCAATAATAATGGAAAATTTGATAAACTCAAACTTCGTCTCTTTCATCTTATCGATGAAAAAGAAGGGGAAGAATTACCCTTTCTTCCAAAAAACAAATAAATAAAAAACTTGTAAAAGGAAGAGAAATCCCATCCAAAACATTCTGTGAAAAAAGAGACCGAGTTCAAAAAAGTAGTGAAATCTAAGGTACAGCCAAGTTAAATTCGCCAAGATTAATTAATTCGAGAAAATAGTACTTTCAATCAAAACGCATTCTTTTCATTTTAAATGTCGATCTAGATTTAGGTATTTTATATTTTTAATTAAAATTATTTTCCTGAAACATGATCACGAATTTAATTAATTTACTCTTAATGGCATAATCCGTAATAAGTTCCGCCAAGTTTCAGGAAAATAGTTTAATTTAAATAAGCTGACGTGTTCTGTTGTGGCCATCCACCTGAATTTACCATACAACCTGCCCCCTCACTTATATTTAATGTTTAAGTAAAATTATTTATAAACATGTAGGGGAGGGGTGTTAGTTTTTGCATTTTTAGACTTCTGGGGTCCCACTGATTATGTATACAAAATTTGGTTGAGTTTGCTCAAATGTCCTAGATTTTCAATTTTTAACCCCCCCCCTCCACCCCTTAATTTTGGGTTGATATGCACCAAAATCTAATCAGCTCTTAATCTCAATGGACCAAAACTACGTGTGAAATTTGGTTTCGACATTCACACTAGTCCTTGAGCTACCTCGTCCACAAAAATTTGGAAACGCACAGACTAACAGACTAACTAATAGACATTTTGACAAAACAATTATTATCTCAAAAAATATAATTTTTTCGATGTTCACTGATTAGGGCTTTTTTGTAGATGCCATAGTTTCCCTCAATTTTTTTAATCAAAATAGTTTCAGCCGTTTTTGAGATATTTTGAAAAAAGAAGGAATAAAAACACTTTTTTACATGCACGATTACAATTTTTTTTATAATGATATTGATACAAGAAGAAGTTGCACCAAGAAGGTACAACCTCTGTAGTCCGTGGTGGACCCTTGTAACGTGAAGATAAGGGGAGATTTAGGGATTGGGTAGCAGTCGAAGGTATCTGTGGATGCTGGTCTTGGAAAGATTGAAGGTTATAAGTTGCTGGAAAGACGGTCGGGGAAGAGAGTTCCAGTCTCTAGATGTCATAGGGATAAATGAATGCGAATGCGTTTGTTCAGATTAGTATCTAGTTTAAGCGCGTAGGGGTGTTGAATTTTAGATAATCGTGTTTTAGAAAATTTGAACAATACTAGACTATACCCTGTATGGTAAAGTAAAAAATAGAATATATGAATCTAGATCGTCATTTAAAATGGGAAGAATGCATTTTGATTAAATCTATCTATAATTAATCATTGAATAGAATTCTCTCTAGTAATCTCCTAACTTTTCTTGAGGAAAATATAGTCCACCCTGAATTAAATAACTTGATATTATACAAAATATTTTTTGGAAATCTTTTGATGTTATTTCCCAAATAATATTTCCACCCTCTGCACTCGCTAGTTTAACATTGATTCTATTTATATTTATCTCCTTGTTATCATGATAAAAAAATATTTTTATTTTTCGTTACTTTTGACGTTAAAATGGAATTTATATATAACTATGGTTGGTTGGTTTACTTTACTCAAATATTTCCATAAACCTTAACATTTCACGTAAATAGAAACTCTTACGAGATTTCTTTTTCATTCTATTGCCACGCCAATACATAATTCATATGTTTATATCTATATATTTGTAAATGTGATATTTTCAACGAAACAGAAATTAATATTTAGCAATTGAATTTCATTACATATATATTTTTTTTCTTGAAGAAGTGATTGGTTACGAAAAGGGAAGGTTAAATGGGGAAAGAGCGAGAAAGGGAAGGTCATATTTCATTCTTGAGGGGGAAAAACACTCTTCTTTAACAATATTATTACATCTCTCCTTCAAATTTGTACCTAATAGAAAAAAGTAAAAAAGTAATTGGAAGGAAAAATATAATCTCTAGAAATTTTGGTGATTTGGTAATAGCTTAACGAGAAAGCTGCAATTTGGCAAAAATATACCGCTTATAAATACAAACTTTTATATAAATTTTCAGTTCATTAACTATAAGCTTTCAAGAGCTATAACTATTTTTTTTTTTTTTGCTAGAATTCCCAAACTATAGATTCTTTTATTTAGAAGCAACCCCAGGCGTCAGAACGATCTTTATAAGTTCTTCGGACTTATTAAGAAATCATAAGAGATTATCTTCTAGCAAATCCGAGCGAAATACAGGGTGGGGCGCGGTAACTTTCTTATTTTTAAAAATCATAACACAAAAAGTACTGGCAGAATCGATTTAATTATTTTTTCTGTATACAGGGTTACATTTAAAGTTTTTTTTTCATTAGGTTTTAAAAACGACATCTCGAAGGTGACCACCGTCCTCGTCACTACACTGAGATAGCCAAATTTTTAAATTTCTGTCCACTTTTTCGATTGAGGAGTTTTTTCTACCCAAACTCGAAGAAATGGATGTGGGGGTGTATGATTCCAACAGGATGGCGCCACGGATCATAACTTCCATGAATCTCTTGCGTGTACACTTCCCCGAACGGCTCATCTCTCTTAGGGGCGTACTTCAGTGGCCAGCCCGATCGCCAGATTTAGCCCCATGAGAATATTTCCTGTGGGGCTACCTTAAATTTACACCTTAACATTACACGAATCGTCCAAGGACCCTTGTTCAACTGAAGGACAATATTCGTGCTGCTATTGACGACATAGACATAGATTTGATGGAAAAAGTGAACAGAAATTTCAACATTCGGCTATCCCAGTGTATTGACGAGGACGGTGGCCACCTTCGAGATGTCGTTTTTAAAACCTAATGAAATAAAACTTTAAATGTACCCCTGTACACAGAAAAAAGAATTAAATCGTTACTGCCAATACTTTTTGTGTTATGATTTTTTAAAATAAGGAAGTGGTTGCGCCCCACCCTGTACTATTTACAATATACTAGTATGTATGTATGTAATTTAACATGCCCTCAATCAATTTTTTTATATTAAAGTTTTTGGGTGCATTTTTTAAGATCTCAAAAAAGAAGAGCAAAATTAAGAACTTTGGGTACTGGAGGAAGTAGCAAGATATTATAAAAAAAAAAACTTTTTCTTCCAAATTTTGTTTAATTTAATCTTTCATAATTTTTAAATTTCAAAAAAAAAAAATATCAGAATCTGGAGATTTAATAAATAACATTTTTTATACTCCCATCCTAATTTCGGGTCTCAATAGAATATATACATTCAATGTAGGTAAGTCATTTTCTTAATAAAATCCAAGTTTTTTTGGTTTACTAGTATTAAATTTTTAATAATTTTAGATTTTTGGGCCTCTTTAATATATTCTCAGAATGTATTAAATAAGTAAACACCAATCTTCTCATCGGTAAATTTCAGCTTTTTCTATATTTCTTAAGCTTGGAGAATTATTCATTTTTATATTTCGAATCCACATTTCATTCTTTTGGGCCCATTTGAAATACCCCCACATCCATTTATTTATTTAAATTTAAATGTATTTACATACATATATATTACATTATACTACATAATTACAATTAAGTTCTTCTAACTTAACTTCTAATGTGTATGCAACATTTTTCAATTATCACTAAAATATTTCCTTAATTTTATTTTAAATAAAGTCAAATTAGTTGAATTTTTTACATCAGGGGGCAGAGAATTGAATTACTCAAGCCCTATAAAATACAGTGAGTTTTTCGTCAATTCTCTATTTACCTTATGTACATATATCCTATCATTATACCTGGTATAATGTTCATGCATTTAATTTAATTGTGAATTCTAAATACTGTGGTAATTCCTTGTGATACAATTTGTAGACAAAGTTCATTGTTTGTAAGTACAGGAAATCACTTACATTCAAAAAACCTAGGCATTCCAACATGATTCTAATTGGTGTATATCTATCACATTTCAAAATAATTCTCATACACTTATTTTGTAGTAACTGTAGCTCATTTATATTATTTTTTGTAACAAAGTATAAGATTTTAGGACAATAGTAAAAATTGGGATTAATTTTGCTCTTATAAACTGCAATTCTATTATTCATATTTAAGTTATTGCTGATTCTATTAAAATAATTAACTTTTCCATTTAAACTTCTAATTAGTTCATTAAAATGCATTTTAAAATTCAACCTGTCATCAACAATAACACCAAGATACCTTATAGAGTCGACATATTTCAGTTTCACACCATTCAGCCAAATCGGAGATATGTTTTCCCCACTAGTACCCATTATCATTACTTTTGACTTTGCACAATTATATTATAAGTTTGTTGACATTTAACAATCTCTCAATTTTTTTGAGTATCCTATTTATTCTTACTACAGCCATGTCGATATCACGATCATTTAAATAAACGTCCTTTTAAATAAATAAATATATGCCTCCTTAAATAAATTTCCCTTTTCTTGGTTTGAAGATTTAATAATAATTTTAATTTTTCCAGATTCGGTAACAAGAAATTATTTCAAAATAATTTAGTTGTTTTCACCTTTTATTTTGTTCCGGAAAATAACTAATATCCCTTCTTTGGTCAATAAACTATTATACATTTATCCAAATAATTTAATATCTATTGTCTCAATAGATATATAATTAATCATTTATTTTAGTCGTGGTTTTTAATCCCAAGTCCCATTCTAGTGGAATACAATTCATTCTTTAGCTGCCTATGAGGGCTTTGATCCAAACATCCCTTAGATTGCCCTGCAACCCTCATCATGGTTTGTCCAAGAGATGATTTATCTTGTCTCCCACTCTACTTGATGATTGTGAGATTATGGTTACATTTCATAATGATAAATTTCTAATATCCTTGTGTCACCAGCACCTGGATTTCTCAATCTCTTTTGGGAAAATAAAAATCATTTTGATAAATCGCATTATATGTACTAGTATATAGGTGATTTTCTATTTTTTCCTTTCCCTCCTTTGCTTGTGTATACCTATTTAGTTTTTAGAATAGGATAAATTGAAAACAGAATAGATTTTTCGCCAACAGGTGTATTGGATGTCTTTGTAATCTTTTATCGTGTAATAGTTCGGTATATGGGGCTAGGAAATGGACTCTACTGACAGAGATAAATAGAGGGACAAATACGAATACAAATTAACGCCTTTGAAGTCTAAAATTTAATTTTACCAAAGGGAATCATTGAATATTTAGATGCGAAACGCAGCGAGGGTAATACGTACATACGTACATACGTACCTACTCACTGACCAATGGATTTTTCGCCCCCTTTTTCCGGTTTTATGCCCTAAATCTGGTTTCCAACTCTTAAGGTCATCAATTCCTTCCACCTAGAAATTACAAAATGAAATTAACTTTTTCCATCTCTTAGATACAAGCTCTCAAAGAGTCAGTACCCAAACTGCCCATCGCAATACTTCCTCATTATATTCTATAGAATATAAATGTGAAAGTAAAAAGAAATACAAAGATATATTAAACGGTTGTAATTAATGAGCTTACACTTATCACATAAACTTATAATTAATAATCTCCATCTCTATGCCAAGTTAGTCAAGTTTCAGCTTTCTAGCTTAAACTGTTCGCTGATAAAAATTTGAGGAAGCGTCTCGAGTCTTGAAAAAGTTTTCTCTTTTCCTGCAATTTTATTTAATATACAAGTTATTTTACTTCTAGTTATAATAAAAAGTGAAAGCCTGGTGTTTATTAATAAATTATTAATGAATAAAATCATAATGCATAACGGTGCCAAGTCTCACTTAAAGGCATTCTGCCCTCGATTTGTTGTAAAAAAATTGACATACACTTAAAAAGCTGTTGTGAATACCTAATTATAAATATGTAATATGGTCATCATCTCATTACTTTAACATACTCCCAACTCCCGTCGGACATTTTAAGAAACTAATTTTTGACATTAATAGTTTCCTAAAGCCTTAAAAGGCTAACTCTGCGAAATTTGGTCCAAATCGAACAATCCTCTCTAATTTTTGGTCCGATTTCAGCAAAAATCTAATCAGCTCTTAATCTGAATACAAAATATATAAATATAAATTTTTTTTATCTTTTGATTTTTGAACTAGAACCTACATAAAATTTGGTAATACTCAGGCACCCACTTACAAACATTTAGACACAATAATTATGATCTCTTAAAATATAAATTTTTCGTATTCATTAAAACCAGTTTTATTGTAGACCAAAACGCTGAATTCGCTTAATGTTTTATCCTTATTGTTTCAGCCGTTTTTGAAATATTTCAAAAATACGAAGAAAAAGAAACTTTTCATGAACGATTGCGAAATACTCTACTATCCCCCGTATCATAAATTACAAACTTAAGTATTAATACTCGTAAGTTAAGGATGATTTATGTATACAAAGTGACAATTTCGAGATCTTGAACGAAATTGTATGTATGAATTCAAACTTCTGTAATTATTGTATTATGTAATTGAAAGTAATGGAAGGCAGGGGTAGTAAGGAAGCAAAATTAACACATATCCAAATAAGGTGTAATTTATTGGAATCCTCTCCTTCAAACTGGCGTTTCGGAGGATTCTTCCATCCTTCTTCGGGGTTTCAAGGGGTCAATGAAGGAAATAACCCCTTGAAACCTTGAAGAAGGAGGGAAGAATCCTCCGAAACGTCGGTTTGAAGGGAAAGGATTCCAATTACATCTTATTTGGATATGTATTAATTTTAATTTTTTCTTTCCTTACTACCCCTGGGCTGCCTTCCATTACTTTCAATTAAAAGTTCTACCTCGTCTCTCTCCAGAGAAAATTTCGTTCAAATAAGTTGTATTATGTAATTGTTTCAAAAAAATTGACAAAAATGTTTCATTTTTCAAAATTTAATACTTCTGAAGATGGTCAACCAGTGGTGACCGAAACTGTTTAGTGAATTAATAAAATAAATAATAATAATTAAATAAAATTGTCTTTTATTAGGTTGTGAATATAAAAAACTTTCAATTTAAAAATAATTAAGTATTAAGTCGAAATCCTTTTGTTTTAAAATGTTTATTATTTTCAAAATTGAAAATTTTTTATTGAATTATTGATCCAATTTAAATAAGGAATAAATTACAAATCATCTGGGCCTCTGAAATCCGCCCTGTCAATTAGCCGGTCCATATGTTGTTGTTGAGAAATCGGACTCTCTTTGGTCCCCGACTCTGACTCGACGGTCTCGGTAAGAGAAAAACATTCGAATTTGTCCAGCTCATAAATGACCGTATCATATTTCTCACAGAAAAACAGAAACAGTTTTTTTTACCCAATCGGAAATAAATTAACCAACCGAATGCAAGTCGGACTCCCATATTGAGGGTTCCGTATCTTACATTTTTTAAAATACTTGAGATATCAAAAATTCGTTCTAATTTTTTTGTTTTTAAGGGAAAGAATTAGAGGAATTTGTGAAATTTTTTTTCATAATTTTAAGTCATTTCTAAAGGTTAACATCTGGAAAAATCACCAAAAATGACCATTTTTGAAATCATCATTTTAAATTTAAATACATTTTTATTTAATCCTTGTTCAAAATTATCACTAACTTTTTTCACTTTAGAGCAATGACGTTACGTGTACGCGAAACATTCGTAAAGAAAACGCGCGATACTCTCAAACAACTCTATACCAATTAAAAGTAACTATTACAGAAATACGTCAAACTATAATAAAAAAAAAAAAAAAAAAATAGTTTTTATTTTTGTCAATGAAAAGCTGCATCAAATTTATTAATACATTCTTACAGGAATATTATGAAAACCAGGGGTGCCCACAGGAGGGGGGGGTGAGTTATACGCAGGTGCGTCATTGAAATGATTATTTTCTAATTTTTCATTGATAAACCAAACGTTTGATTATTTAATAAACGTTTTTACTTTACTATTACAGGCTATGGTCAAGTATTGTAATCGTGCATGAAAAAAGTGTTTTTTTTTCCTTCTTTTTTTCGAAATATCTCAAAAAACGGCTGAAACTATTTTGATTAAAAAAATTGAGCAAAACCATGGCATTTCTCTCTACAAAAAAGCTTTAATAAGTGAACATCAAAAAAATTATATTTTTCGAGAAAATAATTGTTTTGTAAAAATGTCTGTTAGGTAGTTAGTATGTGCGTTACCAAATTTGTGTGGACGAGCTAGCTCAAAAACTAGTGTGAATATCGAAACCAAATTTCACTGGTAGTTTTGGTCCAATGATTTTTCGTTTATTGGGCCACGCAGGTGGGGCCTCCACTAACAAGAAATATTTACATAGTCGGGTGAATTTAATTACAGGAGTATTTACATAATTATAGGAATATTAACATAATATATTTACAAAAAAAAATTCTTTTATTAAGAGCTGATTAGATTTTGGTGCATATAGACCCAAAATTAAGGGGGGTGGAGGGGGGTTAAAAATTAAAAATCTAGGCCGTTTGAGCAAACTCAACCAAATTTTGTATACATAATCAGTGGAGCACCAGAAGTCTAAAAATGCAAAAACTAACCGCCCCAAATGGGGGAGTGGGGGTGTAGGGTAAAAAAATTAAAATCTGTGCCATTTACCAAACTCAACCAAATTTTCTATACATAATCAGTGGGACACCAGAAGTCTAAAAATGCAAAAACTAACCCGCCTCCCCTACATGTTTATAAATAATTTTAGGGGCCAGATTGTATGGTAAAGTCAAGTGGATGGCCACAATAGAACACGTCAGCTTATTTTCTTTTGTTTTCTAAAACGAACTGAATTTATTTAATACAAAAACGTTCAAGAATTTATTTCAAAATAAATATAACATAAAATATCCCAAGTTTGTATCTTATTTAGTTCGTAGCTACAATGCTCTGACATTGGTGGACAAACACAAAAATAAACATTGTTGCGGCAGTAACAGGGTCCTTAAAAATCGGAATTTTACTTATTTTAAGACATGTCATAAAATAAGGAAGACGTTTTATATAATAATAATTTTTCATATAGTAGTAGTAGGGCCACTGATTCTCTTAAATTCCCTCTATGGCGAAAATAATAAATAATTTTTTAGGTTTTTTGTGTTTTTGTTTTTTACTTGACCATAAATTAATATGAGAAAGTATTGGAATTGAAAATATGTTAATTTTGCATAGATTTTTTCAAAATAATCTTAAGCAAAGGTTCTCTGTAAATTTTAGAGATTTAGAAATCTTTATTTACAAATGGTTTGAGCTTAAAACGCTTAAACTTTTCAAAAAGACGCAGCTTATTAATATAAACAAACGTTTGTTAACTATATTTCAGTTCATTAACAATAATTATATTCAATTCGATTTTATCTGAGTTTATGAATTTTTCAACCCTAAGTTCCATAGCTGAAAAATACATAATCTAATCAGTTATTTGTTTTGTAAATACAAATACTTACATCAGGTGAAGAAGGAGGTATCAGCCAAAGATGGAATCACTGGGTTCAATAAAACACCTTTAATAGTTTCAGAATGAAATGACTTTCATTCTGAAACTTTTGGGTCCAGGCAGGTTATACATTTACATGAAGCTAAAAAATTTTATTTTTGACAAGGCTTGGTTCGATCACATATGTGTACCGCATTTTGTGTATAACTCCTAATAAACTGAAAATTGCCAATTAAATTCAGGCCGAAACGTTTTATTAAAGGTGTTTTATTGAACCCAGTGATTCCATCTTTGGCTGATACCTCCTCCTTCACCTAATACAGTTTCATCACAGCCACGAACTATAACAATATTAATACCACTTTGCCACTAAAACGAACTTGATTTTCGATCTTGAATTATCACGGGATCTAGACAATAGACAGAAAGCAAATAAGTAATGAAAAGATTTTATTTTGCCGATAGTAATAGAGTTATTGATTCAAAATTTACACCGTGTATTAAGACTTTTTCAATGTGAAATGACTTATTTGCGTCTCGCATTCTTTCGCGCTGGTACCCTTCTGCTTATGCAACCAGGATGGGGAGAGCCGAAAATTGTTACATTTTAGCACTATGTGCTAAAAAGAAAACGATCAAGTCTTATAACTTAAACAAAAGATATAAAAAGCTCATCTAATAATTTAGAAGTAAAATAGGGGTGGGGGCTTTCCATCAAACTAGGGAGGGGCACCCCTGTGAAAAGATAAATAACCTGACGTGTTCTGATGTGGCCATCCACTTGACTTTACCATACAACCTGGCCCCTCACTTATATTTAATATTTAATAAAATTATTTATATTCATGTAGGGGGGGGGGTTAGTTTTTGCATTTTAGACTCCTGGGGGCCCACTGATTATGTATACAAAATTTGGTTGAGTTTGGTACAAGAGCCTAGATTTTCATTTTTTGACCATACACCCCCCCCCCCCATTTTGGGCGGTTAGTTTTTGCATTTTTAGATTTCTGGTGTCCCACTGATTATGTATACAAAATTTGGTTGAGTTTGCTCAAATGGCCTAGATTTTTAATTTTTAACCCCCCCTCCACCCTCCTTAATTTTAAGTCGATATGCACCAAAATCTAATCAGCTCTTAATCTCAATGGACCAAAAACTACGTGTGAAATTTGGTCTCGATATATTTTTTGAGCTAGCTCGTCCACAAAAATTTGGTAACGCACAGACTAACGGACACCCAACCAGACAACCAGACAACCAGACAAAACAATTATTATCTCGAAAAATATAAATTTTTCGATGTTCAATTATTAGAGCTTTTTTGTAGAGCGAAATGCCATGGTTTTGCTCAATTCTTTTAATCAAATTAGTTTCAGCCGTTTTTGAGATATTTCGAAAAAAAGGTAAAAAAAACCACTTTTTTCATGCACGATTACAATACTTGACCATACCCTGTATGGTAAAGTAAGAAGAGCTAAAAACTAACAGTTAGTCAAACATGATTTTATTTTTAGATATCAGGATTTTTCCTGAACTACTGGAGCTAATAACTTGAAATTCAGTATGAAGGTTATTTTTAAGACAAATGCAGAAATATTTTTTAAAATTTCCGATTTTAAAGGTGTAATTAAATTCATGTTTTTTCCAAAAGGGAACTGTGGATTACAAATAAATAAATCTATCAAATTTTTAAAATTCATTTATTACACAAAAATAAGTTTTAGCCGATCTTCCGCAAACCTGTTGACCAGAGTCTGTGAATGACTCCATATTTTCGACTAATTTATGATGGATTACTTTGCGTCCAGGGGGGAGACTTTCACGTTCTCCATGACCATACCTGAGTACGCTCATGCTTATTGATTAATTTCAGAAAAATAATTCCATTGTTCTTCATGACTGTTTATGAATTGAGACAAATAGATATTGAATAGTTTATTATCTATAAATATTTAACTAGGACAGGGTAAGATGATTAACTACTTTCACGAGCAAATACACAATTTGCGGAGAGCGTACCGAGTCTTGAATATGTTTTCACTTTTTTCTATATGTAGAATTAAATAAATTTTAAAATATCTTGTGTTTGAAATAAATTAGTCGGTAATGATAAGAGAATGATACTTTTTCGAAAAAGGGAATCATTTTCATATTCTCATTTCAATTGATAAATCGACCCGGGCGACCAAGAGAGATAAAAATAAAAAGGAGAGCTAAAATGGACTTTTCTTTATAGAATATTATTAAATAATCTTTTATTAGTGGACAAGCTGACACTGGAGAGGCAGGGCGCGTACTGCTGAGCACAGGGACCATCAGAGGAGATTCCAGTCAACCTGGTAAGTTTATCTATTATTTTTAATTTTTATTTTAATTATTATCTACTATATGTTACTGGATAAAGAATTCACGTAACAAAAATATACACTTCCAGTATTTATTATTTTATCTTAAAAGAGTAAATAAATTGACACAGTTCTGATGTGGCCATCCACTTGACTTTAACATACACTTCTGGTTGAGTTTGAACAAGGGCCTAGATTTTAATTTTTTTGCCCCCTCCCCCATTTTAGGCGGTTAGTTTTTGCATTTTTAGTCTTCTGGTAGCCCACTAATTATGTATACAAAATTTGGTTGAATTTGCTCAAATGGCTTAGATTTTTATTATTTGACCCCCCCCCCCCTAATTTTGGCTCCAGAAAAAAATATTTTCGTTATTATAGGTTCATTTTATAGTATATTTCATTTTTCTTGTATTTTTTAGTTTGAAAATGTTTTAATTTTAAATTTTAACCCCCCCCCCCCTTTAATTTTAGGTCAATATGCACCAAAATCTAATCAGTTTTTAATCTCAAGGCACCAAAACTACGTGTAGAATTATAGTTTTGATATTCACACTAGTTTTCAAGTTAGCTCGTCCACAAAATTTGGCAACGCACAGACAAACAGACAGACTAGCAGACATTTTGACAAAACAGTTATGGTCTCGAAAAATATAATTTTTTCGATGTTCACTTATTAGAGCTTTTTTGTAGACCGAAATGCCATGGTTTCGCTCAATTTTTTTTTTATCAAAATAGTTTCAGCCGTTTTTGAGATATTTCGAAAAAAATGCAAAAAAAACCACTTTTTTCATGCACGATTACAATACTTGACCATACCCTGTATGGTAAAATAAAAATTCATTGAACATTTTATTAAAATTATATTGTTTCTTGTTTTCCGAATTTCTCTTTTTTATTTATTTTGAATAGTTAATATTTAATTGCATCTGAATAATTTTCGAGTTTTTATCTTTGTCATACCTTTTCATAATATTCTCATAGCAACGTATCTATAAATTTGACACACTATTTAGTTTAGGAAAAAACAAATAAAAATTTTACCATTGGATTTCGTATATACTTACTTAATACTTAGTTACTTAGGCCCGGTTGTATGTCGCAAAGTAAATGCTTTTACCACTAACCAAGGTAGATGGTAAATGGAGCCACATGCAACCGGCCCTTAGAAGAACCGTTCCTCAAGTGGAGTCTTTTTGGTCCATGGGGGTCCCAATTTCTTCGCCATGCCCTTCTGTCTCTACCTCTCTGTTTTTTCCTAGGTATATATCTATCCAAAAATACAAAAATAAACAAATAAATATTATAAATCCAAACACCCAGCAAAGACATTGTACTTACAAGTTAAACACGAATTTTCTTACTGTGATGATATGGACACACCGCCCGGACGGAATATATCTATATCATCGAGTTAACCCTTTGAAAACATATCTCTTTTTTAGGAAAAACTAATTAGTATCCTAATTTAATCAAATAATATTATTAATTAATATTTTTAATTGGAATCGTAGGAATTCCATAACAATTAAATTATAAGCAGAATTTTATTGTGCCATACGTTTCGTCATTTTACTTTTGACTACTTCAGCGGCTTACTAAATAGCTCAATTGTTTGATGCTGTCGATAACCATGAGACAAAAAATATCAAACAATCCCTCCTTGTTAAAATACATTAATAACTTACAATCAAAGTTAAAATTCAAATTTCAAAATTAATTAAGACTCAATTTTACTTAGGGAAAGTGGTGTAGGTGAAACATGATATTAATGATTAAAGTAAAGGGAGTGTAGTTTCACAGTGAATCAAATAAAACTCAAAGAGGTTTATACAAACTCAACATATTTCGGATTATTAGTCCATCATCAGGAGTTTACAACTGTTTTTAATCTGTTTTTATTATGTAAACTCTTGATGATGGACTAATAATCCGAAATATACTAAGTTTGTATAAACCTCTTTTGAGTTTTATTTCATTCACTATGAAACTACTGCTCCCTTTACTTTTATTAATTAATTAAAACAGTCACAATTGTCTTTTGTTCTATCAAATATATATACTTATCAGTGGCGGTTGGTGACTTTTCAACACAGGGATGCTGACCAAAAAAGTACCCTTCATTTTTTTAAATTTTATTTTAACCTTTGGTTTTTTCATTAAATACGGCATCATTTTCGATAATTTTCAAACTTAACATTAGATTTTTTAAAAATATATTTTGGGCATTCTCCCCAAATGGATTCTGCTTTGTGTGAGTGAGGGTAGGAGTCAGAAATTAAATCTTATGACTTATAACTCAAACTCGCAGTCTCTGAGATGGAAATCGACTGTTTCCACGATGAATCAGCCTTGGATTGAACTCGAATTCAAAAATGCAACGCGGGCATTTGTCTTGCCCACCGAGGTGTAACCACATCTGGCATATTGCAGACGTAAAATTTTGTCACTCAAAGAATCGATCATCATTATTAAAATCTTTCGAGGTCCCTTGATTCTAAATATTAAAAGATTATAATATTATGAATGTTTCGATTTTTGAAAATTTCCAAAAATCGAATTACAAAGGAACAACTATCCCTAATTTAAATATAAATATTCTATTCTCGAAGGGATGAAACAACCCTTCTGACATAATAAAAATAATCCATAACACCTCGAATTTAGTAGTTGACCATCTCTTTAGATTCTCTATAATTTCTATTTAAATTTTGATTTTGGACACGCTATATATAAATCTGCACTCTATAATATATTTGATAATATGTATTATTGAAATGTAAAATGTAAATGTGACCAATCAAGTAAATAGTATAAATAGATAGTAACAATTTTGCTTTATTTCAAAGTGTATTTTCTGACAACTTGGTTGCATAAGCTGAAGGGGACCAGCCGAAAGAATGCGAGACGCAAATATGTAATTTCACACTGAAAAAGTCTTAATACAAATAAATAAATAATAACTCTCTTTTTTTATTATAGATTAATTTTATAGTAGATATATTTCATTTTTTGTTTGTTTTTGTTTTCAGTTTGAAAATTGTATAATCTAATTTTTTAAACCCCCTCCCCTTAATTTTTGGTTCACTTTCAACTAAAATCTAATCAGTTCTTAATCTCAATGAACAAAACCTACAAGTGAAATTTCGTTTTGAAATTCACACCAGTTTTTGAGTTCGAGCGTACACAAATTTGGTAACATACTAACTAAAAAACATTTTGACTAATTAATTTATTAATATCTCGTAAAATATTATTTTTTCGATGTTCACTAATTAGAGTTTTTTGTAGACCAAAACGCCATGGTTTTGCATAATTTTTTTATCGAAATAATTTTAGCAACTACTTATTTCATGCACGATTATAAATAATACTTGACCATACCCTGTATGGTAAAAGTAAAACATGTAACTTGCTTAAGGTAGTTCTTTTACAAATGCAAAAATTCAAGAAGTCTTTGAAACTTGGAATATAAGTCATTAAAAGCATAATACACATACTGTTAATATTTGAAGACAATTTACCACACCAAACAAGAAATAATTGCAATTAAAAATGAGATTTTTTACATAGGGTAGATAGGGAAAGGGTGGGAAATGATCATTATTTTATTTTTTTTCATTGAAGGGCTTTCACCATCTTGATGAAAAACTAATATTTGTTAGAATAATATATTCGAAGTAACTTAAAAAAAATTGAAATAATTTACCACGTAGTTTTGATAAAAAACAAAAACAAACAAACATATTTGGGCTATTATTTTTAGTGGAGGGGATATAAGCACAATGGCTATAAGTAATGGCTTGGAAACGATCCGGCAAGTATGTGTGTATGCATATAGAGATTTCGTAGTGTGAGTGGTACAGTGACGTTAAAAAAACATAACCTAAAATTTTAGTTCCTTTCATATTCATAGAGTGGTTACGAGGCTAAAACTTTTTTGTGTGGATTGTCACGAAAAGAACCTCCTTAATTGGTAGAGAATGTATGTAAATCAATAAATGAATTTTTCCAAGTTGAGAGAAGAAGAGTGCAAAGTGCATTAGCAATTGTCTGCCGGGGAACCAACAAATTCATCATGATTTATTCAAAAGGGTTTTAAGGGTAGAGTAAAGAAATCTTAAGGGACTTTTCTTTCTTTCGTTTTTGATCATTCTTTAACTTTTCTGGTGATAAATTAATCTGATAGAGGAGGAAGATGGGGAAGGGGTGGTTAATTAGTCTGCGGCCGCCCTTTGCAGGCAGACCAGAGGGTCTCTTGCAGCTTGCAGGGTCCATCTTTGTCCGCGACATGAACGAGTCTGCAAATAAATCTTGTCCCTCTCTTTGGGATTGGGTGCCACGCCCCCAAGGCCTGCGCTAAACATACCACCCCCGCCACTCGAGGCTCGAGTCAACCACCCCAAAGGACACAACAAGCCCTTTTTCCCTTGGCGGTTGCACTGATCCAGGATTATTATTTAGATCAGACATAGATAACCTTTCCAGATTCTGGGGCCAAATTATCATGCTGTCTCCGTGTCAAGAGTGGGGCCAAATTATTAAATAAAATAAATTAATATCAAATCAATTTAAACCAATTGCTACTTTTTATTTCATTTATTTATAATATAAAGCTCCTATGTTCGGCAGGTGGCTTAAATGGTTTACTAAAGCTCTGGTTATTAGTATCATAAATTTGTTATGATCTATCGCATGTTGTTTTTATATGAAAATTGAAGGAAAAAGAGAAAACTTTTGAAGTGAAAACTTCTTCCCATACCCCATAAGCCATAGGCGCGACACTTCTTATTCTCCGACTCCAGTAGGCAGTTGAGAGCAACTCGAGGGTGAACCGCGATTGGAATTAGGTGTACACCGTCTTTGGAATTATTTGGAATTACTTTGGAATTCATTAGATAATCTATTGTCTTCTACTTGGAAATGAAATTGGAAGTGGAAGTAGGGGTATACGATTTTAGGTCACGGTTCACCCCTCGGAGCAACTACTCTCTATGGGAATGCGCTATTTTAAAAGAGATTTTCTTGAATTAAATAAAGGACCTAAGAGGTTTCACTTCTATCACACGAGAGTCACACCTGTTTTTTTTATTTTTTCGAGTCTCAGTACGGATTTTTTTAATAAACTATTCAATTTTTTTCCTTTCATTTAATTAAATATCTAATTAATTAACTGGTGGATTGATGGCAGGATACTGAAAACCAATAGTACCTATATAGATCATGTTACCAGAAGTGTGCCGGGTTTTTCTATTACCTTTTTACAGGTAACTTTGCTACTGACAAGTAGCACTACTTAACGAGGAAATAAAACTATTACTGAAGGAGACAATAAAAAGAGTGTGTCTTCTGCTGGAATTATAAATAAATAAAATTTATAATTCCAGCAGAAGACACACTCTTTTTTTGTCTCCTTCAATATATAAAAATTTTGCTACTCTCGGCAAAAACTTTCAATTTAAAACTATTACTTTACCATACAGGATATGGTCAAGTATTGTAATCGTGCATGAAAAAAGTTGTTTTTTCAATCTTTTTTTCGAAATATCTCAATAAACGGCTGAAACTATGGCATTTCGCTCTACAAAAAAGCTTTAACAAGTGAACATCGAAAAAATTATATTTTTCAAGATAATAATTGTTTTGTCAAAATGTCTGTTAGTCTGTCTGGTTGTCTGTCTGTTAGTTTGTGCGTTACCAAATTTTTGTGGTCGAGCTAGGTCAAAAACTAGTGTGAATATCGAAACCAAATTTCACACGTAGTTTTGGTCCATTGAGATTAAGAGCTGATTAGATTTTGGTGCATATCGACCCAAAATTAAGGAGGGTGGGGAGGGGGTTAAAAATTAAAAATCTAGGTCCTTTGAGCAAACTCAACCAAATTTTGTATACATAATCAGTGGGACCCCAGAAGTCTAAAAATGCAAAAACTAACCCCCCTCCCCTACATGATTATAAATAATTTTATTAAATATTAAATATGTATAAGTGAGGGGCCAGGTTGTATGGTAAAGTCAAGTGGATGGCCACAACAGAACACGTCAGCTTTTTATATTATTCGTATTGGAAAAAGCTTTTGTTTCCTTGATAACTTTTTTTACCAATCGATGTCAGGAGGCGTGGCATAAATGATGGGATCACCTCACAAAGTAGTCATTTGATAGCTATTATAATTATGACACTAGAGTTTGATTCCCGAGGGGGTGAAAAGAACCCTTCTGACATACAATTAGAAATAATTAATCCCATCCCGAATCTAGTAGATGACAACCTCTTGTATGAATTGGAGATTTCCGCTATTTTGTTAATGATCATATCATCAGAACTTGACTAAAATTATATGGTACCAATCGGAAACTATACTGAACCCAATGCAAAAAAATCATCAAAATCGGCTTGCAATTGGCGAAGAAATCGAGTAACATAGACACACAAAAAAAAAATCAGTCGAATTGAGAACCTCATTCTTTTTTGAAGTTGGTTAAAAAGTGTAAGCCAAGGTTACCGAGCAAAATTGAGTTTAAATCTTGAAGGAGAAATCTTTTTCTTTTCATAACACTCGATTACAATTTTTTCGAATTTTATATACCCTTTAAAGTAAAAGGAGCAAAGTGAATTTTCCCAAATTGTTCATGTTCACTTGATATAGGTAATTTGAAAAGAAGCTCTTCCTTCTCTGCATGTTTTTCATTCCTTGTACGAGTCGAGGGACAGCCCATGCGCTCATAAAGAAATTTCAACTGTAATCTACTCCCGTGACAAGAATTTCAATCTGATTGTCTGCATTATACATTAAAGAATATCCATTCCAGGAACATTCGATGAGGGGGGCCATCACTGTGCACCCCCACTCTCGAAATTTCGAAATCGCATCCATTCATGAATAATTGGATAGTTTCTGTTGTCGACAAAATGAGTCATTTATTCTTTTAGTGTTTCGAAACAGAGAGAGAATTTTCAATTTGGCCCACAAACAATAACGATAATAGAACTACTAATAATAATAAAAATAATTACGAGGATTGAATAGCTAATCATTTATGTTTGAATGATTCTCAATTCAATATGCTATCACAGATTATTGTTTCAAAGGAATTCGAGTTCTCTCTAGGTTTATGAATTATAAAAGATAATAATTAGAGGAAAGAATAAAAAATTTTTCAAGACTTGGTACGCTCGTTGCAAATTTTAGCGTTTTGATAAGTTTTTAGCGAACAGCTAGAGATTTTTTTTACTTATGGAAAGTGGTGTAGGCTTTAGGTGAAACATGATGTTAGTTAATAGAGTAAAGGGTGTGTAGTTTCACAGTCAATGAAATAAAACTCAAAGACCTTTATACAAACTCAATATATTTCGGATTATTAGTCCATTTCAGGAGTTTACAAGTTAATATTACAAGTTAAGTATCAACTTGTAAATTCCTGATGATGGACTAATAATCCGAAATATATTGAGTTTGTATAAAGGTCTTTGAGTTTTATTTCATTCACTGTGAAACTACACACCTTTACTCTATTAGCTAACAGCTAGAGAGTTGAAACATATCACAAGAGGTACAGTTTATTAATACAAAAACTTGTTCCAAATTTCAGCTCGTTATAGTTACAACCGAGGGGTGAACCGCGATTGGAATTAGGTGTACACCGTCTTTGGAATTACTTTGGAATTCATTAGATAATCTATTATCTTCTACTTGAAAATGAAAGTGGAAGTGGAAGTAGGTGTACAGGATTTTAGGTCGCGGTTCACCCCTCGGTTACAACAGTTCGATAGTTTCTCATTTGAGAAGATCAGTTCCAAATAGTACTAAATCCATATTGGCCATTTCGATGGAAATTAGGAATATTGATAGTGGCTTTTATAATCAATTTAAAATTTTTTAAAATCTACTTTTTCTAATTTTTTTGAAAAATTTTTAGTGATAATTTATTAAAATAAAATTCATATATTATAAAATTATAGCCGATTTGAAACTTAGCATAAATTGGATTTCGTATATACTTTTTGAAAGTGAAACTGGTGTTTAGTACCTTTTGAAACCATGGATACTACTTCTATATCTATAGTACTTTTTCAAAACAACATATTTTCAAGAGCTAACGATATTCAAAGCAAATGGGAGTCAAGAGGACGTTTCTATCGAGTTATAGGAGGCTTCCCGACATTGAGAAATATTAATCCCACATATTTAAAATAATATTTCTGACGACAATATAAGAGAAAAATTGAAAAATTTTAATTGTAAATTAAGCTAAAACTGCTGCTCTTGGTAGAAATAGAAGTTTAACATTCAAACAAGTTGGTAAGTAAACTATATTTTGTACTTTTTGATTAGCTATAAGATAGATATATCACCTTTTGCGTTGATGAAATGATGTCGTTTAGTATTTTTATAAGACAACACGCAACTTTAAAGTAAGATTTCATTTGGAAAGAGTACTTTTTGAGGCAGAATGTCTGTGGCAAAACGCTCCCCAAAACCCTTATAAAAGTAATACCTCAGATTCAGAAAAATTAGCGTTTGAAAATAATGGTCTCTTCATTTAATAATTGAATATTACTTTTCCATACAGGGTATGGTCAAGTATTGTAATCGTGCATGAAAAAAGTGTTTTTTTTTGTTCGTTTTTTTAAAATATCTCAGAAATTGCTGAAACATATTTGATAAAAAAAATAAATTGATCGAAACCATGGCGTTTTGTTCTACAAAAAAGTTCTAATTAGTGAACAAAGATTTTACGAGATATTAATAAATAATTTTGTCAAAATGTCTTTTGGTTAGTAGTATAGGAAATTTTGTGTACGCTCTAGCTCAAAAACTAGTTCGAATATCAAAACGGGATTTCACATGTAGTTTTAGTGCATTGAGATTAAGAGCTGATTAAATTTTGGTCGAAATCAAACCCAAAATTAAGGAGGGGGAGGTTTAAAAATTAAAATTATAAGATTTTCAAACTAACAAAACAAGAAAGATGAAATAGTTAGTTAAGATATTTTGTTGGCCCCCGACTAGTAAGTCATTTGGCCACAAGAAAAATGAAATATGTTATATAAGGAACCTATAATAAAAAGAGAATTATTATTTTTACTATCTTCTGTCTCTTGTCAATACTGTCAATACAGTTGTTGTGGTTTTAAGGAAGACAGAGTTCGTAGACACTTTTTAGACTTTACCAATTAATTTCAATAAAACGACTGTGATAGACAAGATTTGAAATTTTCAACATTGTACAATGCCTGCATGCATTTTTATAATAGAACTTTTATTCAAAATGAATCCGTTTGATATAAAATGGATGACAAATGAAACTTTCAGCACATGAATCTTATCACTTGCACTTTTCTGCATTTCTTTAATTAAAACGTTTTTTTAATAACTTATATTATAAAATAAAATATAGAACTTAATTATAGAATGTCAAGTTTAAAGTTATTCAACAGCAAAAGATAACATAATGCCCCAAAAGAAAATTTTTAAAATTTTCCTCTTGACGATGCAACTGGCAATACAGAGAGTTCCATTCGAATGCATATCTAACTCACAAGGGGCACTGATCTTAATCAAAATCAGAGTCTTAGGTCGATATTTCTTTCTTTTTATCCGAAAACTCCTTCAATTATTGTGCAACTAATCTATTCTTTTTGCCATCGTGAGAGTTTATGTAAATTGGTTGTATTTTACTATATAACAAATTGAAATTCAGTCTTTTAAGTCTTCGGATTACACTATAATAATTTCATCTTCATATATTAAATTCTATTAAGAAGTATACATTAGGTTTTCTGTTTGAAGGACGAGATTTCTTTAAAAATATTTCTTTGTCGCCAAAACTCAAAAAGTGTTCAAAGAGCTCACCAAACTCAAGTTCTCGTGTACCATGTAGTGATACTTCAAATACGATAAGACTCAGGGGAAAAAATTGAGACTTCTTAAAATACCTACAAACTAATAATAAAATTGAGATAGGGTCTTGAAACTTGGGGGATATATTTTTTTTATTTATTTAAAACCATATGAGCCTCTGGGAGCATACAAATTCGAAAATACCCAAAATAAGGGCCGCCCTAATATATATGTAGATACTATATACCTATAATTAGAACTTTATTCACTAAATTTTAACTTCTATACATAAATATATTAAAGTTTTACTGGACCCCCTGGGAAATTCCTTCGGATGCCCATGCGCACACTCAGGGCTGAATTAAGGGGCATGCGAAGCAAGCGGTCACTTGGGGCACCGAAGAATAAAGACGCCGGCAGTCTTCATGGTTTTTTTTCCTTTTATTTTTTGAACTTAAGCGCCACTTGGGTAAAAGTTGAGGCGCCCTTCTATATTAAGCATAAAAAAAAGCGCCGGCAAAGTCTTCATAGTTTTTATTTTATTTTATTTATTTATTTTTTTTGACTTGTGCGCAAAAAAATTATGGTTTTTGCGAAATGCGGGAGGTAAAATTTTCTCTTAGTCCGCCCCTGCGCACACTGTATAGTAGATCTGACCAAAAACATAAATGTGAAAAAGGGGCCAAGTTCGGTACAAACGGCTTCGCCAACAAAAGAGTTTAGATCTAAACGGGTACCAAGTTCCATAGCAGTTACTTAAATCATAGCTATAGGGATGTACAACGTTCTCAATTGACTTAAAGAAAATTTTTTACGTTCTTTGATATTAAATGTATAACTTGGAACGTTATAATTGTCAATAACATACGTTTAACGTGATGATGTTTAATACAAGCTTAAAATTTGGCTTTGCTAGTTCTTCTACTAGTATTTTATACTACAAACAATTTAGTTGGATATAAAACTTGCCAAGTTATAAATTTAATATCAAAGAACGTAACAAATTTACTTAAATTCAATTAAGAACGTTGTTCATCCTATAGCTATGATTTAAAGAACTGCTATGGAAAATTTGATACCCCTTTAGATCCCAACTCCTTTGTCGGCGAAGCCGTTTTTTTAATGCAATCGAATGCAAGAAGGGACGCACCAGTAAAGATGCAGCCCCTATGGATCTCGAAAGACCCTTGCATTACCGAAGAGAATGGAAAGTTGATTAAGTGAGAGAGTGTGGAGACGTAGGTGTTTATGCACTCGGGTTTTGAAGGTGTGAAGGTTATAAGTGCTGGGAAAGTGGAGGCTGGGAGAGAGTTCCAGTTCCTTGAAGTCATGGGGATATATGTATTGGCGAATGAAGTGGTCCGGCACTTTTCTAATTTGACCGCGAAAGAGTGTTGGGAGTCGGCAAAACGCGTGCTACGCGCAAAGCATGCTTTGGGGGAACTATTGATTTTATCTCATCAGAGCACCTGCCGTGATAGTATCTATAGAAAAGGGAAAGGGCAGAGACATTTCTTCGATGAGCTAGCGAGTCGAGGGAGTCGGTGAGGGTAGAATCGTCAATTAGCCTGACGGCTCGTTTCTGAATTGCATCCAGGGTAGCAAGAGAATATTTAGAGGCTCCTCTCCATAGATGAGAGCCGTATTCGAGACAGGGCCGGATTTGGGCCTTGTAGATGGTGAGAAGATGTGGGGGCTTGTAAAATCGCTTGGACCTGAATAAGTAGCCAATCTTCCTTGCTGCAGATTTCGCCACAGAGGAGATGTGTTCATTCCAAGACAGGTCAGATGCGACAGAGACGCCCAACATGGATAGGCTGTCACACATTTTCAGGGTATTCGAATCGAAGTGAATATCAGGGAAATTTTTATTTTCGCGCCTAGAAATTAGACAACATTGAGTCTTGTTTGCATTAAAGTTAACTAAATTTTGAGAGCCCCATTTATTCAGTTTGTCTAGGTCGAGAGTGATTGAGGAGGCAACATTGATTCGATTATTCGGGAGTGAGGGCTTGCCGTGCAGAGTGCTATCGTCGGCGTAACAATGAGTGGGGTTTGACGTTTGATCGATAAGGTCGTTTATATAAATTAGGAAGAGTGTGGGGGAGATTACAGAGCCTTGGGGAACACCAGCGTTTGTGGAGAACGATTCAGATGATATTCCATCCACCACAACTTTGATACTACGGTTTGTCAGAAAGCTTTCTATCCATTTGTGAAGTGTTGGTGTGAATCCAAAGGCTGTCAGTTTGGCAAGAAGATTTTTGTGCCAAACTTGGTCAAAAGCTTTGGAGATATCCAGGGCTACAGCGAGGGTTTCTTTTCCGGCCTCTAGAGTTTTGTTCCAGGTGTGGGTGACATAGGTTAAGATGTCGCCTGTGGAATGATTTTGTCTAAATCCATATTGCCTATCGTGAATTATTTTATTATTTTCTAAGTGACGAAGGACTTGTTGACCATTTGTACCGAACTTGGCCCCTTTTTCACATTTATGTTTTTAGTCAGATATCACAAATTTTGAAAAGTTTTATCCCTACATTTATTTATCTAAATTAAAACATTTAAACATTTATATTTTAATGATTAAACATTTCTCATAAAATATTCGTTAAAAACCCGGTCGGTTTTTCATAAATTTTACCCCTTCATTTCGGAAGGGAAAGTTTAGGTTTTTCAATTTTCTCTTTTATTAATGTGTCAATCTTTACCAGTATGCCAAATTTCAGAATTCTAGCTTGATTGTATTTTCACTATATGTTAATTAAGACTACAATAAATTCCACCCCACATTTTAGGTCCCTGAAAAAGGAAAGTTTCACTTTTTCAGTTTTTCCTTTAATTGTAACCCAAACTCTACCAACATGCCAAATTTTAGAATTCTAGGATTTATTAGACATGCAAAATTTCAAGTGTGTACGTCTAATAGTTTTTGAGTTATGGGTCAAAAGTAGCTTGAAATAGTTCGTGTAAATATACTATACACATAGCGTAGTGCGTCGCCCGTTTTTCCGAACTTGGCTGACACACTGCCGTGTCTAGATTTGTATCTTTGATAATAAGATTCAAATTTGAATTTGAAATCAATTAACAATAGGAAGCGCCGGTGGCACCGCTTTTAACATAAGGGCTAGCACGAAGAGCATCCATTTCTAAAATGAATTCATATTTTCGCCAGGCATTTGGACTTATTTTGAAATAAAATTTACCGCATAAAATTTCAAATGGCTTTTATTAAAGTATCCATCAAATAAGGATCATCTTTAAATCTAAACCTCCACACACGAGCAAATAAGATGATGGATCGAATGTCTATTTGCTTTGGGAATTAAAAACGGCAACGAAAGGTTATATAATTGTAAGTAAACGATTAAATTAATTTTATTTTACAAATTCGAATGTTACTTTCCGTGTCTGTTAATATTAACGAAAACTAACATTAGGGAACGAATAAAAGATTTTTCTATTATAGACAAAAGGATCAGCCTGGATTCGAGCCCGGGATCTTCGCATGTGCGCTGCGATGCCTTTATAGGTGACTTAGCATCTTTTCTCTCGGCTACTGATCCGAACCTAATTCGATTAATTTATAATTGTCTTTCGACAGGGCCTCATTGTGGTTGAATCCTGGAGTGAAGAAGAAAATGATTTTCGACCTTTGGGTTCGCGATCGAGTGGGAGGCGTTTGGACATAGTTTAATTAGTCAAGCCAACTACAGAGCTACGAAAAATGAACGAGGAAGAGATTAAAAGATTAAATAAAAATGAAATTCCAAATTCATATAGACATTAGGTATCGGCTTGGGTTCGGGGATCAGTGGCCGAGAGGATGAGAGCTAAGGCTCTTATAAAGGCATCGCAGCGCACATGCGAAGATCCCGGGTTCGAGTCCCGGCTGATCCTTTTGTCTATAATATAAAAATCTTTTCTTCGTTCCCTAATTTAATTTAATTTATAATTGTCTTTCGACGCGGCCTCATTGTGGTTGGCATCCTGGAGTGAAGAAGAAATTAACTAAAATATTTTATAAATATTAATATGATTTATTGAATATAAAACAGTCTTCCTCGGGTGATTTTGTGTGTATGTGCGTGACAATATTTTCCAGATATATTTATATTTTATTTTTTCATTAGATATATATGAAAAATTAAGCATTCATTTTTGGAGGTTTTAGTCATAATTTTATTAACTCTGGCGAAAGAATAGTTGTATTCTCAAAATAAAAAACAAAAAAAAAAAAAAACATGAATACGTACTTTTATAAAAAGCTCTCATAGGGTTGTATCTAATGAGCTGTCACGACATTTTGTGTTTTAATAAAATCAACGCCAAGTTTCAACTTTCTAGCCAAAACCAATCCCAGTAAAAAAATAAACTGACAATTTCTGATGTGGCCATCCACTTGACTTTACCATACAACCTGGCCTCTCTTATATTTAATATTTAATAAAATTATTTATAATCATGTAGGGAAGGGGGTTAGTTTTTTGAAATTTTTAGATTTCTGGGGGCCAACGATTATGTATACAAAAATTTGTTTGAATTTGGTTCATAGACCTATATCTTCATATTCCCAAAGCAAATAGACATTCATGGCCCTACAACCCCCCCCCATTTTGGGTAGTTAGTTTTCACATTTTTAGTCTTCTGGGGGCCCACGGATTATGTATACAAAATTTGGTTGAGTTTGGTATAAGGAGCCTATATTTTCATTTTTTGACCCTACCCCCCCCTTATTGGGCTGTTAGTTTTTTCATTTTTAAACTTCTGTGGGCCCACGGATTATGTATACAAAATTTGGTTGAGTTTGGTACAAGGGTCTAGTTTTTTTAATTTTTTGACCCTACACCCCCCACCCCACCCCCATTTTGGGAGATTAGTTTTTGCATTTTTAGACTTCTGGGAGTCCACTGATTATGTATACAAAATTTGGTTTTAGTTTGCTTAAATGGCCTCCGATTTTGAATTTTTAACCCCCCTTCCAACCCCCTTAATTTTGGGTCGATATGCGCCAAAATCTAATCAGCTCTTAATCTCATCGCACCAAAATTACGTGTGAAATTTGGTTTCGCATTGGATAAAGTAAAAAAGTCAATTCATCAAACAATTTTGTAAAGAAAGTGTCGAGACTTTGAAAAGTTTTTCATTTTCCTCACACACTAATTTTTGAAATATTTTTAAAATAATTTTGAAAATTAAATGAAAAATAAATTCAAAATATTTATTTTTATTACCATATAGTGGTGATACATCTACACAAGCAAGCTCTTTGATTAATTTTAATTCATTTGAAGGAGGCAATAAAAGTATGTCTTCTGCTGGAATTATAGATTTTCAGTTTTAATTAATTTAATTAATTTTTTTACAGATGGGGTGGAGTAGACTTCGAGCTTCATTCGGGACCCATTTCTACTTCATTATTATACCATAATGTCGGCCAACGAGGGATTCCACTTCTGGATCAAATCAGGTAATTTAAAAATCATATTTATGAGTTCAAGAGGATGCTATTTTTTTGCATGTTGTAAAAATACACTTTGGGTGGTCTGGTTCCACGTCCCACCACTCAAATGGTCTGGGGTGAATATATTATGTTTATAATTGACTATAAATTATAATTTTTATAATTTCATTCTGGGTCAAAAATATTTTTTAGCACATATGTATTTTTTACCGCACTCACGATTATACATCAATGGATGCAGCTGACAGCAATGGTTAGAAACTCATGCGCAGTACCTGGTCCACCTGTTTAGACCAGCCAGACTGGCCATTCCTTGTACAACTATCATAGACGGTACTATTACGCATTATTTCTAGTTGGGTCAAATCCGTACTCAAAAATGTGTCACCAGCTCTTGGACTATCAGAAGGATTTATACTTGTAAATTCATACCTGTTTATTTTTATAGAAAGAAGCCATCGTTTCATCGAGATGACCCCAGTCTCTCATCAGGATCTCACAGGTAGGGTTCTATTACCTATATTTATTTCAATAATACTAATTTCAAACTTAATTCTTGAATATAATATTTTACTTACCATACAGGGTATGATCAAGTATTGTAATCGTGCATGAAAAAAGTGGGTTTTCCTTCTTTTTTCAAAATATCTCAAAAAACGGCTGAAACTATTTTGAGTTAAAAAAAATTGAGCAAAACCCTGGCTATTTGGTCTACAAAAAAGCTCTTATAAGCAAACATCGAAAAAATTATATTTTTCAAGATAATAATTGTTTTGTCAAAATATCTATTAGTTTGTGCGTTGCCAAATTTTTGTGGACGAGCTGGGTCAAAAACTAGTGTGAATATACAATACAAAGAC
>JALMQS010000030.1:22942974-23042823 GCA_024734495.1 Forficula auricularia | reverse complement strand
GATATGTTGCCTTTAAACTACATGTTCCAACTATGGATTTGTCTTATGAGCGTCTATATCTCACTCTGCATTTTTTGCCTCTTAACTTAAGAAGAGAGCAATCTGATTTCCTCCTTCTTCATGATCTCATCAGTGGCAAAATAAATAGTTCTCAGCTTCTAGAGCTGGTCACTTTCAATGTCGGTATTCACAGGACACGAAATCCACTGCTGTTTTTTACTCCTTGTCAGAGATTCTCATATCTTAAGTACTCGTGCACAAATCGCATCTTGGAAACAGGTAATAGCAATAGGGAAATAGACATATTTAACACCTCTAAAAATAAAATCAAAGATCATTTTTTCCGAAAATTTATGACAGTCTGATGGGAGTGATTTGCATTGCTTTATTTTGGTTTATTATTATTAAACTATTGAATGGCATATCTTTGTTGAATTTTGTCTTTACTTAATTTTGCGAGATTTTGTTTTTGTTTTGAATGAATTTATGTGAACATCCCCACCAGCACCGTAAACATTGTAATACTGAATTATGTACCTATTTATGTATGTTTCTCTTTTATCTTTTGCTTTTCTTTTCATTATTGTTTTCTGTATGATTTTCATGTGATAGTTCTTTTATTGTTAATTATATTTATTGTTCGAGTATAGATTATTGTATTTTTTATTGCATTGTTTATATATGATTTTGATGTTTTATTTTGTAATTCTTTGTAAAAAAAATTTTTTATTTTTTTATTTTTCTTGACATAACACTCATTATACACGTATTTGACATTTTTGTAAGTGGACTACTAGTCCGTAAAATTATCTAAATAAATAAATAAATAAATAAATAAATATCAAAACCAAATTTAACACGGAGTTTTGGTCCATTGAGATTAAGAGCTGAATAGATTTTGGTGCATATCGACCCAAAATTAAGCGAGGTGGAGGGGGGGGGTCAAAAAATGAAAATCTTGGCCATTTACGAAACTCGACCAAATTTTGTATACAATATAATCATTGGGACCCCAGAAGTCTAGAAATGCAAAAACTATACACGCGCGAAATGGGAGGTTGTATGGTCAAAAAATGAAAAATCTAGGCTCTTGTACTAAACTCAACCAAATTTTGTATACATAATCAATGGGCCCACAGTAATTTAAAAATGCAAAAACTAACCGCCCAAAATGGCGGGCGGGGGGGGGTGTATTGTCAAAAAATGAAAATCTAGGCTCTTGTACCAAACTCAACCAAATTTTGTATACATAATCAATGGGCCCACAGTAATTTAAAAATGCAAAAACTAACCGCCCAAAATGGGGGGCGGGGGGGGGGGGTGTATTGTCAAAAATGAAAATATAGGCTCTTGTACCAAACTCAACCAAATTTAGTATACAAAATCAGTGGGCCCCCAGGAGTCTAAAAATGCAAAAACTAACCCCCTCCCCTACATGATTATAAATAATTTTATTAAATATTAAATATAAGTGAGGGGCCAGGTTGTATGGTAAAAGTCAAGTTGATGGCCACATCAGAACACGTCAGCTTATTGCAGAATCATTTCTCATTGGAGTGTATTTCTTCTCTTTTCAAATTAAAAATTTTTATTTTATTTATAGATTGTTTAATTTCAAAAGTTCATCTCCCGATATATATGCAGTATACTAATTTTGCAATAATTTTCTTAAAGGTGACAAAATCACTTGAGCAACGAGATCATCGGCTGCCTGCGAGTTTAGCCTTTTCTTTTAACGACGAGGTTAGTATTTATTCTATAGGTATATCTTCTGCTTTCGTAATTTCAAAGATATTGTCATGAAGATTTCATTATTTTTAATTATCCCTCAAACCTTCTTGAGTTACAAATTAGATCCCCCTTATTTCAGAGATTTCAATGCTCTTTATTCAAAATTCTTATCAAAAATGGTAGAGTAGAGTAAATTTCTCATTCATAAAATTAAATTTCATTCATCTTCATATTTTTATTTCATCTCATTTAATATTATATTTAATATTCATTTATATAATTTCTAACTTTATTTTTCTCTTCTTTTTCATGGATCCTTCACTTTGGTGATGTTTCGCTGCTGTCTTTTATCACATCCGACACATTTATGTTCTTCTCACCAACAGCGCACCAAATATGAGTATATATATTTTTTTAGCATGGCATTTAGTTAAAGCTTTCAAAGGAATTTTTTATAGCTAGATTATAGTAGGCAAAGAATTAGGATGTTTTCTCTTTTTACAGCATACCCTCTAGCTACAATCAGTAAATGTAATACTTAACTTATTTTCATATATTATATTAAAGTTTTTCCTTTCAATTATAATTTAATAAATTTTTAATTAAATAACTTGGCTATTAAATGTTTCATAAATGCAATTTTAGATCAAATTAATCTCAATCATAGCTTAAATTGATTTTCATTTTATTTTAGTTTTCAATTTTTTGCAATTCTTAATATCAAAAATAAATTAAAATCACTCTAATCATTTCATTTTTCAATAATTTTTTCTTGAATTATTCAATTTTTAACGTAAAAGAAAATCAGATTAGGAATTTTCAGATCCCCATTTCATCTTCATCTGTAGTGAAGCAACAAGGGAACCATTGGAGGATCTTCACAAAGTGAGAATTTATTAGAATAGTAGATTTTGCGTAGGGATTTTCAGGTTTCACCGCCTCGACCACCGATGGGATTCATCGCTATTTTAATATCAAATTTAATTCTTAGATTCAGAATATGTGATAGAAAATTATTAAAATTAAATTCACAGTTTTAGTAGATGTAGTATGCAATAGAGTATATAGTTTAGAGGGAGGGTGGGATGATATGCCATGCCAACGATGACGGTCTCTCTTTCTGTATTGGGGACCTGCACTCTTCCCTTTGATTTCCTTCCTGGAGACAGCAAATGCGGTGTCGTCTATCTTAGGCCTCTTAGGGATATTTTGTGATGTGTTTCCCTCTCTTGTGCCCTCCAATTTAGTTTTAAGGTTATTTTAGTATTAAGACCCGCAAGAGAGCTAAAATCGACGCCACCCATTTGTTGGACCCATGAACGAGTCACGAGGGAAGTGACCGATTCGATCGGATTTCTAAAGATCGAGGTCCAGGTTCATCTTGCATGTGCTTGCATGTTTTGTGTCTTACCGAAAAGTCGTCGCTTGACGCCTTGTTCAAATGGAACAATGGGGTGGTAATGGGAGCCTGGTGACTTTGTGTCTTTGAGGGCGGGTTTGAGGCGGCTCTATGGACTAGAACGAAGACCAGAAGGTTGTCCGTTGCTTCCCCAGGATTAGCCTAAGGAAGAAGGGCGGCTGCCTAGTGGCTAGAGGCACGGGGATTCTGCCGGCCGATTGGCGGAGACTGTGCACTGCGTTACACTTGAAGTTCTTTTTCTTATATATTTAATCACTGCCTAATAAGTTTTTTTCATTTTCTCCCCTAGCTGGTAAACATACTGAAATATGAACATGGTATTTATAATTTATATCAGTCTTGTATAGAGAAAAGTGGAAATGTTAGGTAGGATCTCTTTCAGCTTGCCCTGGTCTCTCTTTCTATCCGTATTCCAACAAATCATGGCCACTCTCACTGATACATTCGTCTTTAGGCTCTCTCGAAGTCCGATTATAAGAATTCAAATCTTACTCTGATATTTCAAATTATAAAAATTTGACTTGGATAAAATAAAATTTGAATTTTCCGCGAATTAAAGGGATTTCGTTTATTACATACGTCTTGATGACTAAGTTAATATGTAGTAAAAAGGGAGGGGAATTGCAACTAATGCTTATATCAAGTGTTATAGGTATTCACTCAAAAAAGCAATTTTCAACATCTGGAGACGATGAGAAAGACAAGACATAGATCGTCCAGTGAATCAAAGGTGATTATAATATTATTTTTGTCTCTTTTTTCTGAAATATAATTGAGTGTTAGCAAAAATGATTCGCTACTATCTAAACAATATTTTACATAGGACATTTGAATTATTCATCTTTTGATGATATGCCATACATATTATAATACAATATTATTATTTTTTTATTGTATTTGGTAATTTTCTAATCATTAAGTGTTTTCGATACAATATTTAAATAAATTATTCTTGATGAGGTTAGATTGATGACGAAACGTTTCACTGTATTTATTTTGTTTATTTGTTAACAATTTCAAAGTCATAATTCCATATCCATCAGGATAAATAAATCTTGTTGTAGCCTGTAATTACGTACATTTTTCATAAATAAAGAGTGTTCTGATGATAGGATTAAGTTATCGAAACTGTAAACAAATAAATAAAATATAAATACATTGTACTAGTATATTAAATGATTTCATCATAGATTACAATTTATTGTTGACCAGCTTCTATATACAGACAATAATAATAAGAAACAAGTTGACCATTTCCAGTATTCTTCTTTAGGCCTTTCAAACTCTTACTTTATTATGATGATGATATGGTATATAAATACATATTTTCATTCTTTCGCCTACTGCAGACTCTCTTAAATATAATTTCGAAAAATCTATTCTATAGATATTAATATTTTTTTTATTTTTCATGCAGCCGAGAGTAGCAAATTATTTTGTTCATTTTTTATACAAAATTCACCAGAAAGCGGTATTTTCTATACGAGCTACAAAATAATTTGAAAAATATTTTATCGATACAAAATATAAAATATTTAAAAATGTATTTCCGATAAAAATAGTATTTTGAAGAAGAAATACTTTGTTCACTATGTATTATTATAGATTCATCAAGTAATTATAAAAATTAATGTGTTTATTCATAGCTATTAATTAATATTAATAAGATTCAAAATATCATGAAATTCAAAAATAATTTTTTAAATCGGATTAGTATTTCTTGAGATTTCCCCTTTCAACCATTCAAACATACAAACTCTCTAGCTTTATTATAGTAATATGATATGATATGTCTATGATTTTGCTTAGGGGTACAAAGCCCAGAGTAAACACTTATGGTTTAAAATTATTATGTTGTCCCTTCTTTTTTTAATTACTGAATCTATTAGTTTTTTTTTTCAACTTTACCATACAGGGTATGGCCAAGTATTGTAATCGTGCATGAAAATAGTGGTTTCTTTGGTTCCTTTTTTCGAAATCTCTCAAAAACGGCTGAAAATATTTTAATTATAAAAATTGAGCATGTCCATGGAGATTTGATCTACAAAAAGCCCTAATGAGTGACGTGGCAAAAATTTTATTTTTCTAGATAATAATTTTTTTTGTCAAAATGTCTGTTAGTACATATAATATACGTTACCAAATTTTGTGTAGGGTCTAGCTCAAAGACTGAGTCTGAATATCAAAACGCAATTTCACATTTAGTTTTGATGCATTGAGATTAAGAGTTGATGATAAAAATCAATGCTCCTCCTCAATCAGCTTAGAAAACAGGAAGTTGCTATTGGAGACATATGTATGGAGCATAGCCATGTACAGGTGTGAAACCTGGACAATTAGAGAAGCGGAGAGAAAGAGATTAGATGCTTTCGAAATGTGGTGCTACAGAAGAATGATGAATATCAAATGGATGGATAAAATTACAAATGAAGAAGTTCTTGGAAGAATCGGAGAAAGAAGAACCTTGTGGAAGAGTCTGAAGAAGAGAAGAGGTCAGATGATGGGGCACACACTGAGACATGGGGGACTGCTTAGGGATATCTTGGAGGGGAGGTGGGAAAGAAAAGGGGAAGGGGAAGACCCAAATTAGAATATTTCAACCAAATAATTGGGGATATGGGATGCCAGACATTTAGAGAGGTCAAACAGCTGGCGGGGGACAGAGCCGAGTGGAGACGGATTGTTGCATCAAACCAGTCTTAGGACTGTATACTCAATGATGATGATGATAAAAATCAACGATTTATTTGATTATTACCTAGTAGTAGTATTATTTTTTAGAAATTATTCTTTTGGTGTAAAAAAATTGGCCTTTTTTTATACGGATACGATAAAACGCAATTTTTTGTTATATGTCAGAGGGGTTGTATCCACTCCCTTGGCAATTGAATCTGAGTTCAAAAAAGCAATCCAGGTCAAGTGTGCTTGGAAGCAAAACCAATTTGACATATATACCAAACACGCGTAAAATTTCCTACTCAAAGATTTAATATTCCTCAATTGAAAAATTTCGAGGTCAAGTGATTCTAAATTCGACCATAAAGCCAAGCCATATATGTAGTTTAAATTGAAAGTAGAATAATAGCAATCGAAAAAATATACTATATTTATATCGGGTTCACTTCCCTGATGAAGTGAATATAAGCCCTGAGACATATGTTATATTTAAAATTATCAATAACAGCTCAGATACAGAAGAAATAAAGTGATTTTTTTCTATTAATAATTTTTTTATTCTTGGAATTTTGAAAACCAAGAGATAATTAGTTAATTTCAGATAATATATATATAATAAATATTATAAAAATTAGTTAGATCCTTCCGCAGGTTTTATCAAAATTTGTGGTTTCTGAGGGAAAACCTCATTTTTAGTGTTTTTCCTATGAAATTGACTATTTTATCAAACTATCAAAGAAAGGAAGGAAAAATCATTCTGTTATTTTTTTCATTTGTGGTGATATATGAGATAATTATCTAATAACAGAATATTCTTGATTAAGTTATTTAAAACATACAGATTAACAATTTTGTTCAGGGAGATTGGTGTAGGTTCGAGGTGAAACATATTCAATAAAATTAAAAATTTTAAAAATACAAATAAGGTAGGTTTTACAAATAAAAGAATTGCTTATGATTATGAGCTATGAGCAAGACTATATATATATATTTCGGGCTAGCAGTCCATCTTTAGAAGTTTACATTGATAACTAAATATAAAATAGAAAAATATTTATTATTTTGGGAGGTAAATTTTTACCTTTACAATGAAGGGATGGGGAAGGATCCAATACTTTATCTGCTTCGCATTGGATAAAGTAAAAATGGGAAAATGTCTTGCGCCTTATTGTAGGATAGTCATATCCTTAACTAACATGGCAATTCAGTTGTCTAACTAGCAGGGGCTCCCATTATACGAAGTGTGGATATTAAATGACCTCATTGATGTTGCTACTGGCAATTAGCGAGCGTGTCGGGGCAGATTTGAACATGATTGTGTCTTGTGATGCTTCCACAACCCACTGATAATATAGAGATAAAAGAAGTAAGGAACAAATTTTTTGAAAATTAAGACAATTTGAATTCACTTACAAGCGACTTTTATTTTAAAAGATTAACATTTTCAACCTCTTTGAATTCTTTTACTACATAATAATATGATGTATGATGAAATGTTGTAATCGAGCATTTAAATTTTTTTTTTCCTTTGTACTTTTGAAATATATCAAAAACGGTTGTTATTCGCCCTATTAAGTAGTTATTTTTGCAAAAAAAAACCTTGAAACATAAAAAAAAGTTGTAATTTGGGCTCAGTGCATATAAAGGCGCTAATCAGTATTTCGCACGACGGCGCAAAAGTGACTTGGCACGTCCCTATCTAAAGAAAAGTATCAAATAGTACCATTCATTCACTACTATAATTCCAAGTACATAAGCCCATAATTTTCTTAATTTTCTATGAAACAAAATTTTTCTCCGTATTTTCACCTCTTCTTCCCCTACCTCTTCATTGTAAAGATTTATCAAAATATTTACCATTTATTTACCAAAATAATAAACATTTTTCTATTTTATATTCAGTTACCAATGTAAAATTCTGGTGGTGGGCTCGTAGCCGGAAATATATATAGTCTTGCTCAGAAACAATATTTCTTTTAATTGTGAACCCTACCTTAGTAATTTATATTTTTTAAATTTAAATTTTTAATTTCAAATTAACAATGTTGTAAAGATTTTTAGTTGCAGAGTTTATAGCCTAAATTCATTTAATCAGAATAGATCACAAATCTTAATTATCAAGGAATTTTTATTTTTTATCGACTTCTATAGATATTCTTAATTCGTTCTAAATAGTACAACAATATATAATTCATATAGAGGAGAATTATTAAACAAATTCTTATTTAAACTTAAGTTATATAAAAGACAAATGCCGATATAAGTACATAGTAGAAGAGTTAAGATTTCTACAAAAAATCAAGAGATGTGGTCAACTACAAAATCGGAGCTGTTATGGATAATTATTTATTATTACGTTAAAGGGGTTGTATTCAGCTGACTGAACTGAACCCGATGCTGCAAATGTTTCTAGGTTAGTTTTGAGATTGTTTTGATAAAAAATTGTATTTATATAAAATTATGGATAATTTTTAACCGAGTTCAAAAAAGGAGGAGGTTCTCAATTAGACTGATTTTTTTTTTGTGTGTTTATATTACCTAATATCTTCGCCAATTGTGAACCGATTTTGATGATTTTTATGCATTGGGTTCAGTCTAGTTTCCGATTGGTCCCGTTTTTTTTCAATGGTATTGCAATTTTTTTCTATGTTTGTTTAGGCACAACTTCTTTGTTTAAGAACCAATTTCGATGATTCTTTTTATATTGGAAAGAGGGCACCTTAGGGGTGGTCCCATATTAATTGGTCAAGTTCTGATGACATGTTCAATGACGAATTAACGTAAATATCCAATTCTTATGAGCAAATAATCGAAATTATAATAAATAAAAACTTTTATAAAAAAATCAATCTGGAAACATTCATTTTAAACCCGCAAACTCTACTAGAGAATTTCTATATTTATGAATTTTATTTTATTATCGTTTTCTGATTTATTCGCCCGACCCTTTCTCTTACGAGATGCATGCAAGGTATTATATTAAGTCACTATTAATAACATCACTAAAAAGAGAAAAATAAAAATAATTTTTATAAAAAAAAAAAAATAATAAAACCGACTTCAAAAAAATTAAATGCAACAAATAAAATAATAAAACTCAAAAATAAAATAGAATACACAAGGGTATAAAATAATTATCTAATTTAGTTACAACTAAACCACGAAATATTAACATAAAATTACTTTTTGAAGTCGGTGTTAAACAAACTATATAAGCGAGCGTACCCGCGAGCGTAATCGTACTAAGTAAAATCCGTCGAGTTTGATTCATAAAATGTATATGTTTGGCACCGACTTCAAAAAGTGATTTCATGTTAATATTCGTTGTTTAGTTGTAACTAAATTAGATAATTATTTTAAACCTTTTAGTGTATTTTATTTTATTTTTGAGTTTTATTATTTTATTTGTTGCATTTAATTTTTTTGAAGTCGGTTTTACTATATTTTTTTTTTTTTATAAAAATTATTCAGATAAAAACTAGAGGCAGCATAGAGATTTCTGCTTACTATTTCAGATCCGGCATTATGGATAAATGCTTTACATTTGCTAAACGCGTCCATTAAGAAATGATTTATTTATTTATTTATTTTACTTTGTAAACGCCCAACTGATTAATAATCCCTATTCTAATTTTCAATTCTTTGAAATCATCATATTTTGGTTTAATGAATAAATGACTGATAATTTGTAAGGGTGACTCACAAGGGAGTGATTCAGTAGCCGAGTAATTCTTACAATTGAGGAGGAGACACAAAAGAAGGCGGATTCAGGTGGTCGTCGGCCCTTTTGATCGTTAACGAGCAACACCTCGCGTCTCAGTTAATCTTCTTACTAATCTCACACACACACACACTTCTACAAGCTTATTGTTTCTAAAGAACAAGGGAATTTGTTCAAGAAATCGACACCTCTTTTGTGGCGGCTACGGCTCTTGAATAGTCAACTGGTAGCAATTAAGAAACAAAAAACAAAACAACAACAACCGCCGGTTGGGTGGGTGAAGATAAATTTAAATTACACCTTTGTAATTGGGAGACAATAAAATTCAAATTTCATTTACTAGCCGGATATGCTAAATAAATATTAATAATAATAATAAAAACAAGAAAGTCCAGCTTCTTTCTTTTGAAATAACACGAAAAGCAAATTGAATGTTATTGTGATAAAGTGGGATAAGAGCGGACCAGTTTTTTGTAAGTTTGACTTACAACATATATATCTTTAATTTGATGTATAATACCTTAACATTTATATACATATATTTCAACAAATATCTGCGTATTTATTCTTTAATTAACATTGATAACACCGATTTCACTTCAATATTTTCATATTTAAGGAAAACGGGGCAAGTGCGTAGATGTCCATTTGAAATTCATTGAAACGTTGTACTTATGTTATGGGACAAGAGCAAAATTATTCAGCAATTCAACTACAAAATGCTTTTTTCTGAGTTAAAATATGTTAATTTATTTAAAAGTTACACACTTTTAAAGATATAGAATGATTTTCCAATAGGTTTAGTCAAATAAATCGATCATATAAATTGACTATATATTTAAAACAAAATTCAAAGTAAATAGTAAATATAAGTACAAAAGATACGATATTTTTTTTAAATGCTCTGTTTTATTTTTCATTTTTAATCGTCATCAAGACATAGTTCACATTCGTATTGCCTTTTTTTGGATTCCTTGTTACAAATACCACACACCCACTTCTTACAACCTATGCACTCAAACCATTCTTTTTTATCAATGTTGTACATACAGAAAGTCTCACTTGTGCTCTTACCCCAGTGGATATTGGATTTGCCCCAGGCACACATATTTACAGGGCTAGAACAGAGTAGCGTTATTCTCAATAAATTTTAAAGAAATAATAACATTTATCTATTTAACATGATTGTTAATGTATGTTTTTCATACTTACCAAAAATAATCGCAAAGAACAGTAAATATTAATAAAAACTATGACATTTTGATGGTGATACTGAACTTGGGTTATGCTTTCACACGAGGTGCACTCTTTCTGATTTAAATAAATAGGTTAAGTCCATCCAGAATGGTGCGACATGTATGACTATCATTCCATATCCCAAAAAATATATTTCTAGCAATTGGCTATTATATTTTGATTTATATTTGAATAAAGAGCGACTATGTACGCACTTGCCCGATTTAAGCTTTTAACCCACTTCACCTTATGGTACATTAGAAAATGACCTTTCTGCATTTTTGAACCAAAAGTTCTAAAGCTAGAAAACCTAAAACAAATATTTTAGAACAAGAACGAACTTTCAATGACTTTTAGTTTTTTAGTTATCGTGGGCATCTGAATCTAGACACACAGAAATAAATCATGGTTGAAAAGGACTTTTCTCCACATTTCAGACAAGCACGGCGGAACGATCTTAGGCCAGGGGGGTCAAAACTTGGAAAGTGATGTAGGCCTCGGGGGTCTGGGGGCTATGGAATACCCCTCTGCAAACGGGGGGTCTGGGGGCCATTTCAGTCCAATTGCATTAATGCCCATCTCGTGCCTGGATAGTGGAAATTGTATCAGAAACAGAAGAACTGGAGTATGAAAATACGCAAGAGAAAGTTCAAATAACCTTACCAAAGGTTATAAAATTGCTGGTAATACGGGAGCTGAGATTCAAGCCATGGAGACACTGTCTTCAGCCCGGCATTGAGGCAAGGATTCGTATGGGTAGAAAATTTCGCTAGATAGCTGTCGTTAACTTGCCAGTTACTGAGTGTATCATAACTGGCGAGGGTGTTTTCACCTTGAAGCACGCATGTCTTGAGCATGCAGGCTTGGAATAGATCATTCGAGGTATATTCCTTGCCCCCACAATCTGACGAAAGCCAGTGTGGGGCCTGTCCGGCCATGGAAAGTTAGAGCGTCCCGAAAGCTAGGTATTCCCAGGTTAAATAAAATCCAGGGCGAAAGGCTCTGTTTGCAATATTATTGTATTAAAAAATAGAAGATTGTGACAAAGTGGTGGATGTTAGGTCGGTGACTAGTAGTTAAGGAGTAGGTAGTAAACCGGAAGTGAGTCGGTTTCAGATTAAAAGACTGCATACGCATTTAATTTATTGTCGCAGAGGCGATTTATCTTGTCTCCCATTGTTCCTGAGGCCTGGTGTTTCTCTAATGTCTAATGAATATAGATAAGCGGCGCCGTCGCGCACGCGCGGGAATGAGCCTCCTCTCTCTGCGAGCACGATACTCGATTATGACTATGAGACAAGACAAGACAGAAGACACGATCGGTAACCAACAAGACAATTGGGAAACGAGAGGGAAAGAGACAGAGGACGCCGACGGCGCCAGCCTGGCATGCATTCAAGTCACTGCCGTAGTACTCCTCCGCGAGAACCCTCAGCCCCAACCAGCTCTAATACAAATCAAAGGAACAACACAAAACGGATGCAGAGGAAAAGCACCTAACTGGAAAGAAAGGAAGTTGACGCTTTCCTGGATGCCATCACTTGAAATCCTTTTTTAGTTCTAATACCCATCAAATAAAATCGTTGATTCTATTAGTAGGAATAGAAATCTTGTATTAGTGAAATAGACTGACATGTTCTGATGTGGTCATCCACTTGACTTTACCATACAGCCTGGCCCCTCACTTATATTTAATATTTGATAAAATTATTTATAATCATGTAGGGGGGGAGGGTTAGTTTTTTCATTTTTAGACTTCTGGGGGCCCAATGATTTTATATATAACATTTGGTTGAGTTTGGTACAAGGGATTTTCATTTTTTGACCCCACCCCCCCTCTTTTGGGTGGTTAGTTTTTCATTTTTACTCTTCTGAGGTCCCACGGATTAGGTATACAAAATTTGGTTGAGTTTGGTACAAGGGCAAGATTTTCATTTTATGAACCCTCCCCCTTTTGGGCGGTTAGTTTTTGCATTTTTAGACTTCTGGGGGTCCACTGATTATGTATACAAAATTTGATTGAGTTTGTTCAAATGGCCTAGATTTTTAATTTTTAACCCCCCTCCACCCCCCTTAATTTTGTATCGATATGCACCAAAATCTAATCAGCTCTCAATCCCAAAGAACCAAAACTACGTGTGAAATTTGGTTGGTTTTGATATTCAAACTAGTTTTTAAGCTAGCTCGTTCACAAAAATTTGGTAACACCAGACTAACAGACATTTTGACAAAACAATTATTATCTCGAAAAATATAATTTTTTCGATGTTTACTTATTAAAGCTTTTTTGTAGACCTAAATGCCATGGTTTTTAATCAAAATAGTTTTAGCCGTTTTTCAAATATTTCAAAAAAAAGAAGCAAAAAAAAAAAAAAACACTTTTTTCATGCACGAGTATGGTAAAGTAAAAAATTAGAAGTTGATATTTTACAGTATTTTAGGCCGCCTGAGTCCAAAAAAGTGGTTTTTAGAAAATGTCTGTCTGTGCAACCAAAATGCTGTCTTGGTCGTTAAATCAATAATTATTCAATTTTGAATTTTGAGGCTTTGGCTAAAATTAATAATAATGATGCTGATTTAATATTTACAGAGTACTTTATTCTAAATTTCATTGAATTTTCTCAAAAAATGGTTCTAACAATTTGGATAAAAAATTTGAGTGAACAGATGGCTTCACGACCCTCAGATGCGAGACCGGCTCGCACTTATCTGGGCTATTTCTATATGTCTATGTTTGCGACTCTCTGGATTACTCCCCCGATAACTCAAGAACAGAAAATCGTAGATATTTTAATCTGGTGCCAAAATCTTTTTTTTTTTTTTTTTTTTTTTCAAAACAAAGAACTTGATTAGATTTTGTGCTTTCTATTATAGTTTCTGGTTCAAAAAAATTATCTAAAAAAAACTCGAATTGATTAATTGAGAGATATCGAATAGTTTGCAGCTAACCAGCCGGAATTTATAATTCAAGCTTGTATTCAAAACTGCATCTTTCTGCCAAATTACAACCTTCTATTACAAACTATTTATTTACAAACAAAATTGCCAAATGAATAAAATATGCGGAAAGAGAAATTTTCTCTTCATCATATAAAAGTTCTCATCTTTTCCTCCAATTTGTTCTGACACTTTTCTAATACACTTCCCAGGATTTTCTAAGAGCGAAATCCTGGGAAATCTGGTGTTTTTTTATTATCCCGACTCTTGGGATTCACAGTTTAAAACCTGGAAATTTAAAACAGACGCTCGAATTTTATAAATATGTCCAGTTTTTTTCTTCTAAATCAGCCGTTTCCTCTAAATATACAAATGATTTGGTAAGCCATTATTTTTTTGATGAACAGAGTGGTAATCGAAACCTGGAGATTTTGTATAAAATTGAAGGATGAAACTTCCCAATCTACTAGTGATTTTTTTTAATGGCTTTCTTTATCAAATTCAATAATTAATGCATTCCATAAGCCCAACAAAATATGTATTTTAATTCGAAAGATTCTGAAATTATATGAAGGAACATCAGGTACAAAGACACGTACTCTGCAACGTATATACGACTATAGAGTCGAAATCGACAGAATCAGAACAATTTTTTTTTTTTTTTATTCCTGGCACAATCGTCTAAAAATACGCGTTGGTCTATTAGTTTAGTATGTCAAAAACCCCCATAATATTTCTTCCGAAAGGAAAATGGCTTATGTAAAAACTGCACACTTGATTAAAATTTTCCTGAAATTGGCCAGTTACTTTCAAGTACCAACTGACTGAATTGGTTTATTCGAAACCTGGTGCCAAGGTAGTTCATAAAGCTAATTTAAGAAAAAACAGATATTTAATAGAAATTTACCCAAATTGGAAATTAACCTTGTCTACAATGTTTAACGGTCACATTTATTTATATTATTACTACTTTTTTAATCTTTGGTTTGAAATAAAAAAATAAATAAATAAAAAAATGGTTCAAACCCTATGTCCTTGATAGCTTAAAAAATTTTAGTGGGCCCCTCCAGTAGCCGCTTCTTGTCATAAGTGAACTCATTTTAATCTAAGATAAGCAATAATTAGTAGAGATTGTGGTGTTGGTGCAAGTTTTAATGTGAAACAAGTGACCAAGAATCCTAAACTCATATTTTTTTTTTTTATTATTTGAAGAGAATTTTTACAGTGAATAAAATTTTGACTATAAGTAAAATTTATAAAATTTATACATTCAAGCAACACAATTGACTCATAGTAAATCAATATTAAATATAATATTTATTTACTCTTATCTTTTTTTAAGATAAGCCTTTATAGTCTCAAATAAATAACATCCAAGGCTGTAACCCCAGAATTCTTTCACATACCACCGGTTGAGAACCCCTGCATTAGAGGAGTATTTTTTTCTCTGGGTGTAAATTATCGATTACAGTGTGTAGTTAAAAATGTGAATAGTTGTTTGGTTAGGTGTCCAGGGCGTTTCTCTTTTTGAGGATAGCACGTGTCCAGCGGGCTGATGTCAGCAGTGGCTGACGTGCCTCCTCAATCAAAACAGTGACTCCATTATAAATGATTGCACTGCAGAGAAACGTGGGCATCTTTATTACCAATTGTCTCTCTCTCTAACACGACATGAGTCGCTTTTTAATTCTCCACTAATATTAGATTGGCTCTGTACCATCTCAAGTGGACACTACTGGGTGTTGTTCCCGAAGAGTTTTTCAATCTCGGGAATATGAATTGAATATTTCTAAAATCTCAAGATTTTTTGGGAACCAGGAAATTGTATTTTAATATTAACCCTTTGTTATTATAAAGAAATTTAATTATTAGGTAGATTTCGAAGAAATATACACATTGCGCTCACTCTCATGGTGCGACTTCCGGAAAATTTCATCATAGATTTTCCGATCATGGCCCTTGGACCCCAAAACCACACTCCATTCAAAAGTTTATGGGGGGGGGGGGGGGGGGTGTATTGCAATTGTGAGGGTGCGCTGCAGTCGGCAACGTTCAACCGATTGCAATAAAATTTGGTCTTAATGTAAACAAGAACTGATTAGTTTTTGGTGACTTCACCCTAAGGGGGTAGAAATGGTGTGGGGGGGGGGGGGTGAAATCTTAAAAAAATCATAACAACGTTAATATGAAAGATACCAGTTTGGTTGCAAATGGATAATATTCTACTAATTAACCTCTACAACTTGTGTCTGAAAAGTTTTTGATAAGAGCAGTCTGAAGGGGGTAGAGCCCCTTCGAAATCTACCTCTTACTATCGCAGGGATTTTTTTTTATTAAAGTCGTGTGAGCTTTTAAATGTTTTATTTTCACATCTAATTATATTCTCTATAACATGTAGGTAATGATATAGGATATAATGTGAAGTATTGCGATCGCCTGCCTGGGCCCTGACACTTTGAAAGCTTCTATCTCCAAGGAGAAAAAAGTTAGTTTCACTTTGTGACTTCTTCCCCTTAATAGTTTGACTCCGGATGTAGAACATAAAACCGGATATTGTGGTCCCCAGGGGGTAAAAAGGGACCAAAAATCCATTGGTCAATGCGTTCGTATGTACCCCCCTGCGTTTGGAAACCATAAGTCTCATAGACACCAAGCTCGAAACTTAAGCTTGATATATGCTAGATTATTATATCCGTGACCTTTTTAAAAAATAAATATCATTCCTCATATCCTTCTTTAATCCCATTCGATTTAAACCAGGGCTGTCCAACGCATGGCCCAATGTAAAGTCATACAATTCCTTAAAACATTGATATTGGAAAATAGACAACAATTTGGCCTGATAATTTTTTCTCTCTAAAATAAGAAATCTGAAAATCTACTGTGAAGTTTTCGAAAAATAAAAGTGCTAATTTTTAATTTTTAATCCGGAACTAGATTTCAAGATTTAAGAAAAAATAATAATCATTTTGGTTTATTTTTGACTCCATTTTCATAAGAAATAAATTTTCTACTTGCAAAATTTCTGAGTGAATGTTCTAGAACAACAATTAGATACCGATGTGAAAGAAAAATTGAATATTGTCTCTTTATTAGAATTTTATATTACCTAATTATCTAGCCCGGAAAAAATACTAATACATAATATCACTTTTTGTAAGTATGTAGGTGTATGTATTTATATATACGAGAAGCTATTTTCAAGTATAAAATTTAAGAAAAGTAAAATTAGAATCTCACTATGAGCTAAAAAAAATAATCAAGTTCTTATTTCCACATTATTAACTATCTTTTTTGAATAGCAAATATCAATAAAATTATAATATTTTATCCGAGGTCAGAGACAATTTTTTTTTCTTCAAATGTGGCCCGTGTAAGCCAAAAGGTTTGACAACCCTGATGTAGCTGATTCTTAATACAAATTTTCTATTCTTTAGCCTCGTAAAAGGATTCGATTTTTTTTTCTGATTTTCTGTATTATTCAACTAGAAGATCTATTGCTAGAGAGGCAGAAAAAATACAATTTAGAACCAAAATTAATTTTCTACTACATTCTATTATTGATTTATCTTGGATATTGGAATCCAACTAAACAGATACACAGATAGAAACGTGTATTTATTTATTTTCACTCTAATCAAATGCAAGAAAAGGAAGGCCCACTGAGAAAACCCTCGCATTACCGACAAATAGAGTAATTATTCAAGAAAAGGGATGGAGACCAAGGTGGCTATGTAATCTTGAGGGTCTTAAGGAGTGACGATTATGGAGAAAGTGTCTGGAAAGAGAGAGGCAGTAAGAGAGTTTCAGCCGCTAAAAACTAAGGAGATAATAAATAAATAAATAAATCTTTATTATTCGACCTGCTTAGAGGCACAAGTCCTCGGGGGCTAAGTCAACAAAACATCAATACAAATTAACTACAGAAATTAATAAACATAAATACAAATCATTTAAAAGATATTAACAAACAAGAAAAAGAAAAAAAATAGAAATGTATGATCATCAACAAATAACATGATCATAGATTTCCATCAAAAGACAAAACGTAATTTAAATTCAGCGCAAAAACCCGATACCAGGAGCAAACGACGCATTTGCCACCCCGACATTTCTCATAAGTTGTTAAGGAAAGCTGGTCAAAACCTTAACATGGATGGTATGACCTCTCTTCTCTCTACCTCAGGTAATCTCTGCTTGTGAGAACTAAATAAAATTTTGCACAACTCTATAGGACATTAGGACTTGACAAATTTAAAATTGATTTAATCATAGGGGGCAGAGGACTATAATCCCAAGTAGTAACAGACAGACTGTTCCATAAATCAATGCAAGATCCTACAAATGAATGTAAACCGATATTTTTCAAGAATCTTGGCTTACGAATCTTTTTTCTATGATCAGCTCTGCCTAAATAACTTGGTTCCTGAAATCTATTTCGTTATTTCCTGCCAACTCTTAAAACTCATATACGCTTTGAAAATCACTTTCAATTTAGCCCATTCCCTTCTCTCCAATAAGCTAGACCATCCTAATTCATTAATCATTGAAGGGGCACTACTAAACCTATCAAATTTACCAAAAACAAATCTAGCCGCCTTCCTATGTACCACATCAATTTTTCTTTCTAATCGTTGCGGATGTTTGTCCCAAACCACCGAACAATACTCTAAATTAGGTCTTACATTAGTTAAATAAACTTTTGTCTTAACTCCTCTAGATATACCCTTATTGGCGAATGAGCTAGTTTGGCAGTTATCCTTAATTTTATAATTTGTCATTTCTATGAAGGCGATTCCCTAAAAATATTGTGAGACGCGCTCAGTTAGGAGATTTGTGACTTAAAACCTTGTATCTTAAAAAAATCAATTTCCAAACTTAAATAAATACTCTTAAAGAAGTATATGTGTATATATGACTATAAGTGGGGGTGGGGGTAAATGTAAAAGAGAGAGGGTCAACGTGTGTGGGCCCACCCATGCAGGATTTCCCGTCGCAATCCTTTTCAGAGCCACTCCCTCTACGCGTGAGTATGAACGTTTCCAGCAGACGGACAGACAGACAGACACACCGCCACTTTGCAAAAGACAAAAACAATGCTTTTCTCAAGGTTCACAAACGGTGACCAGCAGAGAATATTATATGAAAATGTTTATTTTATTTAGTAAATTTAGAATAAATTTAACAAAATCATTTCAATGTAGATAGATTACTTTAGTGGTTGAATTGTTTATCGAAAGTGTGTTGCAAACACAATAACTGGAAAGATAATAATTAAATATTTGAATTGAATTCAGAACTTAAATTGCAAATCTTTTTCGATTTTGAGATTATCATTTATCTTGTCACCGTTTTAGATTTCTATTCTTTGGTGGTAGAAGAGAACGAGACTTATCTATTAATATTTATCATTTTAGGGAGATATTTTTTAACAGGAGGTCCATTATATCTAATAAATATCAAATCAGGGTTTTACTTTTACTATTTATTAAATTTTGTTGTATGAATATCCTCTGAAATAGCTGATATAGCCTGAACGCCTAAAGTATATGCAACCAAAGAGCAATGCAAATCTACCCTTCAAATTATATTTATTCATAAATATACATTGTACGCTTGAGTGCAGTGAGAATTCATTTAGTTGAATAAGCCATTAGATATTAATTTCTGCTGTATTCAATGTCAAATTTTTAATTCCATAAAACGAACAACTTTTCAAAAGTTCAATTTCAAAGAGCTGTGCAATTTTAATGGTCATCTGATGCGTGTTCTAGCGGGTGACGATTTCTATTTTTCACTTTATTTTTTTCCCTTACAATTTGAGATATCATCTTCTCAAGATTTTGTTAAGGGAGAATAATGTGGGTTCTTAGTGAAACATATTTAAATAAAGAAAATAAATTTTTTAAAATTTTCTTTACTTTATTCCCCTAATAAGATATACAAGTCTGCCAATTTATCGAATTTCATTTTATTTTCAAGTGACTCTTTGTGAAGGCAAGTTCGATTCTCTTGTTAATTTGAGAAGAATATTCGCAATTTTTTAAAGCATCTATGCAGAATTAGAGTAAGTACATGATTCTAAGCTTCTTTTAAGTGCTGTTCATTGTAGATATTGTCATAATATTCTTGCATAAAAATAAACTTTTTCAAATATTTGTTAAATAAAATTTATTTAAGTTAAATTGGAAGAAAAAGTTTAACTTTTTCAAGAAGCAGTACGCTCTCTAGTTCGAGTCACCCTAGTGTTAAAAAAATACATAATAAATGATTAACATTATTTTTCCTTTTTAATTATCTTGTTATATTAAATACAATTTCTTAATGAACTGTAATACACTGAAGTGCAAAAAAATTGATCCACCAATAAAAACTTTATTAAATATTAAATCATTTTTAATTTTTTTACAAGGAACCATACATTATTGAAATTATTGCTTATTCCAAGTGTAATTGCCACTTGTCGTTGACTTAGCCCTTGATTAATTAGGCATACAATTTGAACTGCTTGAACTTCAGAAATATCTATTTTGTATATTTTATTTTTCTATCAATGATGCTTAATTCAAAATGATTCATTTTATTGATATTTCAAATGGAATTTGATCTTTTATTAAAACTTTGTTTAAATTAAAGTGATATTGAAAAAGTATGATAATTTGTAATTGTATCTTTTAATTTAATTTCACTTATTTTTTTTTTATAAAATTCAAAAATTATCAACTAGTTTAAGAGTTAATGGAACAAATTATATGAATATTTCTAAAATTTTTTAAAATTATTTGCTATTTTATCAAGTTTTAATTTTTTTGAACCGTAGTATATATAAATTATTTGTATTAAACTATCTGTCTATATCTAAATTAGCAAAAGGCTTTAAAAATTCAATAAAATCATTCGCCAAATAGTTTTTTCTGCATTTTTGAACCAAAAGTTCTAGAAGTTCTAAAAATATAGAGCCCGAAATCTATATTGGAAACAAATATTTTGACACCAGATCGAACTTTTTTTTTTACTCGTTCTTGAGTTATCATGGTTAGGAATAGAAATCCAGGAAGACAAACAGGCAGAAAAAAATTTCTTTACATTTCAAAGATTTTTAAACACAAATAGCAAAAAAACCAAAAAAATCATTACTAGGGCCGCCCCCGAGAGGCAGGCTTGCTAATTATTTGAATGTTGATGTATTGATTATTTTCATGTGAGATTGAATATCGGCTCCGTAGGCGCGGATAATAGATTGTTCAATTCTGTGGAAAATATTCAATTTTTTATTTCGCACGCAAAATCACCCTACAAATTACACAACATTTAAGGCATTATCTGTATTTTATTTTTATTTCTATAAAATGTCTTTTAACGTTTACACAATCTATTTTACAAAATGCCTGTACATAAATATATAATGTGTGCACATTAAGATAAAACATCCCTCTAGTTTCAGTTTCTCATTGATAAATAATAATGAATTGATTTGCTGGGAACATTTTATTTATTGTCTCAACCAAATTTTTTTTAAGAAATTCTGTGTGAACCTGTCAATGTGATAATGACTACCTTTTTTATATATAAAAGTTTTCCTTAACTGAACGGAAACTGTGGTGGTCCCTCGGACAGGAAATTGACACAAAAGCATTTTAACGGCATTAGGATTAGAAATAATAATAGTAATACGAACAAGATGGCTTACTAGGTAAATGCTAGGTAATAGATATTTATATTTCATTCCTATCGGAGGGAGGGAAGATCTCTTTCGAGATGATAATGATGATGATGATGATGTCATTTGTCATCGGTGAGCTGCGACGGACTGGTCGTTGACAGCTCCCGTGGCTAATCGGACAACCTCTGGGATCCTTTCGTTCTTTCTGATAAATTAATTTCGAATTGGGTCTCAACAGAATTTCTCTCTTGGCCATTTATCCCTTTAAGAAAGAGAGCTACTTAACGTTTTTTTATCCAACCTCCTTAAAAAATAGAATAAGTACCTAAGGCTTTCCTTAACCCTCGATAGTTTAATTCAAAATATTGAATACGTATTTAATAGCGTGACGTCAGACGTCGGATTGGACACTTAGGGCCGGTTGTATGTCGCAAAGTAAATGCTTTTTACCACTAACCAAGGGTAGGAACTTTCAGTGCCTGTACCTGATTGGCCATCCCAGTCCCTCCATTTACCATCTACCCTTGGTTAGTGATAAAAAGAATTTACTTTGCGACATACAACCGGCCCTTAAGGAATGTTTTTTCTCTTTACCAGTTGCTGCGAGCTTCACTAAATATTTATAATATGCATGTTGACTGATTTTGAAATGCTATTCTATTATGTTGGAAATTATCTTTTATTTTCAAAAAAAAAAATTATCTCATTTTGCAGATAATAAAGAAAGGATTGGTACAACAAATTACCATTTTAAATTCCCGCCAAAATGCCCCCCGGGATCTGGCAGCATCTGTGACGTCACACATGTTATTTATTTACGTTCCACACAAGAAAAAAATGCGAAATAAGTGGCTTAATATTGCAAGGAGAGATCCAAAAGTTATATCTCTAAATAGTACAATTTATTTCTGTTAAGATCACTTTAAGATAAGTTTTTACTTTATTTCGTAGATTATAAAATGCTAGGTGCATAATGAACATTTTGAGTTTTAAATTTAATAATAAATTAAGTCTTTTGTACGGTTTGGTTCATTCATATCTAAAGTGGAAATTGAGTCAGTTTATTTTATTTTATTTATTTAATAAGTCCTTGTTTAATGAAAGAAACTCTCCCAGCATCAATTCTAGGTAAATTAGAACTATTTGCTTTTTAGTGATTCTTGGTTACTCTTATCACGCCTATTGCAGATGTGATGATCAGGTAGCTTAGCTATTTAGTTATTTAGTTATTTTTTAAAAAATGTGTGTCGTGACTCTCGATGGAAATGTAACTTTTTAAGCAATTATTATTTATTTCTCTCTAAAAATATTAAATTAAAATACCGATTTCAGTGTCACATAATAGCATTAATTTTTAGCTTATCTTTGTTTATTATTGTATAAAACGTGGAGAAAAATAATTTTTTTGGAAAGATTTATTCTGTCTATTTTTCTTTGTGTTGATGTTAGCATCCCCCGAGGGGTGAGCCGCGACTTAAAATCGTGTACACCTACTTCCACTTCCACTTTCATTTCCAAGTAGAAGACAATAGATGACAATAGATTATCTAATGAATAACAAAGTAATTCCAAAGACGATGTACACTTAATTCGAATTGCGGTTCACCCCTCGGCATCCCCAAAGCAAACAACTATATACGAGGCATGTTCCTAAAGTAAGTACCGTTTTGAAAAAAAAAAAAAAACAAGTATACTTTTCATAACAATTTTATTTTCACATGAAAGCCTGTATCTCAATCTACGCTTCAATATAGTTTCCACCAATATTAAGGCATTTATTGTATCTTTCCACGAGCTTTTGTATTCCCTCCTGAAAGAAGTTTTCCGGCTGATTGGACATCCACTCCAACTTTAAATTTAGTCGTTCAGTCTCAATTGCATAAAAAACACCTCTTGACATTAGAAGAAACAAATCAGATAACGACTAAATCGTAAACTGTCTGTTCTCTCTCACTTTTTCGTCAACTTTATGCACTAAATCTTCAGTAATGACAGAAGGTCGCCCACTTCGTTCCTCGTCATGAATTTTCGTGCGACCATCTTTAAATGTTCTAACCCATTTGCATACCATCTGATTTGTTTCCTCTAATGTTAAGAAGTGTTCTTTATGCAATTGTAACTGAACGACTAAATTATCGAAAGTTGCAGTGGATGTCCAATCAGGCGGCATACTTTTTTAAGGAGGGAATACAAAAGCTCGTGGAAAGATACAATTCCTTAATATTGTGGAAACTGTGTCGAAATGTAGATTAAGATAAAGGCTTTCATGTGAAAATAAAATTGTTATGAAAAGTATACCTACTTGTTTTTTTTTATTTCACAACGGTACTTACTTTAGGAACATGCCTCGAGTATTTGGACTTATAAATTCAGAACTTTCCGAGGAAAAATGTAGAAAATCACAGGCATTATTAAATAGATTATAAATTTTTTTTTATTTCGTCCCAATTTTAATTATATAAAATGTTTTCATTTAATGAATGTGCGTTGAAATCGATTTATCATTCGAATGTGATCAAAGAAAGGATTGGTTTTTCTGAAAAGTGATATCAGGGATTTTCATTCTTGCTAATTATTAATATCTAATGTAATTTTTATGTTTAAAAATTATAAGAATTCACTAGGCTACACCCACTACCCTGCGTTAAATATTAAACAATTGGCCGCCCATTGTCGTTTTCAAGAGTTTCTAAAGACATTCTAAAATATCGACCTTTTGGACTGACTTGTTAAAAGAGCTTTGAAAACGACTACAACATTACCTAGGTGACAAAACTTTGTACATTATGAGAATGTCTCATCAAAAAAATAAAATAAAACCGACTTCAAAAAAATTAAATGCAACAAATAAAATAATAAAACTCAAAAATAAAATAAATTACATTAAAATGTATAAAATAATAATCTTATATAGTTACAACTAAACTACGAAATATTTACATGAAATCACTTTTTGAAGTCGGTGCCAAACATGTAGGTACATTTTATGAATCAAACTCGACGGATTTTACTTAGTACGTTAGGTGGGTATGCTCGCTTATATAGTTTGTTTAGCACCGACTTCAAAAAGTGATTTCATGTAAATATTTCGTCGTTTAGTTGTAACTAAATTAGATTATTATTTTATACCTTTTAGTGCATTTTATTTTATTTTTGAGTTCTAATTATTTTATTTTTGAGTTCTAATTATTTTATTTATTTCATTTAATTTTTTTGAAGTCCGTTTTATTTATTTTTATAAAAATTATTTTTCTTTTTCTTTTTTTTAGTGATGCTATTAATAGTGACTTAATATAATACCTTGCATGCATCTCGTAAGAGAAAGGGTCGGGCGAATGAATCAGAAAATGATAATAAAATTAAATTCATAAATATAGAAATTCTCTAGAAACGTTTGCGGGTTTTAAATGAATATTTTAAGATTGATTTTTTTATAAAAGATTTTATTTATTATAATTTCGATTATTTGCTCATAAGAATTGGATTTTACGTTGATTCGTCATTGATCATGTCATCAGAACTTGACTAAATTACCATAATATGGGACCACCCCTAAGGTACCCTCTTTCCAATATAAAAAGAATCATCGAAATCGGTTCATAAACAAAGAAGTCATGCCTAAACAAACATAGCAAAAAAGATCCAATACCAATGAAAAAAACGGGACCAATTGGAAACTAGACTGAACCCAATGCAAAAAAAAAATCATCAAAATCGGTTCACATTTGGCGAAGATATCAGGTAACATAGACACAAAAAAAAAATCAGTCGAATTGAGAACCTCCTCCTTTTTTGAAGTCGGTTAAAAATGTATTTTCTATATGTGGTTTCAACCGAAATTTATCTTTCAATTTCAGCCCTGGATATTTAGTCGAATTGTATATGATTTCATGGATCATCTCCAGATAAGTAATTGGAAGTAAAAATTACTCAATTTAAATTGAAAATTGCCGAATTATATCCAACTAGCTAGCTCTGTAATTGCAAACTTTTCATGATATAACAAATAAACTCTGGCCATAAAATGTTTCTTTCTTTCTTTTCAAAGAGATAATTAAATAAGCATTTGATTCATATTAGCCAAATGACTAAATCACTAAAAAATAACTTAATAAATACCTAAAGTAGATATACTAGATATAAATAATTTATATTAACCCAACGAGGCGTAAATCTCATTATGTGTTTTTGAATAAAGAATTTATATTATATAAATGAAATGTCCAAATGAGTGGAGTGGCTCGCTCTTTGTGGCTTCCTCTGACAGCCACATATGTACCTACACTGAATAGAAAATATATATATTATAATTTTTCATACAATAAAGCATCATAAAGTAAACTTCGTGAAAGGCGAGTTAACTCCTTAATTTTAGCTATTCACTTAAATGTGTATAAAAAGTCTAATATATTGAAATTTTTTTTTTTTTAATGATGTGTTTTTACTTGACTTTACCATACAACCTGGCCCCTCATTTATATTTAATATTTAATAAAATAATATAATCATGTAAGGGAGGAGGATTAGTTTTTCCATTTTTAGACTCCTGGGGGTCCACTGATTATCTATAAAAAATTTGGTTGAGTTTGGTAAATGGCCAAGATTTTCATTTTTTGACCATACACCCCCCCCCCTCCATTTTGGGCGGTTAGTTTTGGCATTTTTAGATTTCTGTGGTCCCACTGATTATGTATACAAAATTTGGTTGAGTTTGCTCAAATATTTAGATTTTTAATTTTAAACCCCTCCTCCACCTCCCTTAATTTTGAGTCGATATGCACCAAAATCTAATCAGCTCTTAATCTCAATGAACCAAAACTACGTGTGAAATTTGGTTTCGAAATTTACACTAGTTTGTGAGCTAGCTCGTCCACAAAAATTTGGTAACGCACAGACTAACTAACTAACTTTTTTTGTAGACTGAAATGCCCTGGTTTCGCTCAATTTTTTTAATCAAAATACTTTCAGCTGTTTTTGAGATATTTCGAAAAAAAGAAGGAAATAACCACTTTTTTTCATGCACGATTACAATACTTGACCATACCCTGTATGCTAAAGTAATAATTTTTAAACATTATTTTCCCGTCTGTATGTTTTTATGTTTATATGTATGGATTCCGATATCCATAAGTCAAAAAACAAAAAGTCGTAGAAAGTTCGTTCTGTTATCAAATGTATGCATTTCCAATGTGAAGAGTTTGGCTTCTCTATACGTTTAATTCTACTGGTTAAAAAATGAAGGAAATATCATTTTTTCTCATAATAATATTTTAAATAAAAAATATATTTTTAATAGTTTATTATACTATATTTTAAGTTTATTAATAGGGCGGATCTAAAAAAATGTTTCAACTTTTTTCTCCATTTATATATTGAAATACTACTATTAATTTCATTATTTATTGATACTATCCAAATTTGAACAACAAAATAAAAGACTCTTTTCACATTAATACTACAAGAATAAATTTCCTTTATTAATTAGATTTAGCTTATCTTTAATTATTTGTTATTCAAGGAAAGTATGTTCTTTAGAAAGATTATTCCTCATGATTTGTCAAAAAAAAATTGCTCAAAAAACACCCTTTCGCGGAGGCAATGCAGGAATCTTTCGAGATCTATAGGGGCTGCATCTTCCTGGTGGGGGGGCCCCCTTCTTGCATTAGATTGCATTAAAAAAAAGATATAACAGAACCCTCGGTACGCGTGCTCGACTTGAACTTTCGGATTATTACATAGGTACCTAGGCAAAAAATAAATAACTTGACACAGTTCTTCTTCTTATTCTTCTATATAGGTGCGAACACTTGTTTCTCCAACATAAATTCAGTCATCAGGGTCATAACTCTCTTTCCACCTTTTCTTCGGTCTTCCACGGTTTCTGACCCCCTCAGGACGGTTTTTGCCAATATTTTCGGGAGACGGTCGTCTTGCATTCTGTCTACATGGGCAGCCTAACATCTTCTTCTTACATGAACCCAATCGACTATGTCCTGAAGACCGCTTATTTGCCTAAGGTGTTCGCTGCGTATTTTATCATGCAGGGTCTTCGAATGAATGACTCTTACAACTCTCATCTCAGTTGTCCGGAGAAGCAGCTTTATATTTATTTATTTATTTATTTATTTATTTAAAAACAATGCTCTGAGGTGGCTACCTCGTAGAGCAGAAACAGAAAGAATATATATATACAAATAGTATCATTTAAGTAAGCAAACATAACATATATAACATTTAAATGAGCAAACAGAAAGAATACATACATATAGTAACATTTAAATGAGAAACAGAAAGAATATAGATATAGAAACAGAAAGAATATAGGTATATAGTAAGATTTAAATGAGCAAGACTCTCCCAGCCCAGTGAGCAACCCAGAGTCAGCACAAGCAGGCGAATAGACCAGTGACACATTACTCCAACCCAGCTCCCCCTAGAAGATGCACCCTGAGTGAGCGATGAAAAGATGATGTTGAAAGCGATGTTCGGATATTTAATGGCAATGTATTCCACAACCGAGCCGAGCTGACGACAAAGGATTATAATAGTTATGTCTCCCCTGGACTCAGCCCCATATGTTATTATCGGGCGTACACAGGTCTTATATATCCGAATTTTACTTTCGGTAGACATAAACTGATTTTTCCGATCTAGATTGGATAGACAGCCCCAAATTTTTGCTCCTTTGATGACTTGCGATTTTACTTCTTCCTTAAGGTTTCGTCTGCTAGAAATCTGAACTCCCAGATAGTTAAAGATTGGAACTTGTTCTATTGGAATGTTGTTGATGACTAAGTTGCACCCAGTTGAAAGCTTTAAATTGATTATTCTTAGTTGAAAGAGTGCGAATTTTTTTCAGCGAGATTTATTCTTCTTTAATAGATAAGCTGCTTCGGTAATGGAGCGGTTCAAGAAGTTAACAAGACGAATATGTTACGTACATTTGTGCGTGTGATGTCTCTTTCTCTGTCCCTCGAGGTATTTTACCACCATGAAATAGCTTGGCGGCTGGCATCGTTGTTGGTTTTGATAATCAATTAATAACGGCCTGGGTTCGAAGCCAGGAAGGGATCCTCTGCGGTGAATACCAATCGACACTTGGCGTTTAATCAGATGCCGACACCCCCCTCCCTCTTCCCCAGACATTCAAAATGTCTGAAGATTTTCCATTCAGGGCCAGTGCCAAATGTTTCGAGAAAATCGCCAATGCTCAAATCAATTCTCTTTAGAGTCTGTCTACGAGTAGATACGTATTCTGAAAGCGTTGCTTTGCAGGTGCATTCAGAGTCGCATGGACAGTAAAAGAAGAGAGACAGAATAGGAGTCAAACCGGACACTGCAAAAACAAAAAAAGCAATCCAAGAGAATATTTTCAAAGATATTGAATTTATTCATTTTATATGTATATTCATTATTTGTTATTTATAATTATTTATATATAAATGCGGGATTAATAATTAATAGTTAATTATACAAACTTTGTACTTCTTGATTGAATTTTCAAAGCTTAAGGTAGTTGTTTTATCATATGGGTTTCCTTAGGATTTTTTTGAAACTTAGATAGATTATTATTTAAATACTTCTGCATCGATTGGTGGCAAAACGAAATTTATGAACAATATAGTTCCGGAGATATTAAATCTGATCAAAAACATAAATGTGAAAAAGGGGCCAAGTTCGGTAGAAACGGCTTCGCCGACAAAATTGAGATCTAAACGGGTACCAAGTTCCATAGCAGTTGCTAAAATCATAGGTATAGGTATGATATTAAATTTATAACTCTGGAAGTTATAATAGTCAATAAATTACGTTTAACGTGATGATATTTAATACAAGCTTAAAATTCATCTAGTTGTTCTTATTTTACTACAAATAATTTAGTTGGATATAAAACTTGCCAAGTTATAAATTTAATATCAAAGAAAGTAACAAATTTTCATTTAAATCAATTGAAGATCGTTGTTCATCCCTATAGCTATGATTTAAGCAACTGCTATGGAACTTGGTACCCGTTTAGATCTCAACTCTTTTGTCGGCGAAGCCGTTTGTACCGAACTTGGCCCCTTTTTCTCATTTATGTTTTTGGTCAGATATCAATAATTTTTGAAAAGTTTTATCCTTTAATTTATCTAAATAATTACATTTAAACATTTATATTAATAATTATTAAATATTTCTCATAAAATATCTGTTAAAAACCTGGTCGGTTTTTCATAAATCTCACCCCTTCATTTCGGACCCCGAAGAAGGGAAAGTTTTTTGTTTTTCAATTTCCTCCTTTATTATTGTGCCATGCTTTACCAGTATGCCAAATTTCAGAATTCTAGCTTGATTGTATTTTCACTATACTATTAGTTAATTAAGCCTATAATCAATTTCACCCCTTCATTTTAGGGCCTGAAAAAGGGAAAGTTTCGCTTTTTCTATTTTTCCCTTTAATTGTAGCTCAAACTCCACCATTATGCCGAATTTCAGCATTCTAGGATCAGCGAGATAACTTTAGGTTTTTGATATGTCAGTGAGTCAGTAGGTGAGTCAGTCAGTGTTAAAAATGGCACTTTTCAGAGCTTAATAACTCAAGAACTGTATTAGATTTATTCATGAAATTTGGGATTCTAGATGTTATAGTGAGTCTTATTAGGCATGCAAAATTTCAAGTGTCTAAGTCAAATAGTTTTTGAGTTATGGGGGGGTCGAAAGTAGATTGAAATGGTTCGTGTAAATATACACATGGCCGCACCGTCGCCCGTTTTTCCGAATTTGGCTGACCCACTGCGGTGTGTCTAGATTCCATAGATAGAGTTTTTCAGACTCTTTTACATTGCACTATACGGGATACAGGAAAGTTTACATACATATTTAATTATAATTAAGAAACTCTTCTTACCATTGTTATAAAAAACAAAACAAAAAGTAATACATTTTTTAAGAAAAATTTAATTCATAGTTACAAAACAGTTTCTGAGATAATAATTAATAAATAATGAAAAATTTACACTAAAAACAAGCTGGCAACAATGCATGTATTTAACCTAAAAAGTGTGTTAACTTTAGTACTTTTTGACGTTAATAAATCGATCTTTATAATGTATTTTATCTGTCATTTTTATGATAAAAATATTCTAGCTGGGACAATGTTGTCAGATTTGTCAAATGAGCACGGGATTGGCTAGTAGTGATACATAAACAGCAAATAAATAGTTTTGGGCTTATGAAGTATGAATCCTTATTGTCTATTCTATATACTCTAGCATTAACTTTTTGCTAGTATTGTCGCGAAACAACTACCTTAAAATTAAAGAAAAAGCGAAAACTTTTTCTAGGCGCTTAGTACACCCTCCATAACATGGTATATGTTTATGTGTATCAAGTAGAGGACCATCTCAATGATTTCTTCTTATGAATTTAGGACAGTTTTGACACAACCACTCTAATTCCTACTATTTCACTTCTCTATAAAAGCTCCCATATTCTATTATTTTCTATAGATCTTCCCTTTCTCGTTTTCTTTCCCTCCACATTTTAGAGTCTAAGATATATTATTCAGAAATCTTCATTGTGCCCTATCATTGAGGCTCTTCTCTTCTTCAAATTCTTCCACAGTGATCTCTTTTCTCTAATTCTACCAAGAACTTTCTCATTGAAACTGTTGGAATGAACTTACTACAACTTTTCCTTAGTTATTATATCTCACCCCCACTAAAATAGATGCAATATTTCAATTTTTGAAATTTTAAGTTATTTATTTATTTGTTCATTTATTGATTCCTATCCTATACCTATGTGTACTATTTATTCATCATGAATCAATTAAAAACAGTTTAAATAATAAAATATGAGTAGAATTGCTATAATAATAATAAATAGAATAAATATTTTGGGAATATTTTTCATTTTCTCAAAACGTGATTTTTCCAGATGTCTCATTACTGATGTGAGGAGGGTACGATATGTATATGAGTATCAGAATATACAAACATTGAATTTCAAAGAGAAATGGTTGGAAATGAACCCCCCCCTCCCCCTTCAATTAAGCAATGGTGTAATGATAATGAATGTTGTTTAGTTATAAGTAACTGAAGATGTCAAATAGAATATAATTTAGTGGAAACGTCTCAAAGAGAACCTACCTTTTTAGAAATTAAAAATTCCTAGAACATTGAATTAAGATTTTTAAAGAAAATCATGAGAAATTATCATCTACTGAAGTTGTTAGGGATTATTTTTTCTATGCCAGTGGGGTTGTACTATGTCTTAAATGTAATTTCCAAATCAGATTTTATGTTATTAATTCCAGAACCTACTTTTGGATAAACAGTGATTTTAGCAGTTTTTTCTTGTTTCATCGTTTGGATGTGTTTGTTTTCTTGAACTACTTTTTGCAAACATTTAGATCTCGAAAGTAACCTAAAGAAATCGCAAGGGACTGAATTGTCCTTTACTAAATCCGAGCCGTTATGAATAATTTATATTACATGTCAAAAGGGTTGCATTCACTCATCGAGTTTAAAGCTAAAAAATAATACGAACCAATATCTACCCTGTGAGATGAACCCATCTGACATATAAAACACATTTTAGAAATGAAAGTATTTTATGCATATCAATGTCGTCACCGTTATTAGGGGCTGTCCATAAATTACGTCACACTAATTTCAACATTTTTAGACTCCCCTCCCCCTATGTCACATTCTGTCACATTTTCATTGATCCTTCCCTCCCCCCAGTATTCTGACGTCACACTATCACTTTTATACCGTATAATTTAATAATTGTACAAAATTTAAATGTTTTTGCTAAAAATTACTTGCTTACAATTTGTTGTCTAGATTAATTTTACCAACATCATCATGTTGGAATAATAATAGCCTGAAATCTAAAAAATATATTTGAAAATTTAAAAAAAAATTTAATTTGACTTTTGTGACATCACAATTTTTAAGATTTTCGGGGCCCTTCTGTAACGTTTTGTCACAAACCTGAGATGCCCCCACCCCCCTTATTGTGTGACGTAATTTATGGAAGTCCCTTTAAGCCAAAACCCCGAATATGGAAAACCCTGTTTTGTGTGATTGCTATTTGAAATTTTTCTATTACACATCATTAGTGAATATATGTCTCAAATTCGAAGTTCAAAAAGTTTGCCAAAAATTTGTGGACCAGGCTTGCTTTTTGGCACTCGGATTCAATTTCCTAGTGGTTGAATACAACGAAATTAACCCTAACAATTCGGATTTATAAGATGACACTAACATATCTTGATTTTCTTGAGAAATCTACCCTTTGTTTGGCTGCTACCACGCCGTTTCTTTTAAATAATCTATTGCAACAGGAAGATGGTATTGAAGATATATGTATGGAGCATAGCCATGTACGGGTGTGGAACCTGGACAATTGGAGAAGCGGAGAGAAAAAGATTGGAAGCTTTCGAAATGTGGTGCTACAGAAGAATGATGAATATCAAATGGATGGATCAAATTATAAATGAAGAAGTTCTTGGAAGAATCGAAGAAAGAAGAACCTTGTGGAAGAGTCTGAGGAAGAGAAGAGGCCAGATGATGGGGCACACACTGAGACACGGGGGATTGATTAGGGATATCATGGAAGGCCTAGATCAAAATGTTTCGATCAAATAATTGGGGATATGGAATGCGATACTTTTAGGGCCAGTTGTATGTCGGTTTATAAACTCTTTTTAAACGTTGGCAAAGGGTAAAACCTTAGAATTCACCTTGTGTCCGGTGGGATGGCCAATCAGATGACAGGCACTTTTTTATCTGATTGGCCATCCCAACGGGCACACTGTGAATTCTAAGGCTTGACCCTTTACCAACGTTTAAAAAGAGTTTACCAACCGACATACAACTGGCCCTTAGAGAGGTCAAACAGCTGGCGGAGGACAGAGCTGAGTGAAGACGGGTGGTTGCGTTAAACCAGTCTTTCAATGATGATGATTGCAACAGTCATTTATAAAATCACTCTAATTAAAAATATCTAGAAAGATGAAATTCAAAAAATTCAATTAATAATTAAATGTGTAATCGACTTCGATGTATTCCTTTACTTTCTTATTACATAAAACAAGATTGAATTGAGAATTTGTGGTAATGTAATTCCTTTGCTTGGCAACCAATTCTACAGAAATTGCTTGATCAATTAATTGAGCGTATTTTTTCCCTCTTCGGGCGAATGCGACTAATTCGCTGTCCCTGGCCAATTACAATTACCTTCTTTTACTACTACTCCTTTGTCGGCTAGTGGTTTCTTTTTTTAACCCTGGCTGATTGCCTTCGGCTCTCAGCCTAGCCAGAGAGGGTGGTGTCTGGACCCGCCCTATCGTGACAAAGACACGGCCCTTGGAGTTTGTGGCCTGCTGACTTTGCAAGATAGAAACCCCCGGGCCATCTATTGCACCACCCCCGCGTCGGCTATTACCCGGACGGCCCTCACACGAAACGACCACAATTACCCTCAGCATCAGCACTGGATACATACATGCCCGAAGTGAGCCAAACTCGCCAAAAGCACAATTGCCTAATTTTATTTTACACCCAACGAGAGAGAGAGAGAAATCGATCTGAGTACATGGTGGAGGCAGCAAGTTAAGAGAAAACTCTTTTCTGATACCCCCTTATTCGGGAGGGGGGGGGGCATGCATCCATCACAATCCCTTCTTTGATTCACGAATCTTAAGCTACCAGCGAACGTTTCAGTTAATTCATATGTTTGTGGTTGCGTGAAATCAGTCTTTGTGCTGATATTCAATGCTGATTTATTTTTATTAACTTCAACATCAATCAGCTTTACATTTAAGAGCCTTGACCTAGTGGCGTAGGAACATATTCATCTCCCAGGGGAAGAAAAATTGGTGAGCCCACTTTAATTAATTAACGGGCAGCTACACTATTTTTACCAAAAATAATATTAGAAATAACATGATAAGCTTCTTGAAAGTAATCTTTGTATTGACAATTTAATTAAGAACTGATTCATTTTCAGGTTACATAATACTAGTACCTACTAGTATGGCTTGAACCAAAGTTTTTAATTAAAAAAAAAAAATACAGCAAAAGGACATCGGGTGATTACTTTTGCCCCACCCTGTATATACTCCCTTCGTCCCAAATTAGGTTGGTTTGAGAATTGAGTTCCAATTTAAATGCTGCATTTCAATATTTTTACTTTATCTAATGCGAAGCATGGGAGAAAGTATTGGAATCGCTCTCGCGGCAAGCGCGACTTCAAAGGGTCCTCAGGTAAAGACTACGGAACCCATGGTCACAAATTGAAGTATTCAATGGGATTGAATTTTAGTACGTGACGGTTTTGCCAAAAATTACCTGGAATCTCGTCGAGAGGCCAAAAAGTGCCATTTTTTTTGGAAGTGCGTGGGGATGGATGGATGTATGTGTGTGTGTGTTATCGTTTTTTTCGTCCACGATTTTTTCCACACCTTTGCGCTGATTGAAATGAAATTGAAAACCTACCATTAGTTTAACAAAATGAAGCGCTGATTAGTTTTTGGTACATATCGGTCCACAAACATTAGTACTTTATTTCGGTACTTTTTTAGTTTTTTCTAAATATCTTGAAAATGACTTAACCAATTTTGATGAAATTTAATATCCTAATTAAGTACCTTGGGGACCACAAGAAAGGTTAAATAAAGTTTTTAGTAAAATTATATTTTAAAGTACTTTACTCAAGAACATATTAATATTTAAAATGAATTTGGATAAAGTTTAGCAACGATCCGTTGCAGTTTATTTTTTCTACTTTTCATAAATGTAGCATTTATTTTAGGACAAATTTTTCGAAGCATCATTTTGAAACTAATTTGGTACGCATACTCTACTTAAGGGAGTTCGGGACAGCTTATCTATCTGGTTGATCTTCGAAAAAATATTTTGTATTTCTGCAGAGTGTCAACGTCTGCCTACTAAATTTTTTATTAAAAAAAAATTGTTAATAATGAGGTTAATTTCGAATAAAAATCTTTGTTTTGATCATATTAGATAATAAAAAGAATATTGAGATAAATTTTTTCTCATTATAAAAACATTTATTTAATACAAAAACAATTTCAAGAAATAGAGTAGGAATTCTACATTAGTTCTTTTGTTATATTCTGTTGGCTGCAAATAACTTTTTTATTTTTACATTTATGAATAACTAATTAACTAAACTGTCAAATCTATTGAAAATCATTCGATTCATAAAAGTGGAATTATTGATCTATATAAATTTGTTGAAAATGGTATATTTGTATAGAAGTTATAGCCCTTTTAAAAGCTCGGTCCATGTTAAAAGGACAATTTTCAATAATTTATTTCTCGGTAATGGAACAGACGATCAACTTCAAATTTCGGGAATAAATATTTAATACATCAATGATTCGATGGTAAAAATTTGATAATTTTCTTATAAAAATGATAAACAATCCCAAACCCCCTTAAGAAGGGAGTACTTGTTAAATTAATATTAATGAATGATATCATATCAACCTAAAATCTCTGAAAAATATTAAAACAAAATTATAAAATCATCAGTACCAATCAATAATCAGTAGAAAAATATTTAAATGTAGCAACTAATTTGGGACGGAGGGAGAATAATATAATGACTTTTAAACACATTGTACTATACCTTGTAAAATCTGCTAAATAATCTAATTAATTGATTTAAATACATTTTATTTATTTAAAAAATCTGATTTTTAAAATTTTCCCGCATTCCGCGAAAATTCTAAACCAAATCGGCTCAAATTCCCGGGAATTCCAGGAATCATAAAAGTTGAATTCTTTCCTTATTTAGTACCTATGTACTTACACTATTACCTGGCTAGTGAATATTTATTAAAAAATAAAACAAAATGCATTGAAAATGACCCGCAGGTTCAAGTCATAAATAGGTTGGTTACAAATACATATATAATAACGATAGACCTCAGTTTTCGCTTTGTTAAATAAAGATTCCCTTACCCCTTTGGCTAGAAAAAATAATAACAACAGCTTAATACTAACCCCTATTGTACTTAACAATTCATTTAAGAATAAATTTCAGCATTTCTACTTGACCACAAAGTAACTAGTGTTAAAGAATGGTGGACTTCCGGTATAATTAATCCTCTCTCCTGAAAGCTTACCCATAAATGTCTGTCCTGGCTGAATCATAATTAATCAGTGGTCATAAAATCGAGATCACATATCAATCAGAAAGAGATGGTCAGATGAGTGACTGGTGGAGGGGAGGGAGGGTCCCTGAATGTAGAATTGTTTCGTGTCTAGCACAGAAATGACCTCATTGAAGTGGACCTTGTTTCCTCTTCCCCCCCCCCCCCCTAAAAGCTTCACCCCATCCGCTACTACACACACTAAATTACTAAAATTAATAAATAGTATTGAATTGAAATTTCAATGAGATTACTCATCATTTCAGAGACAATATTGAATTCTTTCATACTTTATTCTCTGCTCTAGGACAAAGAAAACAGAATTAGAGAAAAAGGTGAAAAGTTTTTCAAGACTCGGTACGCTGTTTGCATTTTGGTTAAATAATGCAAACGCACCCATTCGATTGTTTATTATTACTTTACCACACAGGGTATGGTCAAGTATTGTAATCGTGCATGAAAAAAGTGTTTTTTTCCTTCTTTTTTTCCAAATATCTCAAAAACGGCTGAAACTATTTTGATTAAAAAAATTGAGCGAAACCATGGCATTTCTGTCTACAAATAAGTCATAAATAAGTGAACATCGAAAAAATTATATTTATTGAGATAATCATTGTTTTGTCAAAATGTCAGTTAGTCTGTGCGTTACCAAATTTTTGTGGACGAGCTAGCTCAAAAACTAGTGTGAATATCGAAACCAAATTTCACACGTAGTTTTTTGGTCCATTGATTTTTCGTTTATTGGGCCACGCAAGTGGGGGCCTCCACTAACAAGAAATATTTACATACTCGGGTGAATTTAATTATAGGAGTATTTACATAATTATAGGAACATTTACATAATATATTTACAAAAAAATTTTTTTTTTTCTTTCTATATACAATTTCTAGCGCATGGCGATTTCCCTATAAGTTCTCCTGTTGAAGCTGTAAAAATTCATTAAAAAACCCCTTATCGCCCTGAAGGTCATATCGCATAAAGTTCTCTGGGAAATTCCCAGGGCGATAAGGGGAGGCACCGCTTTATGTCACCACACTCCCTTCCACGAGAGTGTGATGGCTTCAACTCTCACAGAACCCGAGCCCACCCCAAACCTTGCCCCAATGTTGCTCACCAGACTGGAGTTGCCCTTATAATAATTGATTTTGTTTCTGTGGACAACCCCCAGTCCGAGGAGCGCTGAATGACACTATCTGCACATCCAGAACCCACACCGTGGCTGAATTTAATTGATTTAAAAAAAATATATAAATAATCAAATTAAATTTAACCATTGATCTGAACGAAAGAATAAATTCTTTGGTTACTTTGCATACGAATTACACTGTATGTTGTGTAATATAGTTATATTTAGTAATAGTTAATATTATTATATTTATTAAAATTTTGTTCTTTTTGTGGTGCGCTTTCGTCAAAAAAATGTGATTCGTCACTTTTTCCACGAGAATTTCATCATCCGCTTCGGAAAATGTAGGAACCAACATGGTACACTAGGTCTTCTCTCAACAAATACCATAAACGTTAGCGACTGACGATTATATTCACCCTTCTCCTGAACGACTATTCAAGAAGTAAGATCATCGTTTACGACTCTACCGGCAGTCGCTCGAAGGAAAACAGCTCCATAAGAAACACAAAGAAATAGTGCTCAACGATTATTGTTGAACGAACATCGTGATTATTGGATAAAAAATACTTGGTAGGTTTCACATTAAGAATTCACATTCTAAATGAGAAACCTACCAAGTATTTTTTTATCCAATAATTTAAAAAATGTTTCACCAAGTACCAACACCAAATTCCTTAAAAAGATCATCGTGAAAGTCGCACCGAGGAAATCGTACCTTTAACGGCGGTACATATAGGTACCTATATTATTACTTTACCATACAGGGTATGGTCAAGTATTGTAATCGTGCATGAAAAAAGTGTTTTTTTTCCTTTTTTTTCGAAATATCTCAAAAACTGCTTAAACTATTTTGATTAAAAAAATTGGGCGAAATCATGGCATTTCGCTCTACAAAAAAGCTCTTATAAGTGAACATTGAAAAAATTATATTTTCCGAGATAATAATTGTTTTGTCAAAATGTCTCTTAGTTAGTCTGTCTGGTTGTCCGTTAGTCTGCGCGTTACCAAATTTTTGTGGACGAGCTAACTCAAAAACTAGTTTGAATATCGCATGTAGTTTTGGTCCATTGCGATTAAGAGCTGATTAGATTTTGGTGTATATCGACCCACCGGCGGAGGGGGGGGGGGGGTTAAAAATTAAAAATCTAGGCCATTTGAGCAAACTCAATCAAATTTTGTATACATAATCAGTGGACCCCCAGAAGTCTAAAAATGCAAAAACTAACGGCACAAAATGGAGGGGGGGGGGGGGGTCAAAAAATGAAAATCTTGGCCATTTACCAAACTCAACCAAATTTTGTATACATAATCAGTGGGACTACAGAAGTATAAAAATTCAAAAAATAACCCTCCCCCCCTACAAGTTTATAAATAATTTTAGGGGCCAGGTTGTATGGTAAAGTCAAGTGGATGGCCACATCAGAACACGTCAGCTTATTTTTATGAGTGAATAATTTTATGCCAATAGATGTCGGGAGGGGTTAATTCGCTATTATCTTACATGTAATTATTAGTTCTATATATCTCGAAGAGATGTCCCGCCTATCGTGATTTTCTCAATTTTTCGCAGCATATCTACCCTGAATGGAGAGATGTTGAACATAAAATAGAAAATGTTCACCTATTATGCTTTCATATAAATTCTGAATGTTGATAGGCTAATCTCTGTTTCCTTTCTCTGAGTATTACATTCTTCCTTCTCGTAATCACGATAATTCTTTAATTTTCTACCATTCTTCTTTTGTTTCTTTCTTCATTCCTTAAGAGCACATTTCTAATATAAAATTCTCGAACATAATTCGGGGAGTATTTTTATTAATATTTAATCATGAATTGATGGTCATAATATTGATTACATCTTCCTGTACTGTACTAATTTTGGATTCATGTCTTGATTTCTATCCTCCTCTCTTTCTCTGATTGTCTGTCTGCCTATGCCGACTAAAAAAAAGTCAGACATGAAAGACAGCCAAACAAATTGAATCAATTTCTTTTTATCTTTTCAATATCATTGTCATGTTTTCTTTTCGGTTTTAAATAAATAAATTCTCAATAGTGTCTAGCTGTTTTCTCAATTGATATCTTCATCGGGAAAATATACTCAACTGTTAATTTGTCCGCCTCCGTGGTGTAATGGTCAGAGTAACTGACTGGCAACCCGGAGGTCTCGGGTTCGATTCCCGGCTATACCCAGACATTTTTTCTGTAAGTATAGGGTCTGGTAATAAAAATTAAGTGGGAGATAAATTTAACCGAATTTATCGCGCGGAGAATTTACCACTGCTCGAAGCCCCTAAAACCTTAGTAAATTGGATATTGAATTGTATCTAAGTTTCTGAGATTGGCTCGTGATCCCGGCTTCTTTTCCTTCTACTCTGTTCTTTTCACGATGGAGGGGCCAGCCCATACAGGCCTTTAGGGGATCCACCTTCTGGTGTATCTCCTTCTCCCATCAATATCACTAAAAAAAAAAAAAAATTGTCTATTACTATGGAATCCCTTCTCTATAATCTTCCTTTTAAATTAAAGTATCTGTAAAAAGCTTATATATTTTTGTGAGTGAAGTTATTAGAGGACATTTTTTTATTAAAATCATATATCATTAATTAAAACTATTTATTGAACACAACAATAATTAATACAATATAACTCCGATGTTTCGATCCCTTAATCTGCGATCGTTCTCAAGTAGCTATTTGGTCCGTGCGAAAGTTCGTGCGGAGTTTGTGAGTAAAAGTCACACAGCGATTAGGCAAACAAAAATCTTTATTCAATCAATGATATATTCTCCATCGTTTTCTATAATCTTTTTCCAACGTTCTGGCAGCAGACGGATGCCTCGATCATAAAAACTGGGCGGTTTAAATTCGAAGAACGAAGACACGCCGTTTTTTAAGGCCTCCAAAGAGTCAAAGTTTTTTCCATTTAAATAATTTTGCAATGACCGGAACAAGTGATAGTCAGATGGTGCGATATCAGGAGAATACGGTGGATGCGTTAGGACATCCCATTTCAGGCTCTTCAGCTTGCACAGCGTCTTTTTCGAAACGTGTGGTCTGGCGTTGTCCTGATGAAAGATGACCCCCTTTCGATTTGACAAAATCGGACGTTTCTCTTTGATTTCTCGATTCAAATTGGTTAATTGGCGACAGTACTTGTCCGAATCAATCGTTTCACCAGCAGGGAGAAGTTCAAAATAGATTATGCCCTTGCAATCCCACCAAACTGAGAGCATCACCTTCATCGTCTTCAAGGTTAAATTCTCAAACCATTTTTCCACAGTTCGTTTAGCTGGTGCTTGTTCCTGATAAACATCTTGAATGTTTTTCACGACTGCGGTAACGTTTATTCCCTTCCGAAACTCGTAAAGCATAACATGCTGTAAATGCACTTTATCGATATTCATTTTTAAAGTGATATTTATCGAAGCAGTTTGTATGAAAACAAATGATTTTTTTTTGTAATGAAATCTGAAGACGTCACCTTTCCAAGGATATATAATATATAGGAGTAGGTATTAAAGACAACACGTTACGACGCTCATAATAACTCCATCTATTGAAACTCCGCACGAACTTTTGCACGCACCTATTATATTGTATTATTTATTACTGTGATCTATTAATAGTTTAATAAATAATGTGTGATTTTAATAAAAATTTAACTTTATTTTCAAATTGAAGTTGAAAAATATTATTGGATACGCAAAACGCAGCCTTGGCTTGCCAGACGGGGGTCACTCGAATTTTCTTTTTCTTTGGGTAAAGTGACCAGTCGCCCCACATTTGGGTTTCTTACCCCACATCGAAAATGTCCCACAACGTGTCCCACATTGGAAAATATTTTGTCTTTTGGATTAAAAAAAATTATATTTATTAATTATTTATATTTTTATAAAATCGATGTTGGGATTTAGCGACAGTAGAGCCCGTCTTGAAAGACTTTTGTGATCATGCTGATGTGGAATTTAATTATGTATGCACTTGCTAGGCTATATCAAAATCAGATGATTAACATTACTGCCTTCAATTTGAAAGAGTTCTAAAACTATATTCCCCTTTAAAATCATATTTTTTTTTGTCTACTGATAACTGTCCAAATGCTAAATGTCATCTGCTTCGCATTGGATAAAGTAAAAATGGGGAAATGGCCTTTTTTTCCTTAACTGATCTGCTAATATAGTTGTCTAAATATCAGGGGCTCCCATTATATGAGATATTAAATGCTATTAAATGACGAGACTGTGTTTAGAAACGTTGAAGGCTATATTGCAAGTGAAGTGCAATTTCTCCAATACCTACTTGTGAGTGATTATATCTTTATTTGTTATGTTGATGTTATAATTTTATGTATGACTCCATTATGGTTTACAATAGATATATGATAATAAAATAATTATATACATACAGATTCATGTCCCGCATTGTAAAACATCTAGTCACTTTATCTTTGTGGGTGAAAAAATCTGAAACCTGGAGAGAAATATTTTTTTCTCTATTATGTATGTGTCTGAGTTTAGATTCCGATATATAGTAAACGAAATTCGTACTCATAGGTACATATAAAGTTCGCTCTGATGCTAAGAGAAATGAATTTTTTTTTAAATTATATATTCTTTTAATGATATCATGTTGTCTCCGAAACTTGACATTTTGTAAGAGTAAGTAATTTTAAGAGGTAAATGCTTGAAAGTAAAAAATTCAATTAATAAAGGAACTAAGCAAGTGAAAAACACATTTTCATCCGAATTTATCATGATTGTTCTGGAGTTACTGGGGAAAATTACTTGAAATTTGATCTGGAGGTTATTTTTAAGACGTAAATTCTTGCTAAGAACAGTTTGGACCAGAGAGAGGAAGGCCAAAAGGTCCGCCTTGGCTAGTCCCACGAGTATGTAATCTAGTATAATGATTATTCAAGACAAAAGGCTAAATGATGCTTTTCTTCTAAATATCATTGGTGATACTGTTAATTAATTAAATAATTAATTAATTCACTGCCATTGTCGCCAACCTTCATTAGATGGAGAAGGCACCGCAAGAAGAAGAAATACAATTTATTTTCAATGTTGGTTTAGGGTTAATTTAAGTATTCCCTAAAGTTTGGTTAGCGAAATAGGGCAGCGTTTCACAAACTTTTTTGACCGCGACCAGGTACGAGGTTTTAAAATTTTTCGCGACCCACCTTTTGAAAAAAATCCCCATTTATTTACAAATCAAATTTTATTTTTTCTTAATAAAAATGAAGTTATTTTTTTTATTTCACACACAAAAATTGCAAAATAATTTTATAAGAAAAATATAAGTAATTAAAAAATTAACAATTATATTCATTTAAAACTTTAATAATTTTTTTTTTTTTTTTTTTTTTTTTTTTTTTATTTATTTATTTATCTTAACCAATTATTTAATAATTGACAAAAGATTTGTTATTCACATACTTAAAGCACACTTTAGGAAAATATTTAACAAATATAATTCCTCACTTAACAATATATATACAATAATAAGATCAATATTATCCAAATGGAATAATTAATATAATTTGTTAACTAAATAGTTCATATGTTTTTCTTCTTTTTAGTCGACGAACATTATCATTAACGTTGAGCATTTGTTTCATTTCTTGATTTTCATGTTTGTGTAGACGTTGGTGGTGTCTAACGGCATATTTGTGGATTTCTTCTGTGACTGCATCGAGGTGTAGATCTCGGTGCAGGTCACTATTTCTGATGTACCAAGGGGCATTTACAATATTTCTTAGGACTTTATTTTGAAATTTTTGTATAATTTCTATATTGGACTTTTTTGTACAGCCCCACAATTGAATCCCGTAGGTCCATACGGGTTTCAAAATTTGTCTATAAATTAAAATTTTATTTCTCACAGACAGCTCTGAATTGCGTCCAAGTAGCCAGTAAAGTTTTCGAAATTTGATGTTAAGTTCTTGTTTTTTAATCTTTACGTGTTCTTTCCACTTTAGTTTTGCATCTAGTGTCATGCCTAGATACTTAGCTGTATTGGCATAAGGTATTCTTTGGTGATTAATTTGGATAGGAATAGTAACTATTTTCTTATAGGTAAAATTGATATGGGTTGACTTTGTTTCATTGAGCTTTATTCGCCATCGTTTGGTACATTCGTTGATTTTTAACCGACTTCAAAAAAGGAGGAGGTTCTCTATTCGATTGAATTTTTTTTTTTTTTTTTTTTTTTTTTTTTTTTTGTGCCTATGTTACCTCATATCTCCGCCAATTGTCAACCGATTTTGAAAAAAAATTTTGCATTGGGTCCAGTCTAGCTTCCGATTGGTCCCATTTTTTTTTGGATTTTTTTTCATAGGTATTAGACCTTTTTTATTAGGTTTGTTTAGACCTAACCTCTTTGTTTATGAACCGATTTCGATGGTTCTTTTTTTATCCGAAAGGGGGTGTCTTAGGGATGGTGTCATATTAATTTGGTCAAGTTCTGATGATATGATCACTATTAATAACATCACTAAAAAGAGAAAAATAAAAATTTTTAAGAAAAAAATAAAAACCGACTTCAAAAAATTAAATGCAACAAATAAAATACACTAAAAGGTATAAAATAATTATTATCTTATTTAGTTACAACTAAACGACGAAATATTAACACGAAATTACTTTTTGAATTCGGTACCAAACAAACTATACCTATAAGCGAGCATATCCTCCAAACGTACTAAGTAAGATCCGTCGAGTGCGATTCATAAAAGGTATATGTTTGGCACCGACTTCAAAAAGTAATTTCGTGTTAATATTTCGTCGTTTAGTTGTAACTAAATAAGATAATAATTATTTTATACCTTTTAGTGTATTTTATTTGTTGCATTTAATTTTTTGAAGTCGGTTTTTATTTTTTTCTTAAAAATTTTTATGTTTATGGCACCTTGTAGCTTAGCTGTAACTTCATAAACATTTTCATCGACTGCAAGGAGTGCTGTATCATCAGCAAATGTAGCTATAGCAGCATTCTCATCAAGTGGAATGTCATTTGTAAATAACAAGTATAGAGTTGGGCCAAGAACACTGCCCTGAGGCACTCCAGCAGATATTTGCTTTAGTTCAGAATTCTCATCGCCATGGCGAACTCGAAAGCGTCTATCTTTGATATAAGATTGCAATATTTCAAAAAACTGTTCAGGTAGATACTCATGTAGTTTGACTAAAAGGCCTTCATGCCAAACTTTGTAACTTTAATAAATGAAGTAAACTTTGTTTCCACATATTTTGTCTTTAGTGGGAAGGATGATGTTGTTTGTTATCACATAACAATTTCAAATTAGGAGGTAATGATGTTAATTTTATTCTCAAATTAGGTTCGACATCCAATCTGTTTCGATACTTATTTTCTAAGTACACCAAGCCTGAGAACGCAGCTTCCCACGTATAAGTGGTGACAAAAGGCATTAAAAATTGTATCGCTTTTTCCCTTACGCTTATATACTCCTTTTGACAGAGCAACCAAAAATTAATTAGTGGTATAGTTTCAAACACTTTTTTTCAGATCGGTGTCGCATTAAATTATCAACTTCTTGTTCACTAAGATTAAACATTTCTTCCTTTTCAATTTCGACAGAAAAGGGATCTTTAATCCACATATTATTTGAAGGAATATCCGGAAAGTAGTCTTTAAAACTATTTATTAGTTCCGAAAGATGTTCTTGAATTGAAACTGATAGTGTTTCTAGATGTAAATCTCCTTCATCATAGTTTGCATGGGTTTCAATAAATTTATGTAATGTTTCAAAGGATTTAAAATTTTCTTTTGAAAGTCGTTGTTTACAGTCATTTTTTTATTTTAGTTATTGAAGCGACTTTTTCCGATACTTTGAAAATATTTAAACCAAAGCCTTGCAAATTTAAATTCAATTCATTGAATCTAGCAAATATGTCTGACAAATAAGCTACACAGGAATTATTTGACGGATTATAGAAGTGTTTCACAAAGTGGAAATAAATTAAAAAATATTTTAAATTGTATTTTGGAGATTTTTTATCTATCTCCGAGGGGTGAACCGTGATTCGAATTAGGTGTACACTGTCTTTGGAATTATTTGGAATTACTTTGAAATTCATTAGATAATCTATTGTCTTCTATTGTCTTCTACTGGAAATGAAAGTGGAAGTGGAAGTAGGTGTACACGATTTCAGGCCGCGGTTCACCCCTCGTTTATCTCTATACATATTTCGAGCTATGAAGCCTTCATCAGGAGGTTTAACAAAAGACTGAATATAAATTTTTTGAAAAAAAAAAAAAATTATATTCAGTCTTTTGTTAAACCTTCTGATGAAGGGTCATAGCCCGAAATATGTATAGAGATAAATAAAAAATATCCAAAATATAATTTAAAAAATTTTTAATTTTTTTTAATTTTATTTCTACTTACGACCGACCCACTTACGACCCAGACTTTGGGAAAAGTTGAAATATGGGGTCATTATCTCATCCAGAGCTGAAAAAGGGCATTTTAAGGGTGTTGATCTTATTCACCCATCTATAAATGGAATAGATATATTCAAAATTCTAGAAGAGAACCTGAATGGAATTTCCGCAATGGCAATCATTCTCTAATTGAATGCTAAATAAAATTGAACGACTAGTTTGTCTCTCTGTCGTTTGCATCCCCTCTTTATATTTTAATCAATCTGCCCCTCATGTCCTTCTCTCCCTGTCTCTTTTAGAGGAAATTAAATAAATATCAAGAAGAGAAAGAGAGAAAGAGAGAGAGTGGCCAATCAAGAGCACTTTCTGATGAGGGGGCGGGGTCGCGTTAATGACCCGAGAACAACATGGCGATGGCGATGGCGATGGCCACCAATCCAATTCCACTCAATCCATACATTCCATTATGAAATCAACACAACATCCAGCCTATTTGCTATTTAAAATCCCATCTAGACAAAGGCGCTTCCGTTCCATTCATTCTCTTCAACCGGCGGCTCTTCTCATTGGTCATTCCACTTTCAATTAGCCTTTCCGATTACTACACAACAATATCTACTCACCATTACTCACTAATAGATTAGTTAAGGCTCAAATTCCCACCTGTCTTCAATAAGCCTCTCATCTGTGGAGAGGGGTTCCAACATATTTTGCCTCGGTGGAAGCAATTCCCAATTAAACTATAAAGCCTGGTTTACACGAGACATTTTCTCTTACTTGTTCCTTACTTGTTCGACGTGCTAAAATTCAACCCAATTGATTACTACAATTTGTGACTTTAATTGAGTTCATGGGTTCTGTAGACTTAGCCTGAGGACCCTTTGAAATCACGCTTGCCGCGAGACCGATTTCAATACTTTCGCCATGCTTCGCATTGGACAAAGTAAAAATTTCCTATTCAGCAAATTTTGCTGAGAGTGTGGGGACTCATGCAAAAGTTTCACTTTTTCTTCCAAGTTTCCTATTAGAAATTAAATTTCAATTCGGTATGAATTTCGTTTGCATTTGTGTGGGGGTGAGGGGTAGTTTGGAAGTCAATTGTACGCGATAATCCGATAGTTAGGGTATCAATAGACCCCTCGGTCTCACTTTTACTATTAAAAAGAGAGAGGAGGGCTTAATCTCTCTTAGCCTAATATGGTTTCTCTTTTATTCTTTTGAGGGAAGAGGGGCGAGGGGTAGCACAAAAGAACCTCCGGACTCCATTACAAGGTATAATTTATCTGTTATGGGAACCACCCAGCCAGGAGACCTACCCTTCTTCCTCGTGCGTCCAGATGCAACGCTTTGCCGTCGAGTGGGTGTGCTAGCTATGCTCTATCTCCTTTGCAATTATTCCAAGCCCACTTGCTAACGAGAAGTGCAATTCCCTTTGCCATTAGCAGATGGCAATTATTTACTCACCGCGACCTGCACCCTGGTGCCTGGACTACCTCCATCCTCCAGATCAAGTCCTCTGCAAATAACACACTCACACCCCATTTACTTGATGATAATATAGCCCTCGTTACAACTAGTCATTTCATTTATTTAACCAACCTCTGTATTTATCTAAGTAGAGGGAGAAAATCTCTACACTACGGTGCAAAAAAATCGACCCACTAATAAAAACTATATTAAATAGCAAATTATTTTTAAAATTTTTACAAATATAATGTTCCATTAACTCTTAGACTAACATATTCAATAAATATTAATAATTAAGTAATGGAGAGGGATTCAGCCAATGGGTAGTCTCTGCTGAATAAAAAACTCCCAATAATGGAAAACGTTTCGGCCTGCGGACAATTTATTTATAAAATTAATTTTGTCGCTAATACTCTCTTAGGAACTGATGATGGCATTATTTAATTAAAGCCGAAACGTTTTCCATAATTGCGAGTTTTTTATTCAGCAGAGGCTACCCATTGGCTGAATCCCTCTCCATTACTTAATTATATACATATACAGCCATCAAAATTGTATCAATTCAATAAATATTGTTGATAATTTTTGAATTTTATAAAAATAAAGTAAAAAATAAGTGAAATTAAAATAAAAGATACAATTACAAATTTTCATACTTTTTAAAAATATTACTTTAATTTAAATAAAGTTTTAATAAATGATCAAATTCCATTTCGAATATAAATAAAATGAATCATTTTGAATTAAGCATCAATGGATAGAAAGATAAAATATACAAAATGGATATTTCTCAAGTTCAAGCAGTACAAATTGTGTGCCTAATTAATCAAAGTCAACAACAAGTGGCAATTACACTTACAATAAGCAATCATTTCAATAATGTATGGTTTCTTGTAAAAAAATTAAAAATGATTTACTATTTAATAAAGTTTTTATTGGTGGATCGATTTTTTTGCACTTCAGTGTATTTTATATGTCAGAATTTAAAGAAACAATCATGGGGTTAATTTCAAAACAAGAATAAATAATTATTTGAATGTAATACATCCCCCTCCCATAGTATTTGTCAACTTATACAATTTACATGGAAACAAATACTATACTGTTTTATACCAATATGGGGTGTCTCTTTTTATTTTGTTATTATTATTATTTTTTTATTTGTATATACTATATATATAATTTTTCTCTAGTAATTTTAAATCAAACGTGTAAATATAAAAGATGATAAAAATAAAAACTGCATCAAATTAATTTGCATCAAATTAATTAAATAAATAAATCTTTATTCCTCGACCTGCTTAGAGGCACAAGTCCTCGGTGGCTAGGTCCTCCAAACGTCAATACAATCTAGCTACAATACATTAATAAACATCAATACAAATTAATTACAAACAATTTAAAAACAATAAAATAAGTAAAAAAAAAAAAATAAAAAATAAAAAAATAGAAATGTATGCTCATTAATAAATAACATGACCATAGATTTCCATCAAAACAAAAATTCCGCGCAAAAATTCGATACCAGGAGCAAGCGACGCATTAGCCATCCCGGCATTTGCCATAAGTTGTTAAGGAAACCTGGTCAAAACCTTAACAAGGATGGTATGACCTTTCTCTACCTCACCTAATCTCTGCTTGTGAGAACTAAATAAAATTTTGCACAACTCTAGGACATTAGGACTTGACAAAATTTATAATTGATTTAATCATAGGGGGTAGAGGACTATAATCCCAAGTAGTAACAGACAGATTGTTCCACAAATCAATGCCAGATCCTACAATTGAATGTAAACCGATATTTTTCAAGAATCTTGGCTTACGAATCTTTTTTCTATGATCAGCTCTACCTAAATAATTTGTTCCTGAAATCTATTCGTTATTTCCCTCCCAACTCCTAAAACCCTCATAGGCTTTGAAAATCACTTTCAATTTAGCCCATTCCCTTCTCTCCAATAAGCTAGACCATCCTAATTCATTAATCATTGAAGTGACACTACTAAACCTATCAAATTTACCAAAACAAATCTAGCCGCCCTCCTTTGTACCATATCAATTTTTTCTCTCTAATCGTTGTGGATGTTTGTCCCAAACCACAGAACAATACTCTAAATTAGGTCTTACATAAGTTAAATAAACTTTTGACTTAACTTCTCTAGATGTACCCTTCCAAAATTCTACCAAACATCCCCAATTTCCTATAAGCCTTATTGACTATATAACTAATATGCATATCCCACTTTAAATTTGCCTGAATATGTATGCTCAAATATTTATAAAATTTAGATTCATTTATAATATTTCCACCAATGTAATAATTTTGAGGACTAACCAGATTTCTAGTACTAAATCTAACCAAATTTGACTTGGAATGGTTTAGTCCCATTGAATTGGATCTACACCATCCTTCAATTTGATCCAGGTCATTCTGTAAAGTAAGGCTATCACAATCATTATCAATTACTCTATATACGACACAATCATCCGCGAAAAGCCTAATAGATGATTGCACGATAGAAGGCAAATCATTTACATATATAAGAAAAAGAAGAGGACCCAGAACACTACCTTTGAATCACCCCAGACGTGACATCTACTCTATCAGACAGACCATTACCCACTTTTACAATTTGAGTTCTATCCCTAAGAAAACACCGAATAAATTTAATTAACTTAACAGACAACCCTGACGAGTTTAATTTTTCTAAAATAATTTTATGACTGACTTTATCGAAAGCCTTGGCAAAGTCCAAAAATACTGCATCTACACACTGACTTTTATCTAAAGCTTCCTGTAATTCCTGAATAAAAGAAACTAATTGAGAATTACAGGAATAATTTTTTCAAAACCATGTTGCCTATGATAGAACCATCCTTGCCCTTCCAAATACGAGCGGATATGAGAGTCTACCAGCCTCTCTAAAATTTTGCCCACCAGACTTGTTAAACTCACTGGCCTATAATTACAAGCCAAGCTCATCTCCTCTTTATAAACAGGAATAACTAACGCTCTTTTCCAACCAATATGGCTAGTTCCTCTATCCAAACATCTATTAAAAGTAAACATAAAAATTTTGAAATACTATCCACTACAAATTTCAAGAGATCACTTCATAATTTCATCCTCCCCCGAGGCCTTTCCTGGTTTTAACCTCTTAATACCTAATGCTACATCCGATTCTAAAATGACTAAATCCTCCATCTGACTATCACTAGAACCTCCATCAACTAACTCACCCTCCTCTAGAGCTACAAAAACGGACGAATACTGTCTATTTAATAAATTTGCCTTCAACACATTATCCTCAACCAATTCACCATCATCCCCTAAAAGCGCAGGGACATTTGCCGAAACATTTAATTCCTTAAGAAACGAATAAACATTAAACCAATTTCTATTACTACTATTCCTATCTATATAATTATTCAAATAATTAACTCTAGCCAAATTCTTTTTTCAATTAACAGCCTATTTAGCTCTCGGAATTTTCTTTTATGATTCGAAGACTTATTCCTATTAGAATATGCTATCCTACATTTCCGTTTTAAATTCTTAATGGTTCTATCATAGTAAACAGGATCGTTACCCACTTTAACTAATTTAGAGGGAATAAATTTATATTTTCCTTTCCAAAAGATTCATAAGCCATCCCATTGCTGATCTACATCCCGAATTACTAATGTGTGCTAATAATATAACGTTGAGTTTTTTTTTATTTAAGTGGCGTCGGGAACTAACCGCCCATTTAGCCAAACCTTGAGTTAAATTAAGGAAAACACATTTTTTAAGATTCCAATAATTCATTTCATTGTCATCTTATAAATTTTAAAGAATAATAATAAATTGAGTACAAAGTAAAACTTTAACACATATACTATTCAAAACAACAGAATTCTCTGTGATGTTAATAACTATCTCTACCACAAGTCAAGCAAAACCTAAATAAAAATAAGCTGACGTTTCTGGTGTGGCGATCCACTTGACTTTACCATACAACCTGGCCCCTCACTTATATTTAATATTTAATAAAATTATTTATAATCATGTAGGGGAGGGGGTTAGTTTTTGAATTTTTAGACTTCTGGGGGGTCACTGATTATGTATACAAAATTTGGTTGTTTGGTAAAGAGCCAAGATTTTCATTTTTTGACCCCCCCATTTTGGGTGGTTAGTTTTTGCATTTTAGACTTCTGGGGGGTCCACTGATTATGTCTACAAAATTTGGTTCAGTTTGCTCAAACGGCCTAGATTTTTAAATTTTAACCCTCCCTCCACCCACCTTAACTTTGGGTCGATATGTACCAAAACTACGTGTGAAATTTGGTTTCGATATTCACACTAGTTTTTGACCTAGCTCGTCCACAAAAATTTGGTAAGGAACAGACTAACTAACTAACAGACATTTTGATAAAATAATTAATATTTCAAAAAATATAATTTTTTCGATGTTCACTTATTAGGGCTTTTTTGTAAACCAAAATACCATGGTTTTGCCCAATTTTTTTCATCAAAATAATTTCAGCCGTTTTTGAGATATTTTGAAAAAAAAAAAAGAAGCAAAAAAACACTTTTTCACGATTACAATAAAATAAAAATATGTTATATGTTATGTTTGAAGTTTTTCTTTGAGACGGACTGATATGTATATAGTATTTATAACTGAGTATTGATGAAGGCAGTCCGAAATTAGAGTCTACTTAGAGCAAATAATATTTTTGGAAAACATTTCCAATAAATATTAAGTATTTGTTGTAAGTAGTGTCTAATTTATTTCAGGACTGCCTTCATCCAATTCTGAGAGATTTTTATAATATCAGTCGCGAAAGTGTTATTGAGAGAGACGTTTAGTGATGACTTTTTTAGAAAGTCGGTGACAAACATATACCTTTCATGAATCGCACTCGACGGATCTTACTTAGTACGTTTGGAGGATATGCTTGCTTATAGGTATAGCTTGTTTGGTACCGACTTCAAAAAGTAATTTCATGTAAATATTTCGTCGTTTAGTTGTAACTAAATAAGATAATAATTATTTTATACCTTTTAGTGTATTTTATTTGTTGCATTTAATTTTTTGAAGTCGGTTTTTTTCTTAAAAATTATTTTTATTTTTCTCTTTTTAGTGATGTTATTAATAGTGATCATATCATCAAAACTTGACCAAATTAATATGTCACCATCCCTAAAATACACCCTTTCCAATAAAAAAAGAATCATCGAAATCGGTTCATAAACAAAGAAGTTAGGCCTGAACAAACCTTAACAAAAAGATTTAATACCTATGAAAAAAATATGACCAATCGGAAGCTAGACTGGACCCAATGCAAGAAAATTTTTCAAAATCGGTTCACAATTGGCTGAGATATGAGGTAATATAGGCACAAAAAAAAAAAAAAAAAAAAAAAAATCACTCTAATAGAGAACCTCCTCCTTTTTTGAAGTCGGTTAAAAAATAGATAGTTTTTTTAAATCTTTGTTGCAGTTTTTTTTTTGCTAGTTTAGTTCTTTTATTGTTTGGCAAGCTATGTTGGCTAACCTGAATTTTTTAGTTTTTCCTGAATTTTCCAATTTTCCGGGCAACTTTTCCAATTTTTTTACGTATTAACCTGAATTGGACTATTACAAACATTTTAAAAAAACATTAGCCAAATCGGTCCAGGCATTTGAGAGATCTGCGCTTACAAAGAAAAAGAAATTCATTTTTATTATATAGATTTGTTGGAAGTAGTGTCTTATTTATTTCAGGACTGCCTTAATCCAATTCTGAGAGATTTTATAATATCAGTCGCGAAAGTGTTATTTTCGAGAGACGTTTGGTGGGGGTAAGCCGACTGATTTCTGACTGACTATAATACATATACTTTTCTCTCACGATATTCGTAAAGTTTCACTTTTCTTTACAGCCCCTCTACTTTCCCTCACGTTTATTATTTATTTATATATTCACAGCGACATAGATTCTTGTAAACAACTTCAGTCCATGTAACCTGTCGCCATTAAGTATTATTTATATTAAAGTGATCATTACTCAGTGCCTAGAATAAGGAATCAAAAATTAAGAAATAACACTTACAACACCAGATCTTAGTGAAAAAGCTATGGCTTATTTTCTCTCTCAAATCGTTATTTTTCAACTGGTGTTACAAAAAGTATTTGGTATATGGCAAAGCCGTAGTGAGGAACGCCCGACAATCAAAACTATGTCATTCGCTTCGACTTATAATACATTAATCTGAATACTCGTATGAATCACTGCACTCGCCTTGGATCCACACTCGCACTCAGGTGAATGCATTATAAGCTCTCAGCTCACACCGCAACTTACACTTCTCGGATATTTCTTCTTTATGTTCCAGCCCTACAATATGCCTACTATTATTGAATTTTTTAACATAACATTTCTTAAGCTGAGCACAAAATCTAACTATTTCTCCGCATTGGAAATACACACATGTTGACACCAGAGGGAATTTGTATTCTTCATTTTTGACTTATTGGGGGTATATACTCTAAATACTTATTCAAAGCAGATTTACAAGTGTAGCCTAGAATATACCTATAAACTAGAAAGTTTGGCTAAATAATTTTCACTTAAAAAACTATACTCTGAAGGGTCTGATCTCCATTGCCCTCTAGTATTTACGGCGAGACCCCTCAAACAACCCTCACTTCTTCTTTTATCGGAAATTAAATTCAAAACCAAAATTATCAATGCATATGAATTTATGAATATAAAAATATATATAAAGCCATTTGGTTTGAATGAGCCCAAAGATTAATTTCTTCTCCCTCCCTTTATATATGTCTCATTCAAAAGAAAAAAACATACCTATTCTTCTATCCATTACTGGACAATCATTCTAATTGCTTGTCGAATTTAACCATAAAATTCAGCTTTTATAATAAACGTCATAATTTGGGCTAGCAGAAGACCACTTTTGGCCAATATATTGATTATTGTCTTTAATGGAGAAAGTGTGGGCTAGCGAGATAATGGGTTGCTGGTGAAAAATGTGTGTTTCTCATTGGGGGTGGCGACTTCACAACAAAGCCCTCCCCCACTAGTTAAAAAAGAAAAAAAGAAAAACCAGAAAAATAGCATAGAACAGAGAGAGAGAGAGATCTATTTAACCTGGGAGAATTTTCCGGGCTGGAACATTTGTGCTTTTATAAGATTTTAAGCGACTTCAAAAAAAGAGGGGGGTTATCAATTCAAGGGAATGTCTATTGTAAGAGTTCGTGGCTGTGATGAAAACTATACTAGATGAAGGAGGTATCAGCCAAAGATGGAATCACTGGGTTCAATAAAACACCTTTAATGAGACGTTTCGGCCTAAATTTTATTTGGCCATCTTCAGTCAATTAGGCTAAAAAATTTTTTACAAATGGATGTTAATTGATATATTTTTTTATAAAAATTATAAGTTGACCAAGTTGGTTATTTAGACTTACAGTTATACACAAAATGCGGTACACATATGTGATCGAACCAAGCCTTGTCAAAAATAAAAATTTCTTTTAGCTTCATGCGAATTTTTAACGTGCCTGGACCCAAAAGTTTCAGAATGAAAGTAATGAGTTTATATAAATCTTTTCTATATATTACATTATAATTAGATATTTGACCCTTATGTGAGGTCATCATATATCCCATCATTATTTATTTACAAACAGAAAATCCAAATTAGAATCTAATTACTTTTAAATCACATGCATTTTTTTTTTTTCATTCAATCAAATTATACAAATTCTTATTAAAAAATTTTCAAAAAAGTTTCTATACATTAAGTTCAAGAAAACAACTGTTGGCTCATATCACACAGGATAGATGTATAAATATTGGAAAGAAACATACAATCTCTTTTAAAATTGATAGCCTTTTTATCACCTGCTATTTTTATATATAGCATTTCGGCTATGGATCTTTTATAGAAGTTATCAATCTTGACCAATATTTTCGCATTATCGTAATCAAGGGAATGTCTGTTTTTTTATTTTTTTTTTTTGTGTTTGAACATTTATTTCTCTTTATCATGTGGACTGATTTCAATGATGTTTTTTGCATTAGGTTCAGTCTAGTTCCCAATTGGTCCCGTTTAAATTTCATTGGTATTTGACCTTTTTTTTATGTATGTTCACGCATAACTTCTTTGTTTATGGACCGATTTCAATGATTCTTCATTTATTGGAAAGGGGTACCTTAGGGGAAGTCCCATATTAATTTGCTCAAGTTCTGATGATATAAAAAATAACGGAAATCTCCATTAAGGGAGCAATTTTTTGTCAAGTTAATAGGATTGCTTGATTTTTTCAATTCAGGTTTTCTATGATGCTGGGAAATCAAAAATGCAGGGGGGCCATCCCCAATTTCATGGCCAGAGCTAATACCACCCCCCATCTTATTAAATTACTATCGATCAAACTTAAATAATCGAAATTATAATAAATAAAATCTTTTATAAAAAAAACAATCTTAAAACGTTCATTTTAAACTCGCTAACGTTTCGAGATAATTTCTCTATTGATGAATTGAATTTTATTATCAATTTCTGATTCCTTGGCCAGAATCTTTCTCTTACGAAATGCACATGCAAGGTATTATCATAAGTCGCTATTCTTAACATCACTAAAAAGAGATAGATAAAAATAATTTTTAGAAAAAAAACCGACTTCAAAAAAATTAAAAGCAACAAATAAAATAATAAAATAATAAGAAAGTTCTAGCCCTTTCGACCAAACTATGTAGACAAAATTTGATTAGTTTTTGCATTTCTAGCATTTTGGAGGTCCACAGAATATATACAAAATTTGGTTTAGTTTGGTCAAAAGGGCTAGAATTTTCATTTTTGACCCCCCCCCCTGTGGGTGGTGAGTTTTTGCATTTTTAGACTTTTTGGAGCCCACAGAATATGTATACAAAATTTGGTTGAGTTTGTTCGAAAGGTCTAGAATTTTCATTTTGGGCCCCCCCCCCCCCCCATTTTTGTCTGATAATGTTTAAAACACATAAAAAAAATGCATGTTCTTTTCAAAAATAATATAGGTATATTCAGTTTTTTTTTCTAGTTAAATTTTTTCATTTTTTATACCTCTTCAAAATGTGGTAGATCTTTATGCCTCACCCTATATTTTTGATTAAAGTAAATGTTTTAACTTGGATCTTGACTACGTTGTAAAGGGTACTGGGCATTTACAATAAATATCACTCATCGCTAGTACGCCGCTTTTATAATTTCGCGAAAAACTACTGTTGCGAAGAATAGCTTTTTCAACCACTCATTTAAACACTGCAATGTTGCCCAGTCAAACACTGACATTTCAAAGGATTAATCGTTTTGAACGAGTACTTCGACTATACGTTCGAATGGACTTTAGTTTTGATGTTGATCAAAAATCTATTAAAAATTTTGGAAGATTTTTTAAAATTATTTTTTGATGACTCATACATTAGTGGAAACTATAGTTCACTGTTTTTCAACCTTTTTCATGACGGTATCACATAAGTAAAAACAGTAAACAAGTATTGATTTATTATTTAATTTTATAAATCCTGAAATAATTTAATAAAAAAAAAAATAATTATCGAAAAATGAGAGGCCTGTCTCGTGACTTTGTGCACAATTTTTCATTTTTTTTTATAGTAAAAATTAAACAGTAAAAAAGTATTGATATATTATTTATTTTTATAAATCCTGAAATAAATTAATAAAAAAAATATGATTATTGAAAAATGTATTATAAACCAATAAACCTACGACCCACAGGTTGAAAAACACTGCTATAGTTGAATCAATAAATTTTTAATATAAACTTTATTTATTTTGTCTATTTATTTATTTGAAGGAGAAAAAAATACATTTCTTAAAAATAAATCTATTTGTAGTAAAATAGAAATTAAATCATATAGATGTACGAGAGAGGGGCAAGCTTAAGGGAAAGACGTGTGAATGACCACATCATATTATTATTTTAATAAAAAAATTGCATAGAAATGTTTAATTGAAAATCCCTTGAAAACTCTTTATCGAAATTCACGGGAATTTCGGCCAGCTCGGTTATCTTATCGAGACACAAAGTTCAATTCATTTGGATTTTTCGCCTCAGTTGATGTCAGGCAAGCCCAGAGGCAACCTCCTCCAGTCAGCGAAAGGTAAATTATTCTTCTTAAGGTTACTTTCTAGTTTTCTTAAGCACTTTCTCTGTACCTAACTGTTTATTTAATTCAATGCATATAAAATTATCATTTTATAGAACATCCAAATAATTATTTTTATACAGTGTGTACCAAAGATGTATTAATAATAAAATTGTCATAGGGAAAAATCAATGAGATTGCTTGATGTAATTAAACACATACCTATACATAGAAAAGAAAAATTTTTATTGATTGTTTATATATTAGAAAAAATACAAATCTTTTATAAAAACAATCTAAATTACGTTTATTCAAAAGGCACAGGTTTCGGGAGAATTTCTCTCTTTTTCAATGGTTAATTTGTTCAAAAAAGAAAAAAAACTTGCTTTCTTTAGAATTTAGAAAGCTACAATAAGATATTAAATATTTTTATAAATAGAGAATTGTACAGATTGCCTTTGGTGACCAGATTACCTTTAAATAAAAATATAAATATTTATTTTTCTCTAAAATTTTTTTATAAACATTCGAAAAACAATCCATATCTGACCTTTTATTAATCGAATTTTTGTTATTTAAAATTTTGATCATTTCCTAAATTTCTTTTTTCCAAGTTTAATTCTTTATCTAAAATTTTGGGATTAGAAAAGTCAAAATTATGTTTAAGCTTAGTAGAATGGTTAGCCAGCATTGTACATTTAGAATCTTTCATTCTAATTGAATATTCTTGCTCGTAAATCCGAGATTTAAGTAGATTGTTTAGTCTGTTCTATATATGTTCCGTTACAATTTAAGCAATCAATTTTATAAACTAAATTATTTTGATTCAAAAGAGGAACTTTGTCTTTTAATTTTGACAATTTAATTCATACACTAAAAGTCCCATAAGCAACGGTGTTTTTGTCACTATGACAGCGAAAAAAGTTTACCCTAACTTTTCCAGCGACAAAACTGAACCTAGCTTGAAGATTCTAGTAGGTCTAGCAACACTGACATGACAACCAACATTGTAAACAATTTTATGTCAAACTTGCATTGTATGAAAATGTCGAGATTTGGAGAGTCTTCGACTGGAGAAATTGAAAAAGCTATCAACAAAAATGTGCCTCAGAATACTGTGAATTCAACTACATCAATATTGAGACCAGCATGCCGCAAACTATTAACAAAAAACGTATAAGTTCTGAAAATCAAGTTGTTTATAAGAATTGTATTTTTAACAATTGTACTTTTCCTCTAAATTAAATAAACTAATTTATGTCTTAATTTTGTTAATTTTGTGATTTACGTATTGATTCATTAAATTGTCTTACCGAATTACATTCAAGCTTTTTTTTTGGGTCGAAGTAAACTTGATATTTTATAATTCGAGTTTTGTTGCCTTTGGGCAATTTAACTCAAAAAACTACCAGAAAAAATTACGAGTCCGTAGGACGAGTAATTTTTTCACAGGTAGTTTTTTTCGTTTAATTGCCAGGCAACAAAATTCTCATTAAAATGTCAAGTTTACTTCGGCAAAAAAACGCTCTCGTGTAATTATAAGTGAAAATAGGAATGATAACGAATTAGTAGGTTTAAAGGTGGCATGAATATTATGAATAAATAATATATTTTTAATGTATTTGTTTAATACGTATACATATCATATTTTTGTTAGAGACTATTGTTTCCAAGGTCTGATTTTCGTCATCATTAGAAATATTCTACCTGTTATTTCCCATGTATTCAAATAGCCGATTTTCTGTCGATGAATTGATTTTGCCGAGGGATGAATCGCGATTGGAATTAGGTGTATACCGTCTTTGGAATTACTTTGGAATTCATTAGATAATCTTGTCATCTATTGTCTTCTACTTGGAAATGAAAGTGGAAGTGGAAGTAGGTGTACACAATTTTAGGTCGCGGTTCACCCCTCGGATTTTGCTATAATAGTAAGCTCACTCAACAAACGAATGCCTTATATGTATAAGTTTAATTGCATCAAACATAGGATAACCTCATTTTTTCCCCTTATGAATCATAATCTTTCCAACTCTCGGCAAACTAAATCTTTTCACTTAAATAAAATTATTATCATACATATGGTTATAATAAAAAACAATCACTACAAATACAGTGTCCCAAAAATTTATTAATAGCAAAAATTATCATTATATCGTATAGTGTCCAAAATTTAATATAATAATTACCTTAGCGGCAGCGTGATTATAGTTAATTGTAAAACCACAAAGAAATCGCCACATGACTGAATTATTTATATTCTATCTTATTCAGAAATGAATGTAATATTTAAACAAAATAAAAAAAATAATTATTAAATCCAACGTGAAACAATAAATTTAAAAGCTTGAAAAAGTTTCAATAAATAAACAAAATGTTTCGAATCATTTGTTTTTTGATTTTTCATTAAGTCCATGCTGCTGATAATTCTTGTTTAAAATTCACAAATTGATAGACACGAATCATATAAAATTACTTTTAAATTTTAATCAATATTCTAATTTCGCCATTGGTGTTACATTTTGCAAAAATCTTCCAGGTAAAATTATTTATTTATTTAGTTATTTAAAAACAAACTCAATTCTTATTGAGTTTAGAGATCATATTTACAAAATAATACGAATGAGTTTACATTAACATGATATTAAGACAGTTCATTTAATATGAGAGTTCAAATTTTCGATAGAAATTTAAAGTCTGCATCTATCACCAATTTGAACTTTTATATTCAATTTGGGAAAAGTCATTGCATTGCCCTTTGAATTTTGAAATTCAAAACACTCAACCACCTTTTTACTTTACCATACAGGGTATGGTCAAGTATTGTAATCGTGCATGAAAAAAGTGTTTTTTTTTGCTTCTTTTTTTCGAAATATCTCAAAAACGGCTTAAACTATTTTGGTTAAAAAAATTAGGCTAAACCATGGCATTTCGGTTTACAAAAAAGCCCTAATAAGAGAACATCGAAAAAATTATATTTTTCGAGATAAGAATTTTTTTGTCAAAATGTCTGTTAGTCTGTTCTGTGGAGAGGGGGTTAAAAATTAAAAATCAAGGCCATTTGAGCTAATTCAACCAAATTTTGTATACATAATCAGTCGGACCCCAGAAGTCTAAAAATGCACAAAGTAACCGCCCAAAATGGGGGGGGGGGGGTGTAGGGTCAAAAAATGAAAATCTAAGCTCTTGTACCAAACTCAACCAACATAATCAGTGGGCCCCCAGGAGTCTAAAAATGCAAAAACTAATCCCCCCTACATGATTATAAATAATTTTATTAAATATTAAATATAAGTGAGGGGCCATGTTGTATGGTAAAGTCAAGTGGAGATGGCCACATCAGAACACGTCAGCTTATTTAAACTATATACCATGGGTCTGTGTTTAAATTTAAAATCACAGGACCTCAAAATTTTACAAATGAAGATTTAAGTCTTTGAGTGAAATATTTAGCCCGATACATAGGTATGTTGATTTCCGAGAACCCTTCTCTTATATAATTAAATATAGTCCATTTTACCACAACCTCTTGTGATTTTCTTAGCTAATTTAATAGTTTGCTGTAAAATATTCATATAAATGACTTGTTCTAAGTTTTATTTTCTTTCTTCTTGGTCTACCAGTATGTCTGATCAAATTATTAATATTGAATAAATAAATAGATTAATAGAAATGCAAATAAATCCATTTATCTCATAAATAATTCATTGATGTAATTTGATGTTTATGATGATTGTAATAATAATAAAATGGAAATAATAAAATATAATTAAACAGTTTAATTTAATGTGTTTGTATGTGTGTGATGGCGAGTAAAAGGGAGAGGAGAGGGATCGAATCGCAGATCCATTTGTTCACCCGGAACCGATTTATGTGAATGATTATTAGAAAAGTTATGAAAGGATGGATGGATGGATAGATGTGGATCCCCTCCCCGTCCCCTTTAGTGTCGCTTTCAATGCATTCGATGAATGAACGAACCATCCTAGGAAACTAGATTAGGGTGGACAAATTGGGGATGCCACCCCTCTCGCCTCCGCCCTACAAACAGCTCGCAGTTTGGCATTTTCACTTTTTCCAATTTGGATCCATTCCGTCACGAATTCTGTTCATATTCATTATTCAAATTTTTCACTCTCGCTCCCTTGAGATTTTCCAATGAGCTACCTACCTACCAACTGCACTGAATCACTAACACTCCTCTACACCCTAAGTCTAATCTTCTAGTCATATATATGTACTTCATGATAAGTTTATACACGTTTTTATTTAACTTGGTTTCTATATTTGTCTCAGAGTGGGTCAAATTTTGTAATCAAATTTCAACCCACTTTTAAGGAGGTTCTTTCGCGACAATCCACACAAAAAGTTTTAGCCTCGTAACCACTCTATAAATATGAACGGAACTAAAATTTTAGGTTATGTTTTTTAACGTGGCTGTCCACTCACACTACGAAATCTCTATATGGATACACACATACTAGCCGGATCGTTTTCAAGCCATTGTGCTTATATTCCCTCCACTAAAAATAATCGCCCAAATATGTTTTTTTGTTTTTTATCAAAACTAAGTGGTAAATCATTTCAATTTTTTTAAGAAACTCCGTATATATTATTCTAGTAAATATTACTTTTTCATCATGATGGTGAATGTCGTTTAATGAAAAAAAATAAAATAATGATCATATCCCCACCCTTTCCCTATCTACCCTATGTAAAAAATGTCATTTTTAATTGCAATTATTTCATGTTTGGTAAATCGTCTTATGCTTTTAATGACTTAATTCAAAGTTTCAAAGACTTCTTGAATTTTTCCATTTGTGAAAGAACTACTTTAAGTTAAAAAATATCTGAAACGCGGAGAAAAATAATTTTCAAACATGGTAATTTTCTCGGAAAAATCACCAGTGTTTTCCTCTGAATCCAAGATATTAGAAATAATTTTTATTACATGTCTGAAGAACTGTTTTCACTCCCTCGGGATTCCATATCCCGTGCCAAAAAGCAATCCGACCAGGGCCAGCGGTTCAATTCCCAAAGAGTCTGACATGTAGCACAAATTATGTACAACATCTCGGATTCAGTAGAAGACACTTTCGGTATTTCTTTAATAAATTCTAACGATTCTTCTGTCAGAAAAATCAGTTTTTTAATTATATTTTTCTGTAAAAAATTATGGGAGATTAACTATTGTGTCTTAAGTATTATTTTTATTATGTCAGAAGGGTAGTTTCACCTTTTTAGGAATTAAACCTGAATGTCAAAAATACAATCCGGCCTTGGCTTGTCCACCATAAGGTGTAATAATTGTATCTGACATATAGCACTCGTAAAAGAAAGCCGAAATTCTAAAAAAAATTTATTTTGAAAAAATAAATAATAAATAAATAAAACACAACACATTGGAAGTACACATCTCCCTACAAACTCTCATTCTTGAGTTATTGTATTATGTATTGCAATCCAATCTGATAAGCCGAAAAAACATGCTTGAAATTGATTTTATTCTATACTTTAGACATTTTTATAAAATGCTTACTTAATATAATTATTTTTATAGGGAAACATTAAGTGAAAACTATAATTTATGAGGCCTGTCCTCCACCCTCGAACATTGCCGACCAGCTGGTCCATTGTCGCGAACCACATATTGAGAAACGTTCATGTTTTAGTAAACTTACCAAAAATCTGTTTGTGTTTGAGATTTGAAAGTCGGGAAAATTTTTTCCCTCTTTTTGAAATGCTAATCTGGTCGGATATTTTCCCAAAAGGGCTTTATAACATGAAATTCCGGTTTGTTCTTCTTCTCTTCTTTCATTTCAAATTATCCAATTTTGTTGTATATATTTTGTAATTTTGCGGTTATTTAAGTCTGATTTATTGCCCAGGGGACTGGGAAGGTGAGCTGAACCAACTAAACTGGTTGCTTCAGGTATTTTCGATTAGTTTGTTTTTCAACTTTTTTTATTTTTTTTATTCACTTATGTTAATTACAGGCAAAGGGGTTGGATTTGACTTTTTTCCGGCAGGGGGAAGGTGTCAAAGAACCGATTAGCAACCGACCCGGGTAACAAAACACGAGCTAATCGGCGTTTAAAGAAAGAGGGGTGGGTCAAAGGGGGTGCAATTGGCCACGGCCTGATGGGGAGGCGCAAAAACGGCTTTGCCGGGACAAAAGAACGGGCTCCAGCTGCCCTGAAAAACACGCACACGCACACGCACCGTGGCTAATTAGCCAGCCAAAGGGCCAGAGAGGCAGAGGCACAGGGGGTGCAAAGGCAAAAGCACAATCCCTTCATTCTGTGTGCCGAGCCAACGAATTCGATGAAACGATCGGCGAACACTTGATCTTTTGTCATGTGGAGGACGATTAGGGAATTAGGGGTGGCGTGGCAAACGAACAGGATCAGCCAAATGCGATTACGATCTCCAAAAGATCAATATTGATCTAGGCACTTGAGAATCAGTGGACTTGATGAAAAAATGAAGGCTATACCATATACAATTTCAATTTTCTATTTGCACTGTGAAACAAGAATAAGCTGACGTGTTCTGATGTGACCATCCACGTGACTTTACCATACAAATTGGCCCCTCACTTATATTTAATTTAATATTTTATAAAATTATTTATAATCATGTAGGAGAGGGGGGTTAGTTTTTGCATTTTAGACTCCTGGGGGGCCAACTGATTACATATACAAAATTTGGTTAAGTTTGGTACAAGAGCCTCGATTTTCATTTTTTAACCATACATCCCCTCCCCCCATTTTGGGCGGTTAGTTTTTGCATTTTTAGACTTCTGGAGTCCCGCTGATTATGTATACAAAATTTGGTTGAGTTTGGTAAATGACCAAGATTTTCAATTTTTAACCCCCCCCTCCACCCCCCTTAACTTTGGGTCGATATGCACCAAAATCTAATCAGCTCTTAATCTCAATGCACCAAAACTCCGTGTGAAATTTGGTTTTGATATTCACACTAGTTTTTGAGCTAGCTCGTCCACAAAAATTTGGTAACCCACAGACTAACAGACATTTTGACAAAACAATTATTATCTCAAAAAATATAACTTTTTCGATGTTTACTTATTTGGGCTTTTTTGTAGATCGAAATTCCCTGGTTTCGCTCAATTTTTTTAATCAAAATAGTTTCAGCCGTTTTTGAGATATTTTGAAAAAATGAAGGAAAAAACACTTTTTTCATGCACGATTACAATACTTGACCATACCCTGTATGGTAAAGTAAAAATTATCGAAAGTTATTATAGTAGGTAGTAAAAAAATATTGAAGGAGACAATAAAAGAGTGTCATAAATAAATTAAAAATTGATAATTCCTGCAGAAGACACACTCTTTTATTGTCTCCTTCAATTTATAAAAATTCTGCTACTCTCGGCAAAAATAAATTTCCAATTCAACTAAAAATAAATTGACAAATTCTGATGTGGCCATCCACTTGACTTTACCATACACTTCTGGTTGAGTTTAGTACAAAGAGCTATATTTTAATTTTTTTACCCACCGCCCCCCATTCTGGGGGGTTTGTTTTTGCATTTCTAGTGTTCTAGGGGCCCACTGATTATGTACACAAAATTTGGCTGAGTTTGCTCAAATGGCCTAGATTTTTATTTTTTGGGGGGGGGACCCCCCCCCTAATTTTGGCGTAAAATGTTCCTTTATTTTAGGTTCTATTTATAATATATTTCGTTTTCTTGATTTTTAGTTTGAAAATACTATAATTTTTAAATTTTTAACCCCCCCCCTTTTAATTTTGGGTCGATATTCCTTGGGTCGATATTCACCAAAATCTAATCAACTCTTAATCTCAATGCACCAAAACTACGTGTGAAATTTGGTTTTGATGTTCACACTAGTTTTTGAGCTAGCTCGTCCACAAAATTTATTAACGCACAGACTAACAGACAGACTAACTAACAGACAGAATAACAGACATTTTGACATAGCAGTTATTATCTCGAAAAATATATTTTTTTCTATGTTCACTTATTGGAGCTTTTTTGCAGACCGAAATGCCATGCTTTCTCCGAATTTTTTTTATCAAAATATTTGCAGTCGTTTTTCAGATATTTCAAAAAAAAAAAAAAGAATAAAAAAAAAACACTTTTTTCATGCACGATTACAATACTTGACCATACCCTGTATGCTAAAGTAAAATAGTTTATTTTTAAAAAGTATACTAGTAGTTGAAATTATATGGCCAGCAAACACATCCTGGACAAATAAACTAAATATACTATTAAAATTAAATTAGGTTGGAGACTAAATCAAAAAGGGTGTCCTCTGCTTGATGAAAATAAATATAGTATTCGTTAAATATGAATAACCCAAATTACTAGAACGAAAGGATCTTCATTCAAGGGGGAAAATCAAATAATTTATAAAAAAAAAAAGAGAAAAAAAACTGAAGCTGAAAGTTAAAACATTGAAACTATAGTCTCTATAAAAAACATCTAGTATTTTATTTTTGAAACTGACGATACTTACGCTTTAGTCCGCTGGAAGGGTCAGATATCTAGAAGTTAGTAGGCCTGAAGCGGGAATGAAAAATTGGCCCCAAAAGTTTTAATAAATGTATTTTTTAAATTTTACCATTAAGTTTATTTTTTACTATTACTTGAAAATTAGGTAGAAAAGTTATAAAAATAATTTTTAAGAAAAAAATAAAACCGACTTCAAAAAATTAAATGCAACAAATAAAATACACTAAAAGGTATAAAATAATTATTATCTTATTTTGTTACAACTAAACGACGAAATATTAACATAAAATTACTTTTTGAAGTCGGTACCAAACAAACTATACCTATAAGCGAGCATACCCTCCAAACGTAGGTACTAAGTAAGATCCGTCGAGTGCGATTCATAAAAGGTATATGTTTGGCGCCGACTTCAAAAAGTAATTTCATGTTAATATTTCGTCGTTTAGTTGTAACTAAATAAGATAATAATTATTTTATACCTTTTAGTGTATTTTATTTGTTGCATTTAATTTTTTGAAGTCTGTTTTATTTTTTTCTTAAAAATTATTTTTATTTTTCTCTTTTTAGTGATGTTATTAATAGAGATCAAATCATCAGAACTTGACCAAATTAATATGAAACCATCCCTAAGACACCCCCTTTCGAATAAATAAAGAATCATCGAAATCGGTTCATAAACAAAGAAGTTAGGCCTAAACAAACCTAACAAAAAAGGTCTAATACCTATGAAAAAAAATGGGACCAATCGGAAGGTAGACTGAACCCAATGCAAAAAAAATTTCAAAATCGGTTCACAATTGGCAGAGATATGAGGTAACATAGACAAAAAAAAAAAAAAAAAAACAGTCGAATAGAGAACCTCCTCCTTTTTTGAAGTCGGTTAAAAATAGTAGGTATCTCTGATAGTTCCTCGGAGTGGCTCGTCACAAACTCGTTAAAAGACCAAGAGATAATATTTTCTTCTTCTTAATCTTCTCAATAGGCCTGCGCATGTTTCACCAAATGAAGGACATTGTTCCATTCGATTTTTAGTTAGGGTGTATATTTAGGCCCACCTTCCTTGACTTCTTACACCCTGGGGACGACATTCTTTTGTTACTTTTGCCAATCGGTTATCTCCAATACGATCTACATGGGCTGCCCATTCTCTTTTTAACCGACTTCAAAAAAGGAGGAGGTTCTCTATTCGACTGAATTTTTTTTTTTTTTTTTTCATAGGTATTAGACCTTTTTTATTAGGTTTGTTTAGACCTAACCTCTTTGTTTATGAACCGATTTCGATGGTTCTTTTTTGCATTAAGTCTGAAAGTCTATTCGATTGGTCCCATTTTTTCGTATTTTTCTCATAGTATTAGACCTGTGGTGTTTGTTTAACCTTTTGAGTGAATCGATTTCGATGGTTCTTTTTGCTGAAAGGGGTGTCTTAGGATGGTGTCATATTAATTTGGTTAAGTTCTAATATGATCAATTATTAATAACATCACTAAAAAGAGAAAAATAAAAATAATTTTTAAGAAAATAAAAATTTAAGAAAAAAATAAAAAAAATATGCAACAAATATAAAAATACACTAAAAGGTATACCATTATCTTATTTTGTCATAATCTAAATGACGAAAAATATTAAATATAAAAATTACTTTTTGAAGTCGGTACCAAACAAACTATACCTATAAGCGAGCATACCTCCAAACGTAGGTACTAAGTAAGATCCGTCGAGTGCGATTCATAAAAGGTATATGTTTGGCACCAACTTCAAAAAGTAATTTCGTGTTAATATTTCGTCGTTTAGTTGTAACTAAATAAGATAATAATTATTTTATACCTTTTTTAGTGTATTTTTATATTTGTTGCACTTAATTTTTTGAAGTCGGTTTTTATTTTTTTCTTAAAAATTTTTATTTTTCTCTTTTTAGTGATGTTATTAATAGTGATTATATCATCAGAACTTGACCAAATTAATATGACAATTCATCCCTAAGACACCCCCTTTCGATAAAAAAAGAACCATCGAAATCGGTTCATAAACAAAGAGGTTAGTCTAAACAAACCTAAACAAACCTAATAAAAAAGGTCTATCACCTATGAAAAAATCGAAAAAATGGGACCAATCGGAAGCTAGACTGGACCCAATGCAAAAAAAATTTTCAAAACGGTTGACAATTGGCGGAGTATATGAGGTAACATAGGCACAAAAAAAAAAAAAAAAAAAAAAAAAAAAAAAAAAAAAAAAATTCAATCGAATAGAGAACCTCCTCCTTTTTGAAGTCGGTTAAAATAAAAAACCGACTTCGTGAAGAATGTAACAAATAAAATACACTAAAGGTATAAAATAATTATTATCTTATTTAAATACAACTAAACGACGAAATATTAACATGAAATTGGTTTTTGCTGGTGCCAAACATATACCTTTTATGAATCGCACTCGACGGATCTTACTTAGTACGTTTGGAGGGTATGCTCGCTTATAGGTATAGTTAGTTTGGCACCGACTTCAAAAAGTAATTTCATGTTAATATTTCGTCGTTTAGTTGTAACTAAATAAGATAATAATTATTTTATACCTTTTAGTGTATTTTATTTGTTGCATTTAATTTTTTGAAGTCGATTTTTATTTTTTTTCTTAAAAATTATTTTTTTCTAAAACCGACCCAGTCGACTATATCTGCTGCTTATCTCCTTAAAACCCTTTCAAGACGGGTTTTTTTTTTTTTAAGAAAAACTAAAGCATTTTTATTTTAGTTTTTTGCATTTATGAGAACAATAAACAATTTTGAACATGTCTATGTGAAAAAATATAAAATTTGTTGAGGGGGGCTGGTGGTACATATATGTACTGTTAGTCCTGGTGCATGGTACATATGTGTACCAGCAGTCCTGAAATGAGAAAAGGTCAAAATGAAAGAAGAAAAATCCAACAATTTTTATTAGAAAATAAAAAATTACACGTGATACGCTGCAAAACAATTTTTACATAAGGGAATCTCACATTTTGCAAATTGTTGATGTTCGAGTCTGTTTTTTCATTTCTGCACATCTTCTGCATCTTCTTCTGGATTCCCCTTCAATCGGAAGATGCAATCAAACATTTGATAATAGTTTTCTTTTTTTGACGGCCTTCCATTACTCACTAACCGCCACTGAAGCTGTTTTCTTTCCTTCAGCAATCATTTCTTCTGCTAGGAAACTAAAAATTGGATCAATGGCGTTTTCTTATTTTGGATTTCTTTATATATGATCCATGAATTCACAATTGCCATCATAAATAGCCGATAAAATACTTTTTTCCACCATCTAGTTGATTTGCGGCTCCAATCATAAAGACCTACCATCTGGTCCGCTAACAATCCTCCCATTATTTCCCCTATAAACATATCGTCTGGACAGGCGATGTCACACTTCGTTCCATCCTTCATTGTCTTCTTGACAGACACAATTTTGTCATTATGGCAGTTGCTCAACATGAGAACTTCTTTTGTGTCGTGCCATTTGACAAACATAAATCCTCCAGTATTACATCTAAATATCGATTCTCCTCTTTGAAGTTTTGTGGTAATTTTAGGAATATTTATCCGGTTCTGGTTACAAGTTCCCAGTGCTGCGTATCCCAAATTTTTAACAAGAGAAACCGATGTAAAAAATCGATCAAAACAAAAAGTAATATCTTTTTCATTGGAAGTAGCCACAAGTTTCTGGACAACTCGTTCGCCAAGTGTACCTTCGAGATGTTCAACTTCTCGCCCTGTGTAAATATTAAAATCATAAGTGTAGCCTGTAGAAGAATCCGATCTGAGCCACATCTTGATCCCCCTCTTTGTAGGTTTTAGTGGCATATACTGTTTTAGAGATGAACGACCTTTGAATTTCGTCATTGACTCATCGATACTCTGAAAACAACTATCTTGACATTTCTGAAAGTTTTTTTTCAAAACATTCAACCACTTCATCAATATAATAGGTTTTTGAGCATTGAGGGGTTTTTTTATGATGCTAAGTACAACTTTGAAGATAAAATTTGAATCTATCTCGAGACATAGCATTTTTTTATGGCTGGGTTACCCAAAGATTCATGTCTGGACCAGTAATCACTATATTGTGGTACATGATTGTGTTACTAATAGCATACATCCAAGCAACATTTGAATTTTCCTTGATCTGTTTCTTTCAAACGGGCATCTCTTTTTGTTTCTTTATAAATTTTAATTTTTTTCATTTGTACATTGAGCAATATAAATAAATAATGAAGAAGGAAATAAATTTTTTTAATAATTCAAATGGCTTCAAATTCTTATTTATATTTGGACTCAATATACACTTTTTCCTATGATAAATTTTTCTTTAGGAACAAATTCTTTACTAGGTTCTAACCATGTGACCAAAGAATCAAGAGAACCCCGTTTTTTCTGGTATTGGCGTTGATTCGAATTTTTGAAATAGACTCATCCATCTCGTCTTCTGAAGTCACAAGGCTATCTTGAGTGACATCCAACTCAGATTCTTCTTGAGGTGGCTCGTAAAGCTCATTACTACTATCTAAATCCGTAGAAAAATCTGAAAAATAGTTTTCAGCGGCCTCTTCAAGCTCCTTTTGGGTCAGACGTCCTTTCTTATTCATGTCTAAAATAACAGAAATTGTAAGCAATCAGACTATTGGTACACATATACCAGTCTCCAGGACTGATGGTATATATGTAAATTAGATAATAATATCTTATTCCTAATTTAGCGCTCTTATTATAACCTCTAGATTTATTAAATATTATGTTGGTAGTAGCTCTGGCTTGCTATGCACATGTCGTTCGGTTAAGATATAAAATGAACTTGTAATTTAATATAAATAGAAGATAATAAGAATAAATTGTACATCTTTAAATACGTGATAAAGGTCTTATAATCTTTTCACTTATAGGTAAGATTATCTTCTAATTATTTATTGTATAAATTGTATTGTATATTTGTTAATAAAAACCAATTTATAGTTCTAGCTAATGAATCATTTATAACCTAATCGATTTAAAGATTACAAAAAGATTATAAGAAGATACAATAATGACCAACCAAAACTGCATTTACATCTGATGAAGATGAATGAAAGGGAGAACATCTTGATCGGAATATCTTGGACAAGAGGGTATGGTATCGAATTCCAGAAGAATTGAAGAAGGTTGAAAACCATCCCGAACTGCTATCTTTGAGGACGGTTAGTAATACTCTGCAATCTATTACAAAGAACGGAGGATACAGGAAAATAGGAGTAACATTTAACCAGAATTAAAAAAAATTTATTCATGAAGAAGAAAATTTTTGCGTGAAGGATTATGTTTTGGAGGAATATCAGGAAACTGATTGTACAACAGGAAAAAAGGTGAGTTAACATCCAATGAACATTTTCTATTAGAGCAAATCAATGACCTAAAAACTAAATTAAAATCGCATACTCAAGTAAATTTAAACGAGATAGAAAAAATTTTAATTGTAAAATTTAATGGAAGGCAAGAGGCAACAGTTTGGATGGGAGTCATTCGAAAAGTGAGTGCCTTAGGTGTGAAATTAGTAATAATAACACAAAAATAGAAATATTAAAAATCTTCGAGGGCAACATAAAAGAGTGGTATAGTGCCAATTTAATGAAATTATCAGCTTCTGATTGGGATGGTTGGAAAAAATTTTTTAAGTTGACTTATGAAAAAAGAAATTGGGCTCCCTGTTCGCGCATTTGGATTTAAATATATTTCTGGATCATTAATCGAATACGTAATTAAGAAAGAACGATTATTACTGGAAGCGGATAAAAATATACCAGAATTATTTAGGATTTATCAAATTGTGTTTAATTTACCGGCTGAAATACAAAAATAAATTGAAAAGGAGAAAATTAAGACTATGGATGATTTAATAAACGAACTAAAGAAAATTAATGATTATCACCATATAACGACGAATTGGGAAACGAAGAAAAGTGGAAGAAAAAATTTGGATTATGTTAAAGATAAATTATTGAAAATTTCAAAACTAAGAAGACCCCATGCACAAGATGTGAATCGTTGGGTCTTAAAACCGTTATCACCCAATACAGGCATGTTGGAATAAAAGAATCAATAAAAAATGAAATAAATATAACTGAAGAAGACGAAGACGATGAAGATGGTTACGACTACAAGATAATGATGTTAAAAAAAAACTAATTGGCCAAGGAATCCCACACCACTTTCATTAATAAAGATTAGGTAATTGTAAATAAAGAGAAAACAATTCAAGCAGTATACGATAATGGCTCTACATGTTCACTAATTAATGAAAAATTTATAAAATTATTAAAAACAAAATTAATAAAGAATAAAAGTATATTGAAAACCATAAATGGTGTGAAATTTACTGAAACCGGGCTAACCTACATATGAAAATTGGAGAAATAGAAGACAAATTAAATTTAATAGTTGTAAAAAATGATAATTTTAACTACGATTTATTGATTGGATTGATACAATAAAAAGGTTCAATTTAATACAAGATGAAAACTTAAAAATTAAACAAAGAATAATGATAAAATAATAGACATAGATAATATCAATGATGATGATATATTTAGGAACAAGAACGAAATAAAAGAAGAAACAACAGAAGAAGCTACAAATAACATACACATGAAGAAAAGAGCCATAAAAGGTAACCATCCTACAGCTTATGAATACAGAAATATTAAAAATTTTGAGGAAAATGATCCACTTAGATGAAGAAAAAGAGAATGAAAACCGTTAAATTAATTCAAGAATGTTCTAGCTAATGAATCATTTATAACCTAATCGATTTAAAGATTACAAAAAGATTATAAGAAGATACAATAATGACTCAACCAAAACTGCATTTACATCTGATGAAGATGAATGAAAGGGAGAACATCTTGATCGGAATATCTTTGGACAAGAGGGTATGGTATCGAATTCCAGAAGAATTGAAGAAGGTTGAAAACCATCCCGAACTGCTATCTTTGAGGACGGTTAGTAATACTCTGCAATCTATTACAAAGAACGGAGGATACAGGAAAATAGGAGTAACATTTAAACCAGAATTAAAAAAAATTTATCTGGATGAAGAAGAAAATTTTTGCGTGAAGGATTATGTTTTGGAGGAATATCAGGAAACTGATTGTACAACAGGAAAAAAGGGTGAGTTAACATCCAATGAACATTTTCTATTAGAGCAAATCAATGACCTAAAAACTAAATTAAAATCGCATACTCAAGTAAATTTAAACGAGATAGAAAAAAAATTTTTAATTGTAAAATTTAATGGAAGGCAAGAGGCAACAGTTTGGATGGAGTCATTCGAAAAGGAGTGCCTTAGGTGTGAAATTAGTAATAATAACACAAAAATAGAAATATTAAAAATCTTCGTTGAGGGCAACATAAAAGAGTGGTATAGTGCCAATTTAATGAAATTATCAGCTTCTGATTGGGATGGTTGGAAAAAAAATTTTTTGCTGACTTATGAAAAAAGAAATTGGGCTCCCATCTGCGCAGCATTTGGATTTAAATATATTTCTGGATCATTAATCGAATACGTAATTAAGAAAGAACGATTATTACTGGAAGCGGATAAAAATATACCAGAATTATTTAGGATTTATCAAATTGTGTTTAATTTACCGGCTGAAATACAAAATAAATTGGAAAGGGAGAAAATTAAGACTATGGATGATTTAATAAACGAACTAAAGAAAATTAATGATTATCACCATATAACGACGAATTGGGAAACGAAGAAAAGTGAAGAAAAAAAATTTGATTATGTTAAAGATAAATTATTGAAAATTTCAAAAACTAAGAAGACCCCATGCACAAGATGTGAATCGTTGGGTCTTAAAAACCGTTATCACCCAATACAGGCATGTTGGAATAAAAGAATCAATAAAAATGAAATAAATATAACTGAAGAAGACGAAGACGATGAAGATGAAACATGACTACAAGATAATGATGTTAAAAAAAAACTAATTGGCCAAGGGAATCCCACACCACTTTCATTAATAAAGATTAGGGTAATTGTAAATAAAGAGAAAACAATTCAAGCAGTATACGATAATGGCTCTACATGTTCACTAATTAATGAAAAATTTATAAAATTATTAAAAACAAAATTAATAAAGAATAAAAGTATATTGAAAACCATAAATGGTGTGAAATTTACTGAAAACCGGGCTAACCTACATATGAAAATTGGAGAAATAGAAGACAAATTAAATTTAATAGTTGTAAAAAATGATAATTTTAACTACGATTTATTGATTGGATTGGATACAATAAAAAGGTTCAATTTAATACAAGATGAAAACTTAAAAATTAAACAAAGAATAAATGATAAAATAATAGACATAGATAATATCAATGATGATGATATATTTAGGAACAAGAACGAAATAAAAGAAGAAACAACAGAAGAAGCTACAAATAACATACACATGAAGAAAAGAGCCATAAAAGGTAACCATCCTACAGCTTATGAATACAGAAATATTAAAAATTTTGAGGAAAATGTGATCCACTTAGATGAAGAAAAGAGAATGAAAACCGTTAAATTAATTCAAGAATACCAATCATGTTTCGCAAAAGATAAATATGATGTCGGTTCAGTTAAAACTGGAGAAGTAAAAATAAAGTTAAAAGAAGACAGATATATCTCAAAGAAACCATATCGATGCTCATTCCCAGACCAGGAAGAAATAGATTCTCAAATTTCAAAATTAATGGAAAATGACCTGATAGAAGAATCGAGTTCACCTTTTGCATCACCGGTGACGTTAGCTTTTAAAAAAGTAGAGGGAAAAAGAACTCGATTGTGTATAGATCTGAGAGAATTGAATAAATTGGTGGTGCCAGAACCACAGCCATTCCCTAGAATAGAAGATTTAGTAGTGGACGTTAACGGCTGTGATTGGTATACGGCATTAGATATAAATTCAGCTTTTTGGGCTATCCCAATTAGAGAAAAAGACAGGGAAAAAACAGCCTTTATAACAAGAAGAGGGCACTGGCAATGGAAGGTACTACCATTCGGTTACAAGAATTCGCCCGCTATCTTCCAAAGAGTTCTGGCAAGTATAATCAGACGACACAATTTAAACGAATTTTGTGTAAATTATATAGACGATATACTGATTTTTTCAAAATCATTTAATGAACATTTAGAACACATTCGGTTATTTTTTGAGGCAATAAAAAAAGAAGGTTTTAAATTAAAATTAGAAAAATGTATGTTTGCTAGACGCTCTGTCAAATATTTAGGTCACGAAATTGAAGATGGGAAAGTATACCCAACTAAGGATAATTTAATTTCGATTAAGGAATTTAAACGTCCAAAATCAAAAAAAATGGTTCGTCAAATATTGGGAAAAATAAATTTCTACAGAAAATTCATCGACCACTGTACACATAAGTTGGCACCACTACACAACTTATTAAAGAAGAACCAAAAATTTAAATGGTCTGAAGAATGCGAAAATTGTTTTATAGACATAAAAAAATATTTATGCACAACACCAATTTTAGCAATCTACGATAGAAATAAGGACACAGTTGTAGAAGTGGACGCAAGCCGATTGGGGCTGGGTGCTGTTCTAAAGCAAAAACAGGAAGATGGATTTCTACATCCAGTAGCATACTTCTCAAAGAAATTGACACCGGGACAAATGAAGAAAGAAGTAATGTTTTTGGAATGTTTAGCAATTAAGGAAGCGATTGTATACTGGCAACATTATCTAATAGGTAAAGAATTCATAGTCACATCAGACCATAAACCACTTGTAAATTTAAAATCAAAAGCGAGAACTGATGAAGCACTAGGAGATATGATGTTATACTTAACACAATATAATTTTAAAGTGGTCTACAAAGAAGGAAAAGAAAATATAGAAGCTGATACCTTATCGAGAAATCCAGTTTTGGAAGATTTCGAAAATAAAGAAGATTGCTTAGAAATAGTGAATATGATCAAGATAGAAGAAATAATTAATGATCAGGAATCTATTAAAGATGAAATTGAAAATTCAAAAAAGACTTTTAAAAACGGTGATATAAATTTCAAAATATTAAAAAATAATAAAAGAATATATGTATCTAAAGAATTTGGAAAAAAATTGATAGATAAAATACATAAATTCTACGGTCATATTGGTAATAATCTAATGGCAGAAAAAATAAGACCATTTTATTACTTCAAGAATATGGACGAATTAATAAAAGATTATTGTAACACATGTGAAACATGCATAAAGAATAAATCAAGGGGTCCAAGAGAAATAGGTCTATTATCAAAACTAGGACCAGCAAAATGTCCATTTGAAATAATGTCAATAGACACAATAGGTGGTTTTGGTGGTAATAGATCAACAAAGAAATATATGCATTTGCTGGTGGACCATTTCTCTAGATATGCTTGGATTTCGACATCAACTACCCAGTCTGCAGATGATTTCATTAAATTACTAAACCCGATTATAAATAAAAACGAAATAAAAATGATTTTAGTTGACCAATATAGTGCTTTAAATTCAATTAAATTTAAAAAGTATCTAAAAGAAAAGAAAATTCAACTAATATTTACATCTATAGATTCCCCACAATCTAATGGTTTAAATGAGAGATTAAACCAGACTTTAGTAAATAGATTAAGATGTAAAATAAATGAAAAAGATAAACGAGCATGGCCGAAATTAGCAGAAGAATGCGTAAGAGAATATAATATTACAAATCATAGCGTAACAAAATACTCACCCTCCTACCTGTTGTACGAACAAAGTTCTGATATTATCCCCGAAGAGTTACACAAAAAAGAAGATATAGAGAAAGATAGAGAAGAAGCATTCAGAAACTCAGAAAAAAATTTTCTCAAAAATAAAAAGAAATTTGATGTGAATAAAAAAGAACATCAATTCAAAGAAGGAGAATGGGTATATGTTATGAATGGAAATAAATTAAACAGGGGCAAGTTAGAAGAAATAAGAAGCGGACCATTCATCATCAGCAAGAAAGTTTCAAACTCTATGTATAAACTAAAGTGTAATAAGAAAAACAAGGAAAGTGTGGTGAACAGTAGGAAGCTGAGACCTTACTCTTTTTCCCCTTATGAGAAAAAGAGTCCCCCTAGCAGAGGAGGTGTAAATTAGATAATAATATCTTATTCCTAATTTAGCGCTCTTATTATAACCTCTAGGGATTTATTAAATATTATGTTGGTAGTAGCTCTGGCTTGCTATGCACATGTCAGTTCGGTTAAGATATAAAATGAACTTGTAATTTAATATAAATAGAAGATAATAAGAATAAATTGTACATCTTTAAATACGTGATAAAGGTCTTATAATCTTTTCACTTATAGGTAAGATTATCTTCTAATTATTTATTGTATAAATTGTATTGTATATTTGTTAATAAAACCACTTATAGTTCTAGCTAATGAATCATTTATAACCTAATCGATTTAAAGATTACATATATATATGTACCAAGTTTTTCTGAAGGTAAATATCCACTATTATTAATAAAATAAAAATACTCACTTACTTTATAAACGATTCGTCGACAAGTATATATATATATTTTCAATAAACTGTAAAAAAAAACCCAAACAATATGTATATCTTACGACTAGCATGTGACTATGAAAGGGAGTTTTTGCATTTTTAGAATCCTGGGAGCCCATTTTGATTATGTGTACAAAATTTGATTGAGTTTGCTCAAATGGCCAAGATTTTCATATTTTGACCCCCCCCCTCATTTTGGGCGGTTAGTTTTTGCATTTTTAGGCTTCTGGGGTCCCACTGATTATGTATACAAAATTTGGTTGAGTTTGCTCAAATGGCCTAGATTTTTTATTTTTCACCCCCCTTAATTTTGGGTCGATATGCACCAAAACCAGGTGTAAAATTTGGTTTTGATATTCACACTAGTTTTTTAGCTAGCTCGTCCAAAAAAATTTGGTAACGCACAGACTAACTAACTAACAGATGGACAACGAGACTAACGGACATTTTGACAAAACAATTATTATCTCGAAAAATATAATTTTTTCGATGTTCACTTATTAGGGCTTTTTTGTAGACAGAAATGCCATGGTTTTGCTCAATTTTTTTAACTAAAATAGTTTAAGCCGTTTTTGAGATATTTTGAAAAAAAGAAGAAAAAAAACACTTTTTTCATGCATGATGATTACAATACTTTACCATACCCTGTATGGTAAAGTAACAAATTCTAAACGAAACGAAACATTGACTTCTGATATGAAGAAGCATTTTTATTTGATTATTCTCAAATGTGTATTTGTAGTTTTTTGCACTTTTCTTAAAAATGGCTGTACTGATTTTCTCCAAATTACTCACCCTTTAATATGCATTAATTGTTTTTGTTCTTTTTGTTACCTATAATTGAGTTTTTTGACACTAAAAATTGTCCGCTAAGCATTCATTAGAATATAAAATATATTCTTAAAACTTAAATATATTAAATTCAGAATCATCTTTAATTTAATTTATTTATTTATTTGATAAACTTGCATATTAACATATTATTCTTGAAAGTCCGATTCTCATTGAAATACAACCACATTCGAATTCAAATAATAAATCAGTAAAACCTCATTCTCGCAAATATCGTCTTTTTTAATTCGTTACAAATTTTCTTCCAAATAAATAATATAATTTTTTCTTATCTATGGTTCATTTTATTTTCATTGCATCGCTTTTATTATCAAAAAATCATAAAAACAGGTCATTATATATTTTGAATGGGAGCTCAAAAACAAGCCCGCAAAACCAAACAGCCCCAATGATCTAAAATATTGTCCTGCTTGCTGGGTTAGATCAAGTTCTTCCCAAAGCAACAACATTCTTGAAAGATCTTGACACTTTAATTATATCTGTTTAAAAAAAAACCCAATAGTGTAAAATAAAATTTTATTTTTCGAAATTAAAAAAAAAAAACTTCAATAAGATGCAAAATAATGTTTATTTTTGTCTTGATCTGCTTTATTTATATTTGAAAAGTTTTCTCCTTGTTTTTTTAAAACTTTTTTGATCAGATATTGAAAACCGACTGGTGAACCGCTATTGGAATTAGGTGTACACGTCTTTGGAATTAAGTGGAATTATTTTGGAATTCATTAGATAATGCCCCTTCATCTATGGTCTTCTACTTGGAAATGAAAGTGGAAGTAGGAGTACACGATATTAGGTCGCGGTTCACCCCTCGTTGAAAACTAATCTTACACATCTGCTTATATACCTACCTTGCCAGCCTGTTGACATTTTTAATATATTTGAACAGAGAAAATGAACACTTTGTGATTAATAATGTTGAAAATATACAAAACCATAAGTCAACGGGCTTAATACGTAGGTATATTTATAACCCATGAATGAATTAATCGTGTGTTTTTTAATTTTTTGTTGCAGTGAACCAATGAGTCAGGTTGGGCGAGTGGTTAAAGAGCATGCCTTCTAACCAAGCTAGCGTGGGTTCAAGAGCCAATGAAACATACTTATCTGAGTGAAGCTCCGTAGTTACTCTCAAGTTCTCTGGGTAAGCAGCTGTTGACAGCACTGATATCACCTTTTAATTTCAATAGATGATAGAAGAATATTAATACAATTTCTGTGGTGACCTGTTCCCTTAATGTCCTAGGGACGTACTTAATTTCCATGATTTTCCTTAATCAGGGCCGCCCCATGAGTAAGAGATGCCTTTGTGCAAAAGAAATTTATCGCCCTTTTCCATGATACAAAATTTGTAAATTAAACAAAATAATTAATTTCAATTCAAAATATCTTTGTTTATTTAGTTGGTAAATCTTATTTTTGTCTTTATTTATTCATTTTGATTATATCGAATGGTTCATGACACCTTACCTTACATGAACTCATCAAAAGTATAGAAATTATCGTGGCGACTTGGCGGCGTCCCTTCGATGAAGCGTCCGTTTGCGGGGCACAACCTGCACACCCGCATGCGGCGGCCCTCTCTTTAGTACTTTAGATTTTCTATTAATAATACATAATTATAATGAATATAAGAATTTGGCGAGTTGTAGAATTGATACTTTGATGATTGAGTTGTTTATCGAAAGAGAAGTTACATCTAAACCCCCCTAGATTTCACATTTTTAATCAGAATGCACGATGATTCGACATCTTTTTTAAGTTTTCAAGAAGTTTGTTAATAGAGTGAGTTTTCTGCCTGCCTTATACATACTATGTAACTTTACCATAGGAGCAGTGGTAAAGTTCAATATTTTTTTTATGATATTGATACAAGATGAAGTTGCACGAAAAAGGTAAAACCTCCGCTATGGACCCATGTATCATGAAAAGAAGAAGACATTTCAGAGAATGGGTCGGAGTTGAAGGTATCTGTGCATGCGGGTCTTGAGAGACTGAAGGTTATATGTAGCTGGGAAGAAGTGTTATAATATAGTTAGAGGTTGGTATCATTTTTATTAGTGAAAGTGGTGTAGGTATTAGGTGAAACATGATATTAATTAATAAAGTAAAGGGTGTGTAGTTTCACAGTGAATGAAATAAAACTCAAAGAGGTTTATACAAACTCAATATATTTCGGATTATTAGTCGATCATCAGGAGTTTACAGGTTAAAACTAATAATAATTGAACGAGCGATCTTAAGTATCATTATAATCAGGTCAAGCTTTGTTATTTCCGTAATTACATAAGCCTAATGATTCCGCGTAGTCTTATGTAACATGTCGAAAAGACATATCACAACAGAAGGACAGATGAGGAAGAGAGTTTCTAGAAGTCATGGGGATAAACGAATTGGAGAATTCGTTTGTCCGGTTAGTATCCAATTTAAGCGCGTAGGGATATTGAATCTTAGAAAATTGTGTATTTCGCGCAAATGAAGCTTTTGGAAGGATTATTGATTTGATCTCGTCAGACCAAACGCCGTGGTATAGCTATAAAAAAGGGTAAAGGTGGAGACAGTTCTACGATGGGCTAGGGCGTCGAGAGTGTCAGTTAATGCTGGATCTCCTATCCGTCTGATAATGTAAAGACAGGCCAAATATTTTTGTTCCCTCAAAAAGTAATTTTTCATAAAAAATATTACCGACTACTACCACTAATCTAATCTTTATCCTATTTTTAAGTCCTTTATCCACTGCGGCCTATTTTTGCCCCCATTTCTAATAAATGATTTTTGCACATTTTTTCCCAGTAGGATTCTACAAAGTAGCTGTACAAATTTTTATCCCCCCATCCCCTTATATTTAGAAGATCAAATTTTTGTTCTATTTTTTCTGTATGCTTCTACAAAGTTACAATTATTGGACTCAAATCGAACAAGGATTTTATTTTATTTATTTTTTACTTACTCCCTCTCAGTTTTGGGTAAATGGTTTTTGTCCCAAGGGTTATAAAGAGTCACAAAGTCTACAAAATTTACTTCATAACCGATAAATTTTTAATGATTTTAATTGATTGCCCTTAAAAGCGTCAAAAGTAAACATCAAATTTACTAGATCCGATCTCAACCAAATTCGAAAGGGCCTATTCATCTTACTATATAGTAATTAGTAGAGATTGTGGTGTTGGTGCAAGATTAAACATCTTTAATAAAGATAAGAGTAAATAAATATTATATTTAATATCCATTTGCTATGAGTTAAGGATTCTTGGTCACTTGTTTCACATTAAAATTAAAAAAATTAAAAGATGTAAAAAAATTTTCAATATATATATTTCGGGCAATCAACCCATCTTCAGGAAGTACAGAAAATAACTAATTTTTACATCTTTTAATTTTTTTAATTTTAATGTGAAACAAGTGACCAAGAATCCTTAACTCATAGTAAATGAATATTAAATATAATATTTATTTACTCTTATCTTTATTACTATATAGTCACTAAATATAAAATTTCTTTTTATAATTACGATTCTTTTTTCAGTTAGATTGGACACATCTCAGTATTTTATTTTAAAAAGCTTTTTGTATCCTTAATGTCTTTTATTCATTTTTTTAACCAAAATCAAATGAGCACTTTTTGGGAAATTTCCATAAAACACCATTTTTTTCTTGCACGATTACAATACTTCTCTAAAACTATGGTAAAATAATAGTTAAATAGGAGTAATGAAAAAAAAAATCATTTATATATAATAATAATTTTTATTATTATTATTTTCTAATATCTTTAAAATGTTTTCTTACAATTTTATTTATTTATTTATTTTTAAAGAAGGGGTTGTCATCATTGATTCGTTTAATTAATTATAATTTTATTTAGTATATGTAATAGTTTTTTATTTTTAAATAAGTTTTTCACAACCACTTAAATTGTCACTTATCTTGTTCTCAATTTCACTTCACCATCACTAAAATATCTAATTTTCTCGTATTTTTTTTTCTTTTCAATTCTTATTTATTTCACTTGTGTTTTAGGTATTTTATTATTCACAGCAGATTCATTTATTTATACATTAACATACATACACTCATTCATACAGACAGGAATGCATTTTTAATTTATTTTCATATTATATTTATTGATCATTTCATTAAATAAAGGAAAAAATAATTGATTTTTAATTTAAAAAAATACAATACATTTTTGTGAATCACAGCATCAAAGTTCGGAAAATAATTCGAATTTTTTCCAAGACATGACGCGAAATTCCAAATGTGTCGTTTTTCAAAGGAAAACAATTTTTTATAAATTAGATTAAAAAATAAAGAAAAAAAATAATTATTATAGACCATTCGAGCCCGGGTTTACGTATCCGAGGCGAAGGTCTTACCAACTGAGCTACAAGTCCCCAATCGCAAATCGAACTTTATAATTATTAAATTATATTTTATTTCATTTTTTTTATCTTTTCCTTATTTATTTCTTAGTACTAAGCGGCACCGGCTAATAAATTACAAATGAAACATCTTTTAGTAAATAATAACAATAATTTATAATAAATTTTTATTGAATATTTTTTTGGTTTTCAATTTAGATTCCTATTTTGAACAATCTTTTAAACAAGGAAGAAATTAAATTCACTTTTTTTTTAATTTTGGCCCAGAAACTAATAAATAATACTGTATACGGGCAGGAGGTACAGTTTTTGGTACTTTGTACCTATTTCCCGTTACATCTCATAACATTTCTTTTAAGGACGTTCCCTAATAAATCGAATTTCTTGCAATCCATTTAAAACTTTGAATACAGATATTTTTAAAGTGTCCTTTATACGTAGAAATTTTTTCACTAGTCCTTGCGGCACTAAATTTGTAAATATTGACCTCCTTTGAAACTTGCATATTTAACACGTGAACCCTATCCCGATAGATGTTAAAGCGGCTGTTTCATTAAATAACAATCGTAATTTTCTTGATATTATTTTGAAAAACTGAGAATCATTAACTGAAGATATAACAAATATTTTGCTTTTAAAATAATTGTATCAAGCGGAATTCGTTTTGTATGAAAAATGTTAAAATTTAGATACTTTTGATGGTTTTCATTTTTTCTCTCGTGGCATAGCAAGTGAGAGATGGCGACTTGGCAACGTCCCACAAAAATCACTCAATTTTTCCATTTCTAAAAACTTCTGCAGCTGGTGCATTTGAGATTTTTAGCTAATTCACTCTACCAAACTATACTGTTCTCATCTGGAATTTTGGATTGAGCTGTTTCATGAAATGTTTTTTTTTTATTCTTTGTCTTTTAGCGTCGAAGAATGCAATGTTGCCAGATCCAAGAAACGACGCATTGAAAATATTTTTACCTTTCTGCTCATATGGGAGTAGGGGAAAGAGAGGACTGCTTCTGAGCTATATTAGGGAACGTCCTTAAGTAGTTGAAGTTTCATTAAAAAATGAAAAACAAGGAAATTACTCATGGAAAAATAAAATTTAAAAAAACAATTTTTTGGGTTGGAACTTATTAAGTTATTGATTTATGATGCTCCAAAATCATAGCATGGAAAGTGTACCAAAAACAGACTTTTTTTTCAATCTCTTAAAAATATAAATAATAAAATAATTTATAACAGCATACCTATATAGATGATAATAATCAATTAAAATAATAAAATATGTATTTATTTATATATTTTATTCACAACTAAAATTTAATACTTTATTTATTTATCTTAGATGTATTAGATTTAGAGAATTTACAATATTTATTGCGTATACATTTACATTATTTACAAATATGGTTCGATGCCTAGAAAGTAAAACGATTTAAATTGAATAGCGTAAAGTGTTAATAGTCGACTTGTCTTATTGTTTTTTTTCTTTTTTGAAAAATTATTCAATTTATTTTAGTTTTTTTTTATAGATAAACTTTTATAAACAATTTAATCAATTTTCTTTTTTATTTTTCCTTATTTCAATATTATCATTATATAATAATGTAGCACACTGCTCGACAAAAATTAAATTAAAATTTTCATCAGAAAATCTAAGAATTTATCCGAGTAGAGTTTTTTACACTGATTCTCATGGCATTTTCTGATTTTAAACAACAGTTCGGAATTTTGAATTATTTTGGGTATAAACTCAGTAAAATAATTTTTGGAACCATCTATACTTACTTATACATATATATATATATATAACAGCAATATTTGAATTCTATATATTTTGCTTTCTTAATGGAAAAAATATGTTTTTCTTTTACTTCCACTGCCTAGTTTGTTCAATTAGATCTCGATTTATAACTAAAAAACCGTAAAAAAATAAACTTCACTTTTTTAAATGATAATAAACATAAATAAGAGTTTAGTCTTAGCTATAAATCAAGTTCTAATTGAGCTTATAACAAGCAGAAAATTGGAAATCAACGAGAAAGCTTTTTTCTATTAGCAAAACAAACTATTTTGATTACAAATTTTTCTGTTCTATATAAGTTGGTCAAAATGATGGTGTTTTGACCTCAAATACCCCAAAACCCTGAAGATGTATTCTTGTAAAAAAATCGAAAAACGCCATGTAAATTAGCGTATTGTTTTATTGAGTTTTGACTCTACTATGTATAATCCATTTCTAACTTATGACCATTTATGGTATGTTGAACAGTATACTTGATAAATGTGAAAGTATTGCTTTTTAATATTTTTCAAAAATGCTTCTCTTTTTTAAATATTCGAAATAGAGTATAAAAATAAAAATAAAAGATTATACATACTAGTATATATATGTAAATTAAAGATAGTAAGAATTTACACTTTAGATTTTAGAAATTAAACATTTTATTTCCAATTGGTTACGTTTCGTCTCACATTGGGACTTCAGGTTCTAAGGATTTTTTTGTTATTCAAATATATGTATAATAAATGAAAATATTTTAAATAATTAATCCAAGGATATCTATATTCATACATTTTTTATATAAAAAATGTTTCTTCTTTTTTTAAATTAGAAGAAATTATGAATATATACTATAGGGATGTTGGAAGAGATAGAAATTATTAGAAGAATAAAGTGACAAAATATTCATTCCTGGTATTTTTTAGCAGACGAGTTGGTAAATAAAACTGAATTATTGGTTTTTATAGATTTCTGCAAACTAATATTTAATTACTTTAAAACGGGAAAAAGTAAGAAATTAAATGAAACTATAGTCATTTTATTTTTTATTTTTTATTTTTTTGAATGATTAATTGAACATTCCGAACATCTTCACATTTCCATCCTCAGCAGAATTTCAAATTTTAGATTTCTCTAAAGAGATACTATCCTACAAAAAAGAATTCTTAAAATTGATGTTGAGTGTGTCCGAAAGTTCAATTAATTTATTAAGAAAAAAAGAAACAAAAAAATATAGTTCAATTAATTTCTTCCATCTTCTCGATGTTAAATGAATTATGTTAGAGTGATAGACCGGGGTAATCATTATTTCCGAATAGATCGCATTTGAAATAAAAATTAATCGAATTTATAAGATAGTTGAAGCTTTGGCCGTTTTCAGTTTTGCTTGAACACCGTCATCAACGATTCTGAAGCGGGCCCAGCGCCTTAGCCAGCTCGGACAACCCGACTCCCCTTGAAAAAATATTTTTTTAGAAAATAACCACATGATGTAACATTATATTTAAACGGGTATCTATCGAAAGAAAAGTTTCGGCTAAAACCACCTAGAATGCACAATTTTAAGAAGAAAATCTCATTAGAATGGACTAAGTTTCAACATTTCTGAATTCATTTTCTAGTGTTTTCTCAGCTAGCAAAGTAATTAAACGAACATTGTAAATTCTTCTTGTAATACAAATTCTATCAAGTGTCAGGTTTAAGAATCCTTCACCTAGAAAGGAGAGAGAGACGCTTCCCATTTTTAACCGACTTTGAAAAAAAGGAGGTTATAAAGTATGGAATTTTGAAAATGCAAGGATTAAAAGCTTCCGTGATTTCTCCCCTAGATTCAGCTAGTGATTTAGTCTTTGCAATGACAAGATCTAACAATACAATAAGGAGAAGTGAATGTTTGTTGTGTTCATATACTTTTTACTATATATTAACCGTTTTAGACACTTGAGGATGGAATGACGAAAAAGTTGAAAAAACATAGTATTTTTTATTCGGAAATAATGTTTATTACCCTCGACAACCATGCTAAAAGAATCTAATAATAATTTCTCTTACATAATGAAGAACATGTTCGAAACAGTCTACAATGTAGAGTCTACATACTTAGAAAAAAAAAATCAATTTTTAGTCTTGTGAGGCGAAATTTGGAATAACGAAAGGAGAGAACACCACCGAAGAAGAACATAAAATAATATAATAAATATCATCACGAGTTTGTTTTGTGTTTTGTTTTCTGTACAGAGTAATTTATAATTAATGTTGTCCTCGTAACTGGCAGTCCTATTATATACACATACACGTGGGAAGGGGCTTTGGGTTCGATTCCAGGTCCAGATGCCGCTATGACCTGTTGTCAGCAGTGGCGGTCCTTGTGCTGTTCACCGCGGTGAAATTACTCGCATGCCCAGAATGCAGTTGCACTAGACTCGTGGCGCACTTCTCCATTTGATGATGGTGTGTACGCACTGCGAAACGGTTCACGTGGACTGGAATGGGCACCACTAATTTGGGGTGGCCAGCGCCACCTCCGCCGGGTCCTCCACCAGTACTGCCCCCACGGCCACCGGACGCTGCGCCTGATAAACCCGCTTTCACGCGTTTCCATTTCGCACGCCGATTTTGAAACCAAATCTTCACCTAGAAAAAACAAATGAAAAACGCAATTTAAATATAAAATAAATTCAGATTTCCGGTGATAATACAATACAATTAAAAGTCCTCAAGAAATCATAATCTATTGTTTATGTGCGTTTAGTATATGTGTATTTAGTATTGTGACCTTCTCAGAGAAAAAGGAACTAGTGTGTCAAAAAATGGGTTTGGACTTAAGAGTGGATTCTGGTACCTAAAAGGGTGTAGAATAAGATGAAATGAGTTAGATTTCTGATAAAAATTTATTTACCCCATAAAAACGTACAAAACGAACTTAGGAGAGAACAACTTTTGAGATATTGATAACACTCGTTATACAGTTGGCACAAGACTGAAGCGTCACTTTATTCTTTTCCTTTCTTATAGTTATTTTTACAAAAAATACGTCACCACATAGGCATGACGTCACCAAAGTCGGCACCCAATCATAACTAACCATACCAAATCGCATCTCCCAAATGAAGGTGTGATAATGCGTTATGAAACTTTAAATGCGTTTTTCTCAAAACTTCATTTTCACACACTAGGTCCCTTTTCTCGGAGAAGGACACATATAGTAAATAACTTTAGGAACCAGATTATTGCTGGTTAATTTTAACAGTGGTTGGCCTGAGTTCCCAATTCAGAGAGCATGAATACCATACAGTACCTATTAGGGTGCTCCTTATTTTGGATATTTTCGAATATTTAAGCGGACAGGGACTCATAAGGTTCTAAATAAATAAAAAAAAATATCCCCCAAGTTTCAAGTCTCTATCTCAATTTTTACCTAGTGCTACACAGCGATTAAGTTTCCCCATCTAAATAACATGTGGTTTTTGGCATTGAACGATCAATTTTTTATTCCGGCCAAAGTAATGGTTCAAAAAATTTGAAACTCTGTATACTTTATCCTTATAATAGTAGCTATCCCTCTGAATTTTTACAGATTTTTATCTATTACAATTTTGGAGTTACATCTAGATAAAATACTGCTATATCTTAGTATTAGTAAGTTGTTTTTTTTATTTATTTAATGTCACCGGGAACAAAGCCCATTTAGACAGGACATAAGTAGAGTGTATTAGTATGTTTTGGACTCCAAAATTATAATAGCTAAAAATCTGTAAAAATTCTGAGGTATAGTTACTATTTAAGGATAAAATCTACAGAGTTTCAAATTTTTTGAACCATTACTTTGGCCGGAATAAAAAATTGATCATTCAATGCCATAAACCCCATGTTATTTAGATGGGAAACTTTATCGCTGTGTAGTTCTAGGTTAAAATTGTGATAGAGACTTGAAACTTGGGGGATATTTTTTTTTTATTTATTTAGAACCATATGAGGCCCTGTCCGCGTAAATATAGGAAAATATCCAAAATAAAGAGTACCATAATACCTATACACTATCGGAAAGTAGAATTTTTTTAAAATAATAAAGAATAACGGGAGATTGTTTTCTCTTAAAACTGAGCATTATGGATAATTATTACTTGTCAGAGTTATTTACACTTAACCATACATACACACATAAGCACCAAAGACAATTACTTTGGTGCGGCGAAATAAGAGTTTTCGTGTGATTTAGTACCTACCAATTTTTTTAAATTATTTTTTATCCACTGCTACCGAAAAACAGTTTTTGATTTTCTATTGAATAAGGTTTGGCTCACCTCGCCAAATCCAACTCACAAGCCGCCATTGATTTATTATTGCAAAGTATTTCTTATTGGAAGTGCCTTGTGAAATCATCTCTGACGTTAACCTACTGTGTCTATTTAATGATACATATTATTACTCTTTCAATATTTTCACTAAGAGTTTCTAAATGATTTTTATTCTATTTTCCCTCATTCAAACAAGTGCACCTTCATTTTTTTTACTACCTTTGCTGATTAACAACCGCTCAGCTAGAGGATATTAAGGTATTAAGATTGAAGAGGATCAATTCCATCCAAATCAATTGTGGTCTCTCTATCCCTCCCTATTAAATAGTGAAGCGTTAAATTGAATTCATTCAGGTAGAAAATAACCATCTCAATTATATTAAGAAACAAAACAAGTTGAGCTAGAGATAAAAAGCAGAAACAGGTAACCTTGGTGTATTTATAGGATGGAGATTCTGAGTTAAATATTAAAGATCGATGACAACTTGATGAAAATATTGAGAATTAACTGAAGTCTTAGGACATTTATATAATTCAAGTTAATAGTGTGCTATGAACATTTTTCATCCTCTAAAGAGTGTTCTATTTAGAAGTATATTTCTGCAAATAATATCTTGGAAAAAAATACATTTTTAAGCTGATTAAAAACCCGCTTCTATTCAACTTACTTACGTAAATTCTTGTAATAGAATTTTGACCCACTTCCAAAATTTTACACAATACTTTATTAGCGATGACAATACAAGAGTTCATCAATTCTACCAGTTAATCGAGAAAAATAGATGCCTATTAAAAAAATATTTTCTGTGTCTATTATTTATTGATATAAAGACTGCAAATTTTCCGGATTAAAATTTTAAATAACAGACTTATATTTCAAATTGCATTAAAAAATAGAAAATAGATAGGTAAATTGTTCATCAAAAATTATCTGAGTTCATTTTCCCGTCAATTAAAAATAGTATTAAAATTTTAATCGAATTATTATTTTGAGGAGCTGAATTTATTATTTATATGGGATCAAAAATAAAAATAAAAGTAAATATTACAATTGGTTGTGGATCCCTCCTGGAGATCTCTAAGTATTGTATATAGAATTAGGATTAATTTTTTGAAATTTATTTCGATTTAAAATGACGGTGTTAGTGAGCTCCAAATTCACCTAGGGGTTTAGAAAAAGTATAACATAAAATTATTTTAATTTCCGCAAATTAACTCATTCCCTCTTTATTAAAAACAAATTAGAACGAATTTGATAACTCAAATATTTTGAGTTATAAGGTACAGAACCCTTTATATGCTATCCGATTGAAAGTTGGATAGCTTATTATTATTTTAAGACCAGAAGGTAGATTGGGATTTTTTTTTAAATAAACTATTTGTTTAAAATCAAAATCGTTAATGACCTTTTTGAGAAATTGTGAGAAGCTAAAGAGAAAATACTAGAATAAAGTATTAACTAACTAACTAACTATTTAAACTTAACTAACTAACTAACTATTTAAAAGCATTTCGAACTATTTTTTTAAAATCAAAATCGTTAATGACCTTTTTGAGAAATTGTGAGAAGCTAAAGAGAAAATACTAGAATAAAGTATTCTAAAAAAAAATGTTTTTAATAATGGACAAATTCCCAATACATTTAATGTAAAATATAATATAATTCATTAAAAGGATTAGGGCCCTGAAGAGGGTAAGAAGTTGCTGGAGCGTAAAAAATCGCTTGAATCTGCTTATGAAGCTGTTCTTCCTTGTGCTAGATTTTCCCACAGAGGTAAATGTGCTCATTTGAGAAACTCAAGATCTATAAGATCCAAAGAGATTTCAACAAAAAAACTTTATCCTAGCGCTTAGAAATTAGACAACATTGAGTCTTGGCTCTATATATTGAAGTTGACTAAATTTTGAGAGCCTTATTTTTCGAGAGAGAGTCTTTTATCAGATCGATACCCGATTCTTGATCAAATTGTCGTCTTCTTTTCTTTATTTTGGTAAATTAGAAACATTCGCCAAGGGGCTAGAAAAAAAAAGATTGGGGAAAGTGTTTTTTGTATTTTGCTGTGTTCACTTGTCTTGTCACGGATTTGACCCCCCGCCCTGCTGGGGTCGAGTGGCTTGTGCATCTTTCTTCGGGAGCTGTAGCTGCTCGCCCATTTCCCAGCAATCGATCCGAATGAGAAGAGTAAAACTGCTTTGGAAGGATTTAGGGGGGTGCAAAGGGCAAGGAGGATTGCTATTCAATTCATGGGCCATTGATCCACTGACCAGAAAATAATTTGTTCTTAACCACAACAGATTGAAATTCTCTGCTTTGCACCTGCCTGCTCTCCCATTTAATGTTAGACATAGAATATTATTGGGTTAGAAATAAAATACAACATGTTGAAAGTATCTGATCAGTAATCACATAAATCTCACAAGTTAAGCAACACAAGCGGGGTTAGTTTGTTCTGATGTTACTTGCACCTCCTGGATATGAATGGGGAGGCAAAAGTACTAAATGTTGGGACCCTAAATTAAAAATCCATATGTCATAAAAAGTCAGAGTTTTGGTAATTAGACAATTGTTATTGTAAGCATAGGGTTTCGAGACAGAAAGCTAAAATTCAGCACAAAGTTGCAGTTTATTAATACACACTTTTGGGCAAATTTAAAGATTGAAAAATTCAGCTGTCTATATTTTTAACCGACTTCAAAAAAGGAGAAGGTTCTCAATTCGACTATTTTTTTTTTTTTTTTTTTTTTTTGTGTCTATGTTACCTGATATCTTCGCCAATTGTGAACCGATTTTGATGATTTTTTTGGATTGGTTTCAGTATAGTTTCTGATTGGTCCCGTTTTTTATTTCATTGGTATTGGACCATTTTTGTTATGTTTGTTCAAGCATAACTTCTTTGTTTATGAACTGATTTGAATGATTCTTTCTGTGTTTGGATCAGTATAGCTCCAATATAGTCAAGATACCTATTTATTTATTTTATGTATGTTCAGCAAGAGCTTTTTTCCACGTGGGCTGATTTCGATGATTCTTTTTTTATTAGAAAGGGGGTACCTTAGGGGTGGACCCATATTAATTTGGTCAAGTTCCCATGATATGATCAATGACGAAATAACGTAAATCTCCAATTCTTATGAGCAAATAATCGAAATTATAATAAATAAAATCTTTTATAAAAAATCAATCTGAAAATATGCATTTAAAACCCGCAAACGTTTCTAGAGAATTTCTATATTTATGAATTTAATTTTGATTTTGGATTCGATAAAATTCGGTATGCACCAAAATCTAATCAGCTCTTAATCTCACTGGACCAAAACTACGTGTGAAATTTGGTTTCGATATTCACACTAGTTTTTGAGCTAGCTCATTCACAAAAATTTGGTAACGCACAGACTAACTAACTAACAGACATTTTGACAAAACAATTATTATCTCGAAAAATATAATTTTTTCGATGTTCACTTATTAGAGCTTTTTTGTAGAGCGAAATGCCATAGGTTCGCTCAATTTTTTTAATCTAAATAGTTTCAGCCGTTTTTGAGATATTTCGAAAAAAAGAATAAAAAAAAAAACACATTTTCATGCACGATTACAATACTTGACCATACCCTGTATGGTAAAGTAAACAAAAATTAATTTTAGAAATGATCGAAATTTTAAACAAAAATTAAATTAACATAAGGTCAGTCAGATGTCTAATAATTATCAAAAATTATTTTTCGTAAATATTTTATTTTTATATTTATTCAAGGTAATTTAATCTCGAAGACAATCTGTATCAATGTCTTTTTTCAATATATTTATTTATTTAGGTATAGTTGCTTTATATTTCTTTTTTTTAAAGCAAGTATATTTTTCCAAATTCCATTGATAAAGGGAGATTTCTCCCGAAAGGTTTGGATTTCTAATAAAGGTTTTGAGAGTGTTTTAGTATGGCAGCCTTAGCTAGCTTCGATCTGTCACGACCATCTGCAAAATTTGGGGAAAACATACCGAGCCTTGAAAAAGTTACTACTTTTTACTCCAATTACAAATTGCAATTAATCTAATCGTTAATTTCCTATAAATAAAAACTTGATCCTGCCATTATAATCTATTTGCTAGAAGCAATAATCAAGCTGCCCTTTAGGTAGTTATTTGAGGGGGAAAAAGTCGTTGCGCCCGTATCTACCTTGTTTCTCTTTGTGTCTCAGGCACACCGCATGAATATCAATTGGCGATAAAGAGAACCGTCTAAAGAGTACTTGGCGGAAATTGGACCTAGACAACAAGTTAATCAACTCATTATTTATCTACGGGGCAGACCACTCCACACCTGGGACGTCTGACTCTCTGTCTGTATGCTTCATCTGCTCCCACCAACAATCCTTAGCAAGCTTTGCAATCGCACAACTAATTCGTTTATTTATTTATTTTATCAATGAAAATATTTCTGAATATGCTTTTTTTGAAAAGAAGAACAAGAAGAAATTTCAGGGACTAGGTCAGAGTTAAAAGGGCACCCACGAGATCAAACCATTTGCAGGGTCTCGAAGGGAGGCCAAATTTCGTAGGAATATTTTTGTATCAGACAAGATCGCTTGCAGTGCTAAGCCTGAATTTCGAATTTACCTAATAGAAATTTTACTTTTTTTAGGGTTCTGTTGAAAAGTAAAACGGAATCCATCCGTCTGTTTGTCAGAGCATTATAGGTCAATTTATATTTATAATTATCAATCCCGAATTCAAAAATCGTTTTAAAATTTCAATTATGATTATGGAAGTAAATGGACCGAGCTTTTAAAAGGGCTTCTATACAAATTATACCATTTTCAACAAATTTATACAGATCAATAATTCAACTTTTATGAATTAAATTATACATTTTTCAATAGATTTGACAGTCTAGTTAATTAGTTATTCATAAATGTAAAAATAACAAGTTATTTTCTGCCAACAGAATATAACAAAAGCACTAGTGTAGAATTCCAACTCTATTTGTTGAAATCGATTTTGTGTTAAATACATGTTTTTATAATGGGAAAAAATTTATCTCAATATTCTTTTAATTAATATTATCAAAACAACGATTTTTATTAGAAATTAACCTCATTTTTAACAATTTTTTTACTAAAAAATTTGATATCCAGACGTTGTCACTCTGGAGAAATATAAAAGATTTTTTCGAAGATCAAACAGATAGATAAGCAGTCTCGAACCTACTTAAGCCTATTATTCATTTTTTTTTTAAATTTAATTCACTTTAAAAAGACAAGGTGGGAGGGCGTCTGAGTACTTATTTTTACATGATTTTTGTACGAAACCGAATTTTCAAACCAGTGGATTTAAAATTATAAAAAAAATTCTATACTATAAATATGTCCGTTCTCTGATTATGAACAACATATAAGAACGACTTTAAAATATTAACATAGATATTAAAAAAATTCTCTATCTTTATAAAGGCAACTGAGGGAACATTTGAATATTTTTTTGAGGTTTTATCGAAATCTTTAAAAAGTTGTAAGGAGAGAGAAAAGGCTTAAGAATGCAATGTTCTCTGGTCTTGTTGATATATCTGGGCTTTTCGGTTCGCCGAATACGAATATGCTATTAGTTCGAATTTTATATTATTGGGTGTTACACTTCTCCAGTGAACCAGCTAATAGAGCCAAGTCCCTGAGGCAAACTCAATTTTGAAAACTTTTCAATATACCTACATAGAATTCGAGAAAAAATTAAAATTTTTTCAAGACTATGTTAGTTTTACAAAAATTTTAGTGATTTGGCAATTTGAAAGATTGGAGCTAAAAAAGCTAAAACTTGGCAATAAAGTGCAGGTTATTAATACACATTTTTGTGCTGAATTTCAACTCAATAGCTACCACCATGGAGATGTCCTAAGTAATTCGAAAAATCTGTGATTGTCCAGTAGTTAGTTATAATTTATTAAATAGTAGCTATTAAATAAGATTGAAAGAATCACCAGAGTATCCTATACTTAATCTGATATGTTATGGTTAATTTTTAAATACAGAAGGGAGAAGGTATTCACCTCCTGGGGGATTAATCCCGAATGGCAAAAATACAATCGGGGCCAATATCTTGTCTTCCGAGGTGAACATATTTCTGAAGGAATTTTACGTCTGACATCATCATTGGCATTTTGAACTTTTATATTTAAAAAGAGGCGACTGTGGGCCAGTGGTCAGAGTGTCGGGCCGCTATCTTGAAGTATGCTGGTTCGAGACTGAGTCGATCTCGGCAGATATTTGCGATCGCCTCCTCTTGAAAAGTAATGGCAAACTAACAAGAGTATAATTGCCTAGTCAACCTCTCCAAGCCAGCCGTTCGGAACTGGCGTTAAAAAGTAGGTCCCATATATCTGTGTAAAAACAGCTAAATACACTCAGCACAGTTATATGTGGAGAGGTGCCGAAATGTCAGGGAGACCTGATATGGCCCTTAAAGAAGAAGAAGATATTTAAAAAGTTCATTGATGAGTCTTAACTCAATGTTCAATGGTTGATTTAACCGTGATCTAACTACAACTATATTTGTATTACCTGTACTTCGCTGAGTTTAAGCGCGGAGGCGATTTGCGATCTCTCCGTGAGGCTGAGATACTTCTTGGCATGGAATTCCCTTTCGAGTTCGAGCAGCTGTTCGCTGGTGAATGCGGTTCTCCGTCGTCTTGTTTTTCCTCCACTGGCCCCGTTGTGGCCCCCATGGGGGGATGGCCCTGCGACACCCCCGCCACCGCTGCTCGTCTCGTCCCCGCCGTCCACACTCTCGCAATCGCCTGTAAAGAACAAAAAACGAAAATGATTTCACGCTGATTTTTATTGAATTATGAAACGTACTTCTAGTGGGTTAACCGCAAACGAGGAAGGTGGCCGGGGAAGAGGTTAACCTGGCAATCTAAACGAATCAGGAGCTGCGATCCTAATTATAGACATCACAATCACACAAAAGAAAAAGAAGAAATCATTCAAAGAAACAAAGGAGATTTTACGAGTATGTTCCTAGTGGTAGGCAAATTTAATTAACTTCTTCTTCTTTTTGGTGTGCTATTTAGAAGAAGAAAGATTTATTTTTTGAATATATTATATATGATTGTAAAATTGAAGATTGAAGGGAAAAAGCCTTGAAGAAATTTGCGGGTACGGCTGTAACATTTACAATCTTATATATTAGATGTTTTTCCTCAGAAACGGACTGATAGATATACAACTGAGGATTGAGTAGAAGACAGTTCGAGAACAAAGATAAGAGTAAATAAATATTATATTTAATATTGATTTACTATGAGTTAAGGATACTAGGTCATTTATTTCACATTAAAATTAGAAAATTAAAAGATATAGAATTTTTTTTTCTTTTTCAATATATATATTTCGGGCTATCAACCCATCTTCAGGAAGTACAGAAAGTAACTGGTTCGAGAACAAATAAAAAAATGATTCCCAATAAAACAATATTTATTAGAAAGTTTTTTTTTTATAGCTTTCGAAACGACGAACTTTCGGAGGATCTTCCCTCATTTTTCAGAGTTCAAAGGGTCAATGAATGAAACATGTAATAATGACTGTTCAAACCCTGAAGAAGGAGGAAGGATCCTCCGAAAGGTCGTCGTTTCAAAAGCTGTAAAAAAAAAAACTTTCTAATAAATATTATTTTATTCGGAATCATTTTATTTATTTATTCTTGAACTGTCTTCCAATTAATCCTCAGTTTTATATGTATCAGTCCGTTTCTGAGGAAAAACATCTAATATATAAGATTGTAAATGTTACAGCCGTACCCGCAAATTTCTTCAGGGTTTAAAGAGGGTGAAATTTTTTTGTAAAAATAAAGAATTAATTTTGTAAAAATACAATATCATAGGTATCGTATCTTACAAATATACATATATCTTCTTCTTCAGCCAGTGGCCATCCACTCCTGGATGTAGGCCTCTTCCATCTGTTTCCATATATGCCTGCTTCTGGCTGTTAAAATATAAATATTGGAAAATAATTTTTTGATTGTTTTATTAAGTAAAATCAATACAATTCTTTATAAAAACAAATAGTAAAGATCCTATAAACATAAAAATTTATAAGTTTATACTTACTATATAGTCCTTTGTTATTATATTACAACCATTTTTCATATTTTTCAAATTTTCTATTGATACGGGGAATTTCTCCAGAAACGTTTTGAATTTTTATTAATCGTGATTCAAAACGAGTGCAAAAAAAAAAACTTTGGCATATAATTGAAAAGGTTATTTTAAGCAGAAATGGAGAAAAAAGTTAAAACTTTTTCCAAGCAGCCCTAATAATAAATTTAAATTTTTTAAGCTTTCAGAAATTTATTTTTTATATTAATTATCTTGCGAAAAAAAATATTTTCTGCATTTTTTAATCACAAGTTCTAAAGCTAGAAATATCCGCATTGAAAATACAAACATTTTCGCACCAGTACAAACTTTTTACTACTTTCCGTTTTTGTTTTATTTTTAGTTATCAGTTATCGTGGATGTAATAATCTAGACACACATGCTGAAACACATAATAGAAAATATCATTGCTGATATTTCTTTGCGTTTCAGACATTCGCCTGAGTTCAAAAAAGTTTGCTCACAGATCGCCTGTGAGCAAACTTTTGAACTCAGGCGATGCCTCCTTGATAATGGCTGGAGCGAGTCGATATTGGCAAAAAAATAAATGTTATTTCACTTTTATTGTATTCTGGCTGCAAATAAAAATCGACCTTTTTACTTGAATTAAAAATTAATTAATAAGTTGTTTGTAAGGAAATAAGGACAATAGCTTATGCAAGTATTTTTTATTTTTATGCCAACATTTCGTCAACTTTATTGACTTCTTCAGGAGCTCAAACAAATTAATTTCTTTGCATATTTGTCAATTTATAAATATTGTCATTCTTAGCAAACACATACATAGGAACAGATTGAAAATATTTCCCTATTTTTTCAATCTGTGCCTATATGTATTTGCTAAGAATGAATATTTATAAATTGGTAAATTATGCAAAAATTAGTATTTGAATGAAGAAGTGGTTGACGAGAACGTTGGCATAAAATAAAATATTTCCATTAGCTATTGTCGCTATTTCCTATTAATAATAATTTAATCGATGGACATAAATAATCAAAATAATTAAAAATTAATAATAATATTAATATAATGTGTTTTAACTAAAGCAAAATAAACTGTAACGGATCGTTGCTAAACTTTATCCAAATTCATTTGAAATATTAATATGTTTAACAATTGGTGTACTGGATATATTAATTATTTATCCTTTAACAATAAAAATAATATGTTTATTCCTTTATTATTAATCAGATATCACTTGCAATTTGCAGTTCATGTTGACTATAATTCAAAAATAATGATCGATTCTCATTTAATAGTCGAGGAATAACCATTCTACATTGAATTTTTGACTCTTCGATTGTGTCGGTAACCATTGCTGAAGACATAGAGGAAACGGCTTAAAATCAAAAATAACGATCGATTCTTATCTAATACTAGAGGAATAACCTTATTGCATTCCATTTTTGATGTTTTGACTATTAATGGCAACGTCTACGAAAACGTGGAAGAATCGACTTAAAATCAAAAAGACTAAATTCTTTTATGGCAAACAACTCAAATTTGAGTTGTTTACCAGAAAACTTTTAAAATATAATTTTACTAAAAACTTTATTTAACCTTTTTTGTCGTCCCCAAGGTACTTAATTAGGATATTAAATTTCATCATAATTGGTTAAGTCATTTTAAAGATATTTAGAAAAACTAAAAAAAGTACTGAAATAAAGTACTAATGTTTGTGGGCCGATATGTACCAAACTAATCAGCGCTTTATTTTTGTTAAAATAATGGTAGGTTTTCAATTTCATTTCAATTGGTGCAAAGGTGTGGAAAAAATCGTGGACGAAATAAACGATAACATCCATCCATCCGCTCGCACTTCCAAAATAAACTGAAACGGATCGTTGCTAAACTTTATCCAATGAGCTATCGTAGTCTAGGGTAAAGTACTTTAAAATATAATTTACAAAAAATATTATATGACCATTTTTGTGGTCCTCAAGGTACTCAATTACAATATTAAATTTCATCAAAATTGGTTAAGTCATTTTTCAAATATTTTGAAAAACTAAAAAAGTACCAAAATAAAGTACTAATGTTTGTGGGCCGATATGTACCAAGAAACTAATCAGCGCTTCATTTTGTTAAAATAATGTTGGTTTTCATTTTCATTTCAATTGGTGCAACGGTGTGGAAAAAATCGTGGACGAAAAAAACGATAACATACATCCATCGATCCGCACGCACTTCCAAAAAAATGACGCCTTTTTGGCCTCTCGGCAAAGGACCCCAGGTAATTTTGTCAAAATCGTCACGTGCTAAAATTCAATCTAATTCAATACCACAATTTGTGACCCTAATTGAGTCCATAGGTTCCGTAGTCTTTACCCGAGGACCCTTTGAAGTCGCGCTTGCCGCCAGACCGATTACAATACTTTACCCATGCTTCGCATTGGATAAAAATGAAAATGGCACTTTTGGCCTCTCGACGAGATTCCAGGTAATTTTTGGCAAAACCGTCACGTGCTAAAATTCAATCTCATTGAATACTTCAATTTGTGACCTTAATTGAGTCCGCGGGTTCCGTAGTCTTTACCTGAGGACCCTTTGAAGTCGCGCTTGCCGCGCGACTGATTACAATACTTTCTCCCATGCTTCGCATTGGATAAAGTAAA
>JALMQS010000030.1:22878100-22941414 GCA_024734495.1 Forficula auricularia | reverse complement strand
GTTTTATTTTTAGTTATCAGTTATCGTGGATGTAATAATCTAATTTTTATGCTGAAACACATAATAGAAAATATCATTGCTGATATTTCTTTGCGTTTCAGACATTCGCCTGAGTTCAAAAGTTTGCTCACAGATCGCCTGTGAGCAAACTTTTGAACTTCAGGCGATGCCTTCCTGATGGCTGGAGCGAGTCAAAATATTGGCAAAAAAAATAAATGTTATTTCACTTTTTTATTGTATTCTGGCTGCAAATAAAAATCGACCTTTTTACTTGAATTAAAAATTAATTAATAAGTTGTTGTAGGGAAATAAGGACAATAGCTTATGCAAGTATTTTATTTATGCCAACATTTCGTCAACTTTGTTGACTTCTTCAGGGCTCAAACAAATTAATTTCTTTGCATATTTGTCAATTTATAAATATTCATTCTTAGCAAACACATACATAGGAACAGATTGAAAATATTTCCTATTTTTTCAATCTGTGCCTATATGTATTTGCTAAGAATGAATATTTGTGTTAAATATGCAAATAATTTGTTATTTGAGCCTGAAAATTATCCAAAAAAGTTGACACCGAAACATTGGCATAAAATAAAAATTTCCATTAGCTATTGTCCTTATTCCCTACAATAACTTAATAATTTAATCGATGGACATAAATAATCAAAATAATTAAAAATTAATAATAATATTAATATAATGTGTTTTAACTAAAGCAAAATAAACTGTAACGGATCGTTGCTAAACTTTATCCAAATTCATTTGAAATATTAATATGTTTTGCTGGAGTGGTGTACTGGATATATTAATTATTTATCCTTTAACAATAAAAAAATAATATGTTTATTCCTTTATTATTAATCAGATATCACTTGCAATTTGCGGATTCATGTTGACTATAATTTCAAAAATAATGATCGATTCTCATTTAATAGTCGAGGAATAACCATTCTACATTGGATTTTTGACTCTTCGATTATTATTATTAACCATTGCTGAAGACATAGAGGAAACGGCTTAAAATCAAAAATAACGATCGATTCTTATCTAATACTAGAGGAATAACCTTATTGCATTCCATTTTTGATGTTTTGACTATTAATGGCAACGTCTACTGAAAACGTGGAAGAATCGACTTAAAATCAAAAGAATTCGAATTCTTTTATGGCAACAACTCATTGATTTATTTTGCCAAGCTTTTAAAAGCGATATAATTTACTAAAACTTTTATTTAACCTTTTTTTGTCAAAATTACGAGAATGCGCCAATTAAGATATTAATTCCATCCTGTTAGATTAGTCATTAAAATTATTTAGAAAAAACTAAAAAAGTACTGAAATAAAGTACACCTAATATTTTGTAGGTGAAATATAGCTTTAAAAACTTTAATGCAGCGCTTTATTTTATTATTTTTAAAATAATGGTAGGTTTTTCAATTATTCAATTGAATTTCAAATTGAAAAAATCGTGGACGAAATAAACGATAACATCCATCCATCCTCGCACTTCCAAAATAAACTGAAACGGATCGTTGCTAAACTTTATCCAATGAGCTATCGTAGTCTAGGGTAAAGTACTTTAAAATATAATTTTACAAAAAATATTATATGACCATTTTTGTGGTCCTCAAGGTACTCAATTACAATATTAAATTTCATCAAAATTGGTTAAGTCATTTTCAAAATATTTAGAAAAAACTAAAAAAGTACCAAAATAAAGTACTAATGTTTGTGGGCCGATATGTACCAAAAACTAATCAGCGCTTCATTTTGTTAAAATAATGTTAGGTTTTCATTTTCATTTCAATTGGTGCAACGGTGTGGAAAAAATCGTGGACGAAAAAAACGATAACATACATCCATCGATCCGCACGCACTTCCAAAAAAAATGGCACTTTTTGGCCTCTCGACGAGACCCCAGGTAATTTTTGTCAAAATCGTCACGTGCTAAAATTCAATCTAATTCAATACTACAATTTGTGACCCTAATTGAGTCCATGGGTTCCGTAGTCTTTACCCGAGGACCCTTTGAAGTCGCGCTTGCCGCCAGACCGATTACAATACTTTACCCATGCTTCGCATTGGATAAAGTAAAAATGGCACTTTTTGGCCTCTCGACGAGATTCCAGGTAATTTTTGGCAAAACCGTCACGTGCTAAAATTCAATCTCATTGAATACTTCAATTTGTGACCTTAATTGAGTCCATGGGTTCCGTAGTCTTTACCTGAGGACCCTTTGAAGTCGCGCTTGCCGCGCGACTGATTACAATACTTTCTCCCATGCTTCGCATTGGATAAAGTAAAAATTACCGAGCAACACTCGGTCCGCCAGGTTCTATTTATCAATCTAGAGAGAGACAAAGGATAATCCTAAACTAGCGAAATTGAATTAAATTGGTATTTTGATAAATATTCCAGTTTGGCAGGCTTTTGTACATATTTGGATAATTTTTCTTAAATCTTTCCCTTTACAACCCCTAAATCTCTCTCCTAATCAGATTCTTTTCATTTTTTTATTCAAATGCAAATTTTTTTTTCTGGAATAGAAGACAAGAAATTTCTTTTCTTTATGTTCAAAGTGAATCATTCATTTGAAAATATTTGGTTAAGAAAAAATGTAAATGGCGAAGGGCTTGGAAGAGAAGGGGGAGGAAAGAAAAAAGGAAGGGATGATTTTTCTTAAGATTTTCTTCCGTCTGGAGGAGATTTGAGTGAGCGATGCAGAGCCTGCCTGTCTGCTAAGTACAAACCTTCAAACAGAGAATTGCTCGGCTGAGGAAGTATTAGATTCACTAGAAATTCTTTTTTTTATTATTTTATCATGGTATTGTGAATTGTTGTAATCGTGCATGAAAAAAGTGTTGTTTTTGTAGCTTTTCTTTTTCGAAATATCTCAAATATGGTTAAAACTATTTTGATAAAAAATAAGCTGACGTGTTCTCATGTGGCCATCCACTTGACTTTACCATACAACCTGGCCCTTCACTTATATTTAATATTTTTTTTTTTATGTTTAAAATAAGAGAATTGCAGCTTCAATTTTTTCTTTTTATTTGTCAATTCCCAAATTAATATTTAATAAAATTATTTATAATCATGTAGAGGTGGGGGGGGGGGGGGTTAGATTTTGCATTTTTAAACTCCTGGGGTCCCACTGATTATGTATGCAAAGTTTGGTTGAGTTTGGTACAAGGGCATATATTTTCATTTTTTGACCCCCCCCCCATTTTGGGCGGTTAGTTTTTGCATTTTTAGACTTCTGGGGTCCCACTGATTATGTATACAAAATTTGGTTGAGTTTGGTAAATGGCCAAGATTTTCATTTTTTGACCATTCCCGCCCCCCTTAAAATTTGATTTTGTTTGGTCAAAGGGTCTATATTGTAATTTTTTGACCTCTCTCCACCCCCATTTTGGATCGATATGCACCAAAGTCTAATCAGCTCTTAATCTCAATGGACCAAAACTACGTGTGAAATTTGGTTTTGATATTCACACTAGTTTTTGAGCTAGCTCGTCCACAAAATTTAACGCACAGACTAACTAACTAACAGACATTTCGACAAAACAATTATTATCTCGAAAAATATAATTTTTTCGATGTTCACTTATTTGGGCTTATTTGTAGAAATGCCATTGTTTCGCTCAATTTTTTTAATCAAAATAGTTTCAGGCTATTTTTGAGATATTTTGAAAAAAATTAAGAAAAAAACCCCACTTTTTTCATGCACGATTACAATACTTGACCATAAATAATTAAAAGCTGATTAGATTTTGTTTGAAATCAGATTCAAAATTAATTGGGGGGAACTCGGTTATTAAAGTTTAAATTATAAAATTTTCAAACCATGAAACTATAAGAAAGCTGAAATTTACTATGGAAAAGTCTTATAAATATAAAACTTAAAAATATAAGTGTGGCTTATTAATACAAATTTCCGTGTCACAATTTAGCATTAAGATCAACAGAAAATCGTTAAATACCTTCCCCATTAGTTATTTTTATTTCGAAATAACAGATAAAATATTTCTAATTAATTGGATAGATAATGGAGGTTTCTTTAATAATCAACAACTCTGCTATTCTCGGCAAACAAAATTGTTTCATTTAAATGAAAAGTTATTTCAGATATATTCAAACGCCTCCCACTCGATCGCAAACCCAACTCGAAAATAATTTTTTTCTTTACTCCAGGGTGCAATCACAACGCGAGAACACGGGTTCGAACCCCAGCTGATCCTTTTGTCAATAATAGGGAAAATTGGGGAAATATCGACTTAAGCGGTGTTAAAAATATCAAGTATTAATCTTGGTAATAAGATGCTCAAAACGATCAAATTGCATGGTTACTTTTTATTTATTTATTTATTTATTTATTTAAAACAATGCTCTGAGGTGGCTACCTCGTAGAGCAGAAACAGAAAGAATATATACAAATACGAGTAGTAACATTTAAGAGAGCAGACAGAACATATATAGCATTTAAATGAGCAAACAGAAAGAATACAGATATACAGATATATAGTAACATTTAAATGAGAAACAGAAAGAATACAGGTAGGTATATAGTAAGATTTAAATGATAAACAGAAAAAATACAGGTATATAGTAAGATTTAAATGACCAAGACTCTCCCAACCCAGTGAGCAACCCAGAGTCAGCACAAGCAGGCGAATAGACCAGTGACACATTACTCCAACCCAATAAGGTATTTTTTTACAAAAGGGAAAAATATGGGGTAATTTCGACCGGTAGGGTAATATCATCGATCATGGTTGAGGGCAAAATCGACCAAGCAGTAATATTTTGAAATACATTTAATTTTAACATTTCAACATTAATTTTAACATGTGTAGTGCTGCTCAGGACCCAACCATAGAGAGTGTTTCTATAGTACCATTTATGTTATATAACCGGTTCGCAGAAGTCAACAGAAAATTAGGAAGCGACTACGAACCCGCTGAATCACACCACTGGTTTTAAGATGACGTTTTTACTTTACCATACAGGTTATGGTCAAGTATTGTAATCGTAAATGAAAAAAAGTATTTTTTTTTCGAAATATCTCAAAAACGGCTTAAATTATTTTGATTAAAAAAATTGAGCGAAACCATGCCATTCGGTCTACAAAAAAGCGCTAATAGGTGACATCGAAAAAATTATATTTTTCGAGATAATAATTGTTTTGTCAAAATGTATTTAGTATGTTAGTACGTTAGTCTGTGCGTTACCAAATTTTTGTGGACGAGCTAGCACAAAAACTAGTGTGAATATCAAAACCAAATTTCACAACTAGTTTTGGTGCATTGAGATTAAGAGCTGATTAGATTTTGGTGCATATCGATCCAAAATGGGGGTGGAGAGAGGTCAAAAAATTACAATATAGACCCTTTGACCAAACTAAATCAAATTTTGTATACATAATCCGTGGGCCCCCAGAAGTCTAAAAATGAAAAAACTAACCGCCCAAAATGGAGGGGGGGGGGGTGTAGGGTCAAAAATGAAAATCTTGGCTCTTGTACCAAACTCAACCAAATTTTGTTACAAAATCAGTGGGCCCCCAGAAAACTAAAAATCCAAAAACTAACCACCCAAAATCGGGAGGGGGGGGGAGTTGTAGGGCCAAAAAATGAAAATATAGGTCTGTGAACCAAATTCAACAAAATATTGTATACATAATCAGTGGGACCCCAGAAATCTAAAAATGCAAAAACTAACCCTCCCCTACATGATTATAAATAATTTTATTGAATTTTAAATATAAGTGAGGGGCCAGGTAAAGTCAAGTGGATGGCCACATCAGAACGTATCAGTTTATTTTTTTTTAATTTTTTGAAAATTAATTGTAAAATTTTTTAGTTACATTTCGCCATTAAAAAATTGATCTCATTTTTATAATTCTCTTATAATAAAAAGAGAACTTCCCCTTAGAAACGGATGAATGAATTAGCGTGTGAGATGTTATCTCAATATTAGATATATTAAATTCATTCTTCCTTTCTTAGTATAAATTAATTTTTGATTTTTTTTTTTTTTTTATATTAAAATCATTTAAATTTGAACGAAATTTAATGTGGAATTTCCAAGTCTCTCTCTCTCTCGCTCTTTTAAAGGAAGTTGTGTGGTTTTGAATTTCAACACTGATAAAAACAAAAGAGAACAAAAAATTATATTATCAGAATATCAGTATAATTTACATATACATATATGTTTGTGTGTGTAAAAAGTTTACTAAAAATTCTCACGCAAACCTCTTTCTTAATCTAGTGATAATTCGTAAATCCCTGGTGTGTTTGTAAATTTTCAAACTAATTATTCATAACGTGTAGGGGGTGCCTGAAAGTTCAATTTTATTATTAGAATATTTATCGGGTTTTTAATTAATTTATTTGGAATAAAAAGTTTAAACTTTTTCAAGACTCTGTACGCTTTCGGCAAATTTTGCATTTGGTCGTGGGACGAGTCAAATAAGGTTAGAGCTGTTTTTTATCAAATTTAAATATAATAAACTATTCAGAATTGATTTTTTAATTCAATTTATAGTTTTTGTCATTGTTTCAATTTGATAATTTTGATGTATAATAATGTTGGGAATTTTATTTTGTTATGCTTTTATCACAAGAAATCCTTAATTGAAAGTAATGGAAGGCAGCCCAGGGTGTAGTGAGGAAAGAAAAAATCAAGGGGTGAACCGCGATCTAATATCGTGTACATCTACTTCCACTTCCACTTTAATTTCCAAGTAGAAGACAATAGATTAAGGGGCATTATTTAATGAATTCCAAAATAATTCCACATAATCCCAAAGAAGTGTTCACCTAATTACAATCGCGGTTCACCCCTCGGAAAAAATTAACACATATCCAAATAAGGTGTAATTTATTGGATTCCTTCCTCCTTTCCTTTCAAAGGGTTTCAAGGGATCAATGAAGGAAACAAATAAAATGCTTCCTTTCTCTCTCCACAGCAGTGTTTAAAACTTTTTTCTTCATTAGTAGAAGAAAAAGAAGGACAAAAAATTGTTATTCTTTGCTTCTGCTAAGGAAGAAAAAGTTTTAAACACTGCTGTGGAGAGAGAAAGGAAACATTTTATTTGTTTCCTTCATTGACCCCTTGAAACCCTGAAGAAGGAGGGAACAATCCTCCGAAACGTCGATTTGAAAGGAAAGGAGGAAGGATTCCAATAAATTACACCTTATTTGGATATGTGTTAATTTTTTCTTTCCTCACTACCTCTGGGCTGCCTTCCATTACTTTTAATTAAAAGTTCTACCAGTCCTTCTCTCTCCAGAGAAAATTTCGTGCAAATAAATCCTTAAAATCATTAAAAAAAAGTTATTTTCTGCATATTGGAGCTGGAATTTCTGAAGCAAATGAGTCTATCCGCTTAAGAAATACAAACATTTTAACACCAGAACGAACTTTCGACAACTTTTAGTTTTTGAGTTATTATGGATTCTGGAATTCAGACAGATAGACAGAAAAAAAGCATGGTTAAAGATCTTTGTTCTCTGTTTTTACTTTATCCCGAGGGGTGAACCGCGATCTGAACACATCTTTGGAATTATGTGGAATTATTTTGGAATTCATTAGATAATGCCCCTTCACCTATTGTCTTCTACTTGGAAATGAAAGTGGAAGTGGAAGTAGGTGTACACGATATTAGGTCGCGGTTCACCCCTCGCTTTATCCATAGCCGGTCTCTTATCTAGGGTTACTTCAAAGGGTCCTCAGCTAAAGACTACGGAACCCATATGATCTCAACCAAAGTCACAAATTGTAGTCTTTAATCAGGTTGAATTTTAGGACCTGAGGGTTTTGCAAAAAATTACATCTGGGTCTTATCTTGACCAGAGGACAAACATTGGGATTTTTCATTTAGTCCTTGCCGATGTAATATGGATTCGTTTTTTTTCGTCAACGACTTTTTCTGCACCGTTCAACCGATTTTATTCTTGTAACATTTTAGTTTTTTCTAAGTATTTTGAAAATGGATTGACCAATTTTCATCAAATTTAATATTCTATTTATGGAGGTTCGGGACTGCTTATCATTTTTATAAGAAAATTCCCTAATTTTTACCATCGAATCATTGATGTATTAAATATTTATTCCCGAAATTTTAAGTTGATCGTCTATCCCATTACCGAGAAATAAATTATTGAAAATTGTACTTTTAACATGGAAGTAAATGGATCGAGCTTTTATAAGGGCTATAATTCTATACAAATTATACCATTTTCAACAAATTTATACAGATCAATAATTTAACTTTTATTAATCGAATGATACATTTTTCAATAGATTTGACAGTCTAGTTAATTATTTTTTCATAAATGTAAAAAATAAAAAGTTATTTGCAGTCAACAGAATAAAACAAAAGCACTAGTGTAGAATTCCAACTCTATTTCTTGAAATCGTTTTTGTGTTAAATAAATAATAATTGTGTTTTTATGATGAGAAAAAAATTATCTCAATATACTTTTTATTAATATTATCAAAATAAAGATTTGTATTCGAAATTAATCTCATTATTAACAATTTTTTTTATTAAAAAATTTATTAGGCATAAGTTGTCACTCTGCAGAAATACAAAAGATTTTTCGTAGATCAACCAGATAGAGCTGCTGCCCCGAACCTCCTTAAGTACCCTAAGAGCCTCAAAAAAGGTTATATAAAGTTTTTAGGATAATTCAATTTTAAAGTACTTTATTCTACAGTAAGATAGTAGGTACTTTTTTCAAATTCATTAAAATTTGTTTATTTCGTCGGTTTAATATAGCTCATTTAACCATTCTTAATTAAGAATGGATAGGCTTCTCTCAGTGAAATGCTAAATTTGGGAGAAAATTTTACAAGTAACCATAGCAACCATTACCTCTGCTGAAGATCTGGAAAATCGACTGGAAATCAAAAATAGCTACCAATTATTATTTAATACTGTAAGAATAATTATTCCTCAAGTATTAGATGAGTATCGATTGCTAATTTTTTGATAAAGTCTATAACAACGATCCGTTGCAGTTTATTTCCTCACGTTTCAGACATTTTTATACACAATGATCAAAAATATTTTTTTTTTTTGAGTAAATTCACTAGTAAGTCCGCAGTAATGTTATTTAATAAGTCATATTATTTGTTTTTATAGAATCGTTATGTGCATGTGCGATTCCAAACTAAATCTAAGCAGACAAAGTTTGCATAAACAGACATTTTGGCAATGTTATTAATAGATAGGTACCTATCTCTTAAAATATCAAGTGGTTTTTTTTACTTGAGACATGTTAGAACTTGTTTTCCTTAATGAGACCCGGATTGGCGGCCACATTATCGTCACTTAACCACATTCGGATCTAGATAATCTCTCTTCAGACGTCCTTACATTTCAATTGAAAAATTGAATGAAATTTATTTCAATGAATAGTATCCCGCATTTCTATTCTATATGTTGTTAAAAAATTCGGGTGCCAGCCTGTAATCAGTGCCGTATCTAGGCAGGTGCAACAGAGCCCAGCCGCCTGTAGGGGGCCCTAAAACATCTCAAAAATAAAAAAATGCATTTTAAAGATGGCAAAAAATTAAATTGCTGAATCCTATAATACTAAACTCTAGTTCTTACAAAAAAATGCATTATACTATCTGTTTGATTAATATTTATTAAAAAAGTATGTTGCGGGTTCAATTCCCGACGGGGTGAACAACAACTCTTCTGACATAATAAAAAAATAATCCATTCCATTGGATCTAATAGATGACACTCTCTTATAATTGTCTAAGGCCCGGTTGTATCTCTCAAAGTAAATGGTTTTTACCACTAACCAAGGTAGATGGTAAATGGAGCCACTGGGATGGCCAATCAAATGACAGGTATACAGTGGCTGTCATCTGATTGGCCATCCCAGTGGCTCCATTTACCATCTACCTTGGTTAGTGGTAAAAACCATTTACTTTGCGACATACAACCGGGCCTAAGAAAATGTAAATCTATTACTATCGGAAAATTGAAATCTCTCATATTAATTTAGGAAAAGTCATTTTGAAGAGATTCAAATTTCGAAACACTCAACCACCTTTATTTAAACTATATGGTATGGCTATGTGTTTAAATTTAGAATCAGTAGATCGAGAAATTTTACAGATTTAGAATTAAATCTTTGTGTAAAATATTTAACGCGTTTACATATGTCAGAGGGGTACGCACCTCACAGGGTAGCCAAATGGCCGGGATCGCTGTTACCTTTACTCGGGTTCAATTCCTAAAGGGTGAAAAACAACCCTTCTGACATAATAAAAAATAATACATTCCATCGGATCTAATAGATGACTCTCTCTTATGATTTTCAAACATAATAATAATAATCATCATTGTCGTGACGCTTGATGGAGATGTAACTTCTTAAGGTAGTTGTTTCACCATATGGATTTTCTTAGGATTTTTTTGAAATTTAGACAGATTATTATTTAAATACTTCTGCATCGATTGGTAGCAAAACGAAATTTATGAACAATATAGTTCAGGAGATATTAAATTCCAAAAATAAGAGTTTTTCAGACTCTTATACATTGCACTATACGGGATATCAGAAAGTTTACATACATATTTAATTATAATTAAGAAACTCTTCTTACTATTGTTATAAAAAACTAAACCAACATTAAACAATAACTAATAGATGTTTTAAGAAAATTTTAATTCATAGTTACAACACAGTTTCTGAGATAATAATGAATAAATAATGAAAAATGTATGATGAAAAATCTACACTAAAACAAGTTGGCAACAACGCATATATTTAACCTAAAAAGTGTATTAACTTTAGTACTTTTTTGACGTTTTCTCACTTCAGCCATTATCGCAACAGCTTTTAATTGTTTATTAATAAATTTTGTTTAATAAATCGACCTTTATAATGTATTTTATCTGTCATTTCTATGATAAAAATTATTCAAGAATGAACAATGTTGCCAGATTTGTCAAACGAGCACGGAATTGGCTAGAAGTGGTACATAAAAAGCAAAAACTTTTGGGCTTATGTATTATGAATCCTTATTGTCTGTTCTATATACTTTAGCATTAACTTTTTACTAGTATCGTCGCTAAACAACTACTTTAAGCAATTGTTATTTCTTTCTTAATAAAAATATTAAACTAAAATGCCGAATCCAATGTGAACCAATAATATTAATTTTTGGCTTATTTTTTGTTTAGGATTATCTAAAACGTGAAGAAAAATAATTTTCTGGCAAGATTTTTTCTATCTGTCTTTGTGTTTATGTTTTTACTCCATTGCAAACAACTATTTAGAATTTGACCTAATAAATTCAGAACTTTCCAATGAAAAATGCACTTCTTGCTAATGAATAATATTCAATATATACCTACATAAATTATGAATAAAAATAATAAACATTCCCCACTAAGTCTACTCCCACTACCCTGCGTTAATATTTAAAATAAAGCCTCCCAAACTCGCATAAGAAATTACATTTCACTACCTACATATAAGTAAATGTTTTAGAATTTTCATTGATTTAATTTTTAATTTTCTTATTGATTTTTTTTGTAGCTGATTATCTCTTGAATTTAAAATGATTTCAAATATTTGAATGATTGTGAATGTCAAACACAAAATCTAAGTATTTCATACTGTAATATCTTAAATAGCACTTAATACAGGGTTAGCATAAATGAATGATCAGATTTTAAAAATTTATATATTCAAAACCATTACCAATACATACCTAATATAATCAGTGATATATGAAAATAAAGAAAAATATTCCAAGTTTTTTTTTCAGCTACAAATGTTCTATCCGTCTAATCTGTAATCAAGTTCGTTCCACATCTTTTGAGGTTTCACACTGTCAACAGTTCTTAATGGAGTACTGATGTGTTCTTTAAGTTAATTGAATGTTTTCGGCAATGGTGGTTTATAAATAGGATCTTTGATGTAACCCCGTAAAAAGAATTCTCATGGCATAATATCAGGACATCTTGATGGCCATGTAAATAAGGGTAAACTATCGTTACCCGCATTTCCAGTTCAGGGTTGTGGAATCTCCTCGATTAAGTAATTATGAACATCCAAAGCCCAATAGGGTGAAGCTTCATTTTGTTGAAAAATAAAATTCGTACTATCCTCACGCATTTGTGTAAATAACTATATTTACAATATGTCCAGATAATTGCTACCTGTTACCTGCGTGAGGAACGAACTTGATTACAGATTAGATGTTTGTCGTGTTATAAAAGGTTCACACATCAAACGTTTCTACTGAAAAAAAAACTGGTAATATTTTTCTTTCTTTTCATGTGTCACTGATTATATTACATTGATTGATTAACAACAAACTTGATAAAATTGATAAACTAGATAAGTCAGGGGTTTACAAATTGGACTGCAATGGATGTGATTCCTTTTATATTGGTCAGACTGGTCGTTCCTTTAAAAAACGTTATTCTGAACATGAATATGCTCTTAGAGTCCTTAACAGATCTAACTATATTAATTCAGATTCTACCTCTGCTTTCGCTCTTCATTTACATTCGAAAAATCACACTGCTTTCATTTTGAAAGAAGTGGTCCCAGACTTCTTCTAGAATCAACTGAAATTAAATTGGCACTTATGAATAAATTCAGTATTCTCAATAATCAATTGGACTTTGACAAAGATGTAATCATTGATTCTAATTTGGCTAAAATTAATAAATTAAAAATTGGCTCCTAAATTCGATTACATATTTGGTGTTTGTAATTTGTTTTTTTTGTTTGTTTTTAATTTGATTTTGTTTGTAATTTTGTTTTTAATTTTAATTTTTTTATTTTAAATAATAACATTTTGTTTATATTAAAAAAAAAAAAAAAATTCTGAACATACACTTCTTTCTCAAAATTTTACTTGTTGAATGTTTTTACAAAATTGTATTCAGTTTTCATTTGAACTCCTGATGATGGGCTAATAACCCGAAATATATATCGAGTGAATCAAATTCAAAAAAACAAAACATACATTTGTTTTAATATTTCCTTTTGTGAAACCTAACCTAGAAAATTCTCCTCATAAGTTAGTTGATTGTATTATGTTTAATAGTTTTGAAAATATAGTTTTGTAATATCTGACCATTCATTTATGCTTACCCTGTATATATATTTTTACAAAATTACTATACCTAAAGTTCAAATTTCTGATAGTAACAGACTTAAAATTTTTAAAGAAATCACAAGAAAAAAATAAGTAAATAAATAGTTCAGAATCCTCGTTGAATTGAATTTTTAGTTTTTTTATCGATATATCTTTAAAAATTGATGACTCAATGGATTTACAATCTTTTGAAGATTCTAATAAATATCCGAGCAGTTTAGATCATTTTTATCAGTTCTTACATTTCTAAAGGTCAATTTATCGAGGGGGTGAATACAACCCTTCGAATATGTAATAAAATCTATCCAAAACATCTCGGATTTAGAAGAAAAATCTCTTTTTATATGTATTCAATTGCCCGGAACTCTAAGGGCCGGTTGTATGTCGCAAAGTAAATGCTTTTTACCACTAACAATCGGTAGTAAGTGCCTGTCATCTGATTGGCCATCCCAGTGCCTCCATTTACCATCTACCGATTGTTAGTGGTAAAAAGCATTTACTTTGCGACATACAACCGGCCCTAAGATACTTTTTCATCTTAGAAACGAGCTTGACACGATCGGGACTAGTTTTGTCATATTTTTTCTAAATTTTATGTCCACACCCTCCAAAAAAAAGAGTTCCTTCTTCACTCAATTCCACCTAGACTCTATTTAAAAATCTATAGGGTTCTCAAAATCAAGTTAATTTTTAACGACCTTAATACTTAATGTTGCCTAATACTAACTTAATAGTCAATGTTGTCTAATACTCACTCGGCGTGCAAACATTTTCTTCCTGAACTTTCTTAGAATGATGGTAAATCTGACTTAAAGGAGGTTGTTACGAAACCTAGGGTATGTAGGGTAGACCGGGGCACATTTACGCACGGGGTATGTCCAGTTTCCTTGGAAACTAGTGAAGCTAGAGAATTACTAGTAATAAAGAGAAGTGCTGCTGAGCAGCGGAGGCTCTCACACAAACTCCACGCCGACTTTTGAGTGACAGTCTAGCTCTGAAGAATATTACTGACTTTTTGAGCAAGATTAGTAAATTTTGTTATGCTAGTTTCGAAGATCCTAGTGAACTTACATTTTAGAATAATGAATAGACAAATACATGTTCCTTTACAGAAGATTATGCTTCTTTACAATAGGCATTTATTCGATTTAATAGCGTCATATTAACTGCTGTAGTTTGGAAAATAAAACCATCATGACGACGGGGCCCATTTACGCAGCTCTGTTGGGGCATGATGATTGTGTTACTGGGAAAATATTTTTCTTTGTTTGGATTAACTGCGAATCAGATGGTGAAGATGAGTAGGCTGAGGTCTGATAATATTAAGATGGTTTTTGTTTTAGCCCCATTGCCTGTAAAATTAGAATTTTTAGTTAATTTTTGTATTTTAGTTACCTTAACTAGCTTAGGAAAAAAATGTAATTGTGTTTGATGGCAATAAAACAATTCTGGGAATGAGTCAGATACGTAGATGCAGTGTGGATAAACCACGCCTTGGAGCATCGGACCTCCCTTGGAGCATCGGACCTCCCTTGTTTTTATAATTAGATAAAAAAAACAATTATAATTATTTAAATTCCATTATTCCCCAATCAAATCGATTGGTATCCTTCCTTCCATCTCCAATTTCTCGATCAATGTTCAGTTACAGTTTTTTATCCTTATTGTACTATTCTAAAATAAGCGTAAACGTGCCCTTATAGATGCGTAAACATGCCCCGCACCCAGGGCATGTTTACGCACTAGACTTAGGTCAATGTAAAAAATTTTCACAAAATAAAATAAAAAGATAAAATAAATGTATATGCATATCAATATACTATATTATCCCCCTAAACAGTTTTAAACACATTAAATCAAATGAAAAAATTATAAAAAATAAAATAAAAAAAAGCGCGTAAATGTGCCCCGGTCTACCCTACCTACTTTTTTTCGAATATGATTTCATAAAAAGAAAACCCCACCCAAAACGTTGTTAATTTATATTTATTTATGTGTATTGTTGTATCCAATGTTTACCAGCTGTAATCGGAATGTTGTGTTAATGTTTTATCTCTTGGATTAAATCAATATCCAGCAATGTCTGTTTAATGGTGATTAGGGGTGTAAGCCACCCTTGATTGCCCACCCCCAGGCAAATTGCACACTCTTCTAGTAATCTAATGGCATGTTCTGATTCTGATTGTGTAGCGGGGGATGTTCTGGTTGTGGATTGTGAAGGCGCCCCCTGGAATTCGCCGTCGAGGGTTTCGTTTCAGCCCCCGGGGCGCTGATTAAAACGAGAGTACCACTGCGCAGATTGCACCCCCTGGGCTCTCCGGTTGCCATGGCGGTGGACAAGTGGGCGGGGCCTCCCCCACCATCGACAAATTAAAACAACCCCTCTAATTGACAAATCATACCAGGCAGAGCTCGGAGACAAAGGGTCGCCCGTGGCGCCCACTTCTACTCCGTTCCAATCAGCGACTTTTCGCTCAGCCATTCAGTCTGCAATTGTCCGACGATCCATTATCGATGAAAGGGTTCAGAACGAGGGGACAGACACTTTCTCTCTTACTCTAATTTTCCTAAATGTACAATTTATGAAAAAAAAAATAAAAAAAATTGTAGAAAAAATATCTAGTCAAAAAATTAAAATGACATTTTACCATTGTTACAGAGTTTCTAATTTATAAGGACTTCGTCTTCAGCAGTGGCGTAACAATAGGGTGGCAGGGCGGGCAAAATGCCAGGGGCCTCCAGACCGAGAGGACTATGAGCTCAGGAGAATACCTACTAATATTTATTAACCGATTTCAAAAAAGGAGGAGGTTATCAATTCGACTGAATTTTTATGTGCAGTGATGAGCAAAGCAAGACCAAGACCAAGACTTTGCTTTGCTCATCACTAATATTAATACTCAAAAACAAAATAATGATAATACTATTTTTCTTAAAAGTGATCAGAACTTTCTAAACACCCTATAGAAGACTTTACAAACACACCCTTTGCCTCTATTAATTAGTGATGAGCAGAATTGGTCTTGGTCTTGCTTTGCTCATCACTAATTATTACTCAAAATCAAAATAATAATAATATTTTTCTTAAAAGTGATCAGGATTTTCTAACCACCCTATAGAAGACTTTACAAACACACCATCTGCCTATATTAATTAGTGATAAGCAGAATTGGTCTTGGTCTTGCAGTTTTGGTCTTGGTCTTGCTTTGCTCATTACTATTTGAGTGTCTATGTTACCTGATTTCTTCGCCAATTGTCAACCAATTTTGATGATTTTTTTTCAATGGGTTCAGTATAATTTCCGATTGGTCCCATTTTTATTTCATTGGTAGGTATTTGACTTTTTTTTTGTATGTATGTTCACGCATAACTTCTTTGTTTATGAACCGATTTTAATGATTCTTTCTGCGTTTGGATCAGTATAGCTTCAAAGCAGTCAAGATACGTAACTCTTTATTTAATTATACATTTTTAGGTATGTTCAGCGATAACTTTTTCCTCGTGGGCCGATTCCGATGATTCTTTTTTTATTTGGAAAGGGGGACCTTAGGGGTGGTCCCATATTAATTTGGTCAAGTTCTGATGATATGATCAATGACGAAATAACTTAAATCTCCAATAATTCTTATGAGCAAATAATCGAAATTATAATAAATAAAATCTTTTATATAAAAAAACAATCTTAAAACGTTCATTTAAAACCCGCAAACGTTTCGAGAGAATTTCTATATTTATGGATTGAATTTTATTATTATTTTCTAATTTGAAAATTCACTCATTTTCGCATAACCAGTGAAAAATAAGAACCCAATTTATATCGTATGATAATATATCAAGTAATTTTCCAAGTTATAATTATAAGGTACTGAACCCTAGTTATGCGATTCTATCATTTATCTAAAGTAGTTGCCCTGACATTTTTTCAAATTTTTTTGTCACATCGATTGATCTCATAGAAGTGAAAATAAGAATAATTGTAATTGCATAGAGAGGTACCTATTGTAAGGAATTTTTAATGTTATTTGATAAATAAAAAAAAGTCATAAATTTCAATCTATATATACTTATATATAGGAGTTGAGTGCGGTCCATGGATGCTGTGGATGTGGCGGATACCTAAAATTTCAAACATTCAGACTATTTTCATAAATATCGACTTCAACATTTCAGGAGGATCTTTAAATTTTCAAATTATTATCCGTTATTTCAAATATTTCTATAAAAAACATTTTTTTGTTTTGAAAAGTATATTGGTTCTCGAAATGAAATAAAATTGTTGCATAGTTTCAAGAGGCAATTAAAATGAATGATTTTTCCGAAAAGGGCGCCGATAGAAGGTTTGAACTCCCTACCTGATATATTTTCCAGTTCAAGCATGTCAAAGACAAGTTCAGACGATTTTTAGTCAAATAAAAATTGTTCTCGCTGAAGAACCATTAAAATAGTAGTAATTTTTGGACTAATCCATTTCTAAGAACTCTCAATATATAAGATCGGAAATAACTAAAAGTGCTATAGACAAGTCATAGCTTGCTTATAGAAATAGAATTAGGAGAAATTGAAGATTTTCTTATTGGACAGGGGGTTTCATTAAGGAAGATGGCCAATTTCCATCTCAGGGACTGTCGAGTTTAAGTCACAAGATTTAATTTCTGACTCCTACCCTCACTCACACAAAGCAGTATCCGTTTGGGGCGAACGTCCCAAAATATATTTTTTTTAAATCTAATGTTAAATTTGAAAAATAACGAAAATAATTTGAATAAATTTGCAAAAAAAGCGAAGATTAAAATAAAATTTCAAAAAATACAGGGTACTTTTTTGGACAGCTCCTGGTTGAAAAGTCACTAACCGCCACTGAAATATATATATATATATATATAGGTATAGTGCAAATCGAGGGGTGAATCGCGACCTAAAATCGTGTACACCTACTTCCACTTCCATTTTCATTTCCAATTAGAAGACAATAGATTATCTAATGAATTCCAAACAAAGTAATTGCAAATATAACTTTTAATGAGTTAGGTATTGGTTCTAGGTGAAACATTTTAATATACCTAATAATAAAACTTGAGCAAGATGCGAGGTAGGTTTCACAAAAAAAGAAATAATTCCAAAGACGGTGTACACCTCATTCCAATCGCGATTCACCCCTAGGTGCAAATAGAACTCACTTTGATTCATCATAATTTATTTGGACTTATTTAGGCTAAGAATTTGAAATTATAGACTCAAAGCTTATTTTTAAAATATTCATGTACCCTAAGAAAAGTTTTTTAAATATTCAGATTTTAAAGGGACAAAACATAATATATACTTTTAAAACGAAAATGCTTGGTAATTTCATTAAAAAAAAATCAACTTGTAAAAGAATGAAAAAATCACTAAAATTTTATTTTCACCCGGTTTTATCACAACTCTTCTGAAACTACTCGAACTATATACTAAGAGTATTTTTGACCAGAATAGCAAAAGCCTCGCTGAAGCGGGTAATTAATAAAATAAAATTATGCACAGGCCTTGATATATTATTATTATTATTTACATACTGCGAAAATTCCAAAAAAAATTCCAAATTTTTATCATGAAATATTTAATTTCATAAATTCAGCTCATATTTTATTTTAAAAAACAAAATTACTTTTTACTGGTATGTTTACAAATTTTTCTATAAAGAAAGAGAGTTAGATTATGATTTTTAATTAATTTTCACAAAATCTCAATAAATTATTATGCATTTTGAGTATAGACCCCATTAAAATTCTCTTTAGACAAAGAAGTGTAATGCAATCAACAAGTACTGAAATTGAGGTGTTTTTAAACTAGCCACCCACCAATAATAATCTAACGACATGGCTGATATCTAAGGGATGGTCGGATGATTTCAAAATTTTTACCTTTTTTTTTAATTACTGTTCTATTTCGATAAAGTGAGAAAAAAAGTTGTTAAATTTCCCTTTATTCCAACCGTTTTAAAAGGTGGGCTGGGACCCTTTCTTTATTCAGGTTGATCTTAAATAAATAAATTTTACCAAAAATAACTTTAATAAAATATTTGATATTTGTAACAACGCTTAGAGAAATTTCTCTAAAAACCTCTATATTTAGGAATTTGGCCTTATGTATAATTAGTTTCCACTTAGCAAGATTCTAGAGTGATATGGTTTTTATTTGTGTGTTTTGTATGTGTATGTGTGTGTTTGAGTTTAAATTAGTAAAGGATCCAAATTATAATCAGTAAAATTAGTATAGTATAGTAAGTAAATTGCGGGTCTTGAGCTCTGGCTTCCTGTTTTGCGAGCTCGAAGCCACGAACCCAACATCTCGACTAACCTAATCCATATCGCAAACTTGTGTTCATGCACAAGACATCTATCTACAGAATCGAATGGTACGATATATGAGAAATGGTAATAGTTATTTTTACAAGGAAGGAGTCCTTGAACGAGCAAACATTCGAAATCCTTAAAACCAACCTTTTCGTTATTTCATAATACTTGAATTTTGAGAAATCAATCTAGTACTTAGGAAGTGGTGCTTATATTTACCACCGTAACCTTACATCTTAGCATAGTTGTTGGTTTTAAAAAAATGTACTTTGGCTAGGATATGTCAACACAAAGAGAAACAAGGAGGTTGTCCTCTGCTTGATGCAAATAAACATACACACATATCATCTCGATATATATATGTGTGTATGTTTATTTGCATCAAGCAGAGGACAACCTCCTTGTTTCTCTTTGTGAATCAACAACTCTGCTACTCTCGGCAAAACAAAAACTTTTCAATTAAAGGATATGTCAAGTTCAATATTGGCGACAAACTACAAGCTGCAGGGTTTCAGTAGTAAAACCACTCGAAATAAAACATATTCTTAGGAGTAAGAATTAATAGATAATACCGGATTCTATGTTGGAAACATGCCGCAATAAACGATCAAAAAAGTATCTTTTGACAGCTCAAGTAATCCTACTGACATGATTTATTTTTAATCGACTTTGAAAAAAGGATGAGGTTATCAATTCAACGGGATGTGTGATTTTTTTTTGTTTTTGAACATTTATTTCTCTTTACCATGTAGACCGATTTCGATGATTTTTTTATCATTGGGTTCAGTCTAGTTCCCGATTGGTCCCGTTTAAATTTCATTGGCATTGGACCTTTTTTGTTATGTATGTTCAATTGTTCATAATTTCTTTGTTTATGGACCGATTTAGAAGATTCTTTTCTATTGGCAAGGGGGTACCATAGGGGTGGTCCATATTAATTTAGCCATGTTCTGATGATATGATCAATTTAATTTTATTTATTTTTTTAGAAAGACGGACTGGTAAGCGAAATAAGTAGGTTATAATGAAAGGCAGTTCATAAATTATTTAAATTTTATTAAAATTCCGACGTTTCGGAGACTTTTTTCACTCCTTCAGGGTATTGAATAGTTATTGATGGGTGAGTAGAAAAAAGTCTCCGAAACGGCGGAATTTGAATAAAATTTAAATAATTTAAAGTTTGATACATTTTGAATTTGATTATTTTTAAAATAAATTTCAGGAAAATCCTTAAATGTTTGAGAAAATAAATTTTTGAAAAAAAGACAAAAAAAAATATATAGTATTTTTTAAATTTTTATTTCAATACACAATTTCACAATATACCTATGTCACTTCCCAATCTGTTCTCGTTTCCAAGTGAGTTGATCAATATCAAGAGCTCGTGGTTAACAGAGTTGGAAGATTACGCGAAATTAATGCACATGTGCTTGCTCTTAAGCGTCTCATACTATATATATTTGTCTAGATTAATTTGTAACAACGCTTAGAGAAATTTCTCTAAAAAAATTACCCTCTTGCCTAGAATCGAACCGACGAACTCTTGAACTATGGACATCAGCTCTAACCACTAGACCAATGTCACATTAATATTTATATCTTGATTTCTTTTACTAAAACTATATATTTTTGATTTAGACTTTGTGTCTAGATAATATTGTATTCATTTGAACTCGAATGAAAATGAAAAAACACCAATAGATTTTAAATTAAGAAACATTAAATATATATTAATTAACGAGGCAAATTTGAAATATGATTGTCAGCTCGGATTTTAAACTGATGGCTCCAATCGATTTTCATTAACCAGTCAAATTTGAAATATATATATTCGAATTTTGAAATGAAAGACTCCAATTCATTTCAAGAAATATAACATTAAATATATTGATAATTGTTCCCCCCCCCCCCTCGCCACTCAAAAATTAAAGATGCGAAACTTTTAAGAGACGATGTATTTTCGGTAGTTTACGGGTATACATTTGGAGTGTGGTTTTTTAAGAGGAATAAAATTTTTGGACCGAGACGCTGCCCGCCAGGGCACCAGCCCTCGAAGCTCGTTTAACATAATAACAATCACAAATGTAGTGATTGAAACAATAACTATTGTTCATAGTGTTGCCTAAGCATATTTTCGTTAAATTTGGACCTTCCATGCCCTTTGCAAGAATAAATAATAAAATTGTCTATACCAAATTATAGTGTAGGTATTACATTGAAAACTATATTGTTAGATACTACCAATACTTATCTTTCCTGATTTCATTTTTCCTATTTCATCAGGATCCTCAATAGAAAACCTCAGACTCTGATCCAACTCTTAACTATTTTTAACGCTCTATCATCCCCATTTTTCCATATTGTAAGGGTCAATCTTCACTTATTAGGTATATAGCATTTTTCAATCCTTATTATAATATATAAGTATTTATCTGTTTATATTTTCAATCGATTTTTGATTATTTGAATAATGTTATTTTCTCTGGTATATTTTTCCCTTTTATTTAGTTAATAGCTACAAGGCCCGCCTTCGGCGGCCCTCTTGCTAGCCAGGGTCACAGAATTATAATGTAGTACACTATAATTCTGCTGAGAATGAAATACAATATATTAATGTTACTGCCACTAAAAGAGGAGACAAAGGGAAATGTCGCATTGGATTTCCTTCACTGACTTTTCAAAATCCTGAAGAAAGAGGAGATAGCCTCCGAAACGTCTGTTTATGAATAAAAAGATAATATAAATTATCTTCTTCTTTTTTTTTGACTGCCTCAACAATATCCTCTCAATTTCACTTATCAATCCGTCTCCAAAAATTACTTCAATTTCTATTTTTTCTTTTATTGACCTCTAGGCGCGGGGAACCCCAAGCCTATCTTTGTGGAACCCTGGGGTTCCGCGGGACCCAGGCTGAGAATCACTTGTGTAGTGTTTTTAACAAGAGAAGTTGATAGTCTCTTCTATTCTCCTTTTTATTTGTATTATCTAATAATTAATAGAGATTGTGGTGTTGGTGCAAGGTGAAACATTTTTAATAAAGGTAAAAGTAAATAAATATTATATGAAACATTCATTTACTATGAGTTAAGATTTATAGGTCACTTGTTTCACATTAAAATTAAAAAAATAAAAGAGGTAAATTTTTTCAATATAGAGTAGGTATATATTTCGAGCTGTAAGCTCATCTTCAGCAAAGTACAGAATTTTAATTTAACTTTTTTAATTTTAATGTTCTAGAAATCTTAATTCATAGTAAATGAATATTTCATATAATATTTATTTACTTTTATCTGTATTATCTAACGCTAATGGCTAGGCAACTCACCCTTTCCTGAGAGGTCGTGGGCGATAGCGCCAGGCGAGAGACTGCCCTCTGATCCTGAGCTGTGCCTGGGCTGGAGGGCAGTCGGCGGCTGGAGTGCGAGGTGTCCGCCAAGTCCTGCATAAGGGGGTGGCGGGGGTGGTGGTGGCGGCGGCCCCGGCGGCGGCACAAACCCCCAGGCGTTGTAGAGCCAGGGAAAAGCGGCGTAGCTGGCGGCGGCGGCGAGTAGCCCGGCAGGGTAGTTGACGGCGGCGGCGGCGGCTGCAGCCGAGGCCTCCCTCGAGACGGTGGGGTCGCCGCGGGCCATAAGCGACTCGATGGAGAAGGCGGCGGCCGGGCGGATGGCCGGCGACGACGACGGCGGCGTCGTGGGGGGCGAAGTCCGCTCAGGACTATGCATGGCGAGGGCGCAACATGCTAGGCACTCACGTCCGTCCACGCCACGCACAGAGCACTCTAGTCTACACTCACACGCCCGTTAAGCGACTGACGACGGAGCCCGTGCTCGAGGGCGGGGTCCATTCGACGGCGAGCAAGGGTACGCCCACCGAACCACCCGATTGGCTGGCAGGGGGGCCAATCCGAGACGAGCAGACACGCACCATTACAGACGTCATCCGACGCCGGTAAATGGGCAGTAATTTGCCGGCAGTTAGCAAGTAATATCCAGAGAGCGTGACTAACCGAGACATGATGACAACCCAAAGGAGGGACAGAGAGAGGAAAACATCAGCAGCAGCAACCAGATCAAGAAGACAAAAGGCCACACCAAATTGTTATTATTCACCCTCTCGCTCTCTTTTCCTCGGTGCCATTTATTCAGTATTCAAGCAAAAAGAAACAAACCAAGAAGAAGAAAGAGAAAAAGCAATTGAACTACTGTCTATTAACACTTAGTGCAAATTGCTCAATTGCTAATAAAACACACCACATTTTATACTATTTATTTATTTATTCAATCAGATTTTAAATTCTTTCTGCAAAAAAGATACATGGCCATGATATTGTAAGATAAAAGCTTAAATTGTTCCGAAACCGACTTCAAAAAAATTAAATTCAACAAATAAAATATTATCAACTCGAAAATCAAATAAAATGCACTAAAAGATATAAAATAATTATCTAATTTAGTTAGGTACAACTAAACGACGAAATTTTTACATGGAATCACTTTTTGAAGTCGGTGCTAAGCATATAGATACATTTTATGAATCGCACTCAACGGATCATTCTTAGTACGTTTGGCGGATAATGAAGACAATATCGCGTAAGCTCGCTTGTATAGTTTGTTTGGCACTGACTTCAAAAAGTGATTTTATATAAAAATTTCGTCGTTTAGTTGTAACTTAATTAGATAATTATTTTATACCTTTTAGTGCATTTTATTTTATTTTTGAGTTATTATTATTTTATTTGTTGAATTTAATTTTTTTGAAGTCGGTTTTTTTTCTAAAAATTATTTTTATTTTTCTCTTTTTAGTGATGTTAATAATAGTGTCTTAAGATAATATTTTGCACGCATCTCGTATAAGAGAAAGCGTTGGGCAAATGAATCAGAAAATTATAATAAAATTCAATTCATAAATAGAGAAATTCTCTCAAAACGTTAGCGGGTTTTAAATTAATGTTTTAAGAATGATTTTTCATAAAAGATTTCATTTATTATAATTTCGATTATTTGCTCATAAGAATTGGATATTTCTTTTATTTTGTCATTGATGATATCATCAGAACTTGACCAAATTAATATGGAATCACCCCTAAGGTACCCCCTTTCCAATAAAAAAAGAATCATCGAAATCGGTCCATGTGGCAAAAAGTTCTCGTTGAACTTACATAAAAATAAATAAATAAATAAATAAATAGGTATCTTGACTGTCTTGGTGCTATACTGATCCAAACGCAGAAAAAATCATTAAAATCGGTTAATAAACAAAGAAGTTATGCGTGAACATACATAACAAAAAAGATCCAATACCAATAAAGTTTATATAGGACCAATCGCAAACAATACTGAACCCAATGCAAAAAAATCATCGAAATCGGTTCACAATTGGCGACGAAATCAGATAACATAGGCTGACCCAGTCAGTAGTTGATCAAATAACGCCGATGCTACGCTATTTTTATCACCCAACTTTCATTTTAAATCTTAATAGAAAATTCACAGCATAATAACAATCCCTTATATGTGTCCAAACATAGGAGAATATAAAATTCAGGCCTTATTAAAGAGCATAAACAATAGAATTAAAAGAAAAAAAAATTTTGTTCAGTAGTTGATCGGGCGAATCCAATTTTTGATCAAAGTCAAATCCAATGATTTCAAAGGAGGTAAAATAACACAGTTTGATAATTTTATTTATATTTTATTTTATTATTATTTTTTAAGAGACACAATGGAAATTAAAAAATTACATTTTTAAAAGTATTGAAACTCATGAACCGAAAAAATATTTCTTGTTTAGCTGGTTTTAGTTGGTTCTTCGATATGTGAAACAACCTGAGTTGACAACATTTAAATCATAAATAACTAAATATATTTTTCAATGGACCCAGAGAAAATAGTTGCTTCCGACTGAAAATGACACGAAAATTTGAACATTCGATCAACTACTGGATGGGTATCAAATACTGGCTGGGTCACCCTATATACAAAAAAATAAAAATCAGTCGAATTGATAACCTCCTTTTTTTTGAAGTCGGTTAAAAAGAGACCGAAAGGTATGCTCAAACTATCGGGTCATTACCTTCAGAAATTCAGTGTATAAAATCTTCTCATCGGTACTATTGGCAAGTTTAACACCTTTTGCAGAGGATTTTGTGGGGGAATACCAGTGTCGCTTCATAAGAAATAGAAGCACTATTGACCAGCAGTTTAGCCTCAGACAGATCCTTGAAAAGAGATGGGAGCACAATTGCGACACCCACTGCCTCTTTATATAGACTTTGGAAAGGCATACGATAGTGTAAGTCGCGAGAGTCTGTATGAGATAATGCTAAGTTTTCGTATCTCAGCTAAGCTAATGAGCAATGTGTCTGTGGGGAACTTCCTCGAGTGTAGGGATCGGCGGATGTCTCTCCGAAAGCTTTAGGATTAGAGTCGGTCTGAAACAAAGAGAAGCTATCCATGGGCGTAGTTAGGGAGGGGGCAAGGGGGAGTTCAAAAACGTATTGCCCCCCATGAGAAAAATCAAAACTCCATTATTACGAGCCATCACTTATGTATTAAAATGATTTCGTTGCTATAAAAAGTTGTCCATTCTACTAGAAAGTTAGTTGTCCCGAACTACGCCAATGTTGACTATTAGATTTCAAAAATAAATTTATATTCAAATATAGCTATCAATGTCGTGCGGTCCATGGATCGTGCGAATGCGGCGCATCCCCCGAATTTCAAAATATCAAGAGTAATTTCATCTGTCTTATATTTGAAAATTAAAAAAATCTTTCAATAAATAGATACTATACAACTAATTCATTTAAAGATATATAAAATTTAAAATTTACGTAGGTAGCTTTTTAAAGTTAGCAATTTTTTTTTTTTTTAATCACTTCATCTTGTCGAAAATACTTTGATTTTATGAGATTAAAAAATGAATTAATTTATATGTACTTGACCCATGACTTTCATTTAAAATCTATAAATTGCATTTAAAAATTAATCGTGAAAGATGAACTAAAAGATGTTTGGGCAAAAGTACCTATTTAAGTCCAAGTGAATATTCTCTCTCTATAACGAGTATCGAGTGCAAAAGGCCATTCCTAGGATAATAGAAATTAAGAAATTAATCTTAATAGTCTGAAACAGGTCTGAACTTGTATTTGGCCTCGTTGCAATACAATGTAGTACGAAAGAGAGATCATTTATATCAGCGCTTTTTGTCGTTATTTTCATTGATCAGATTCTAATGAAAGAATCGCTCACCCGCACACTAAATTATAATTAAGTGAAAACTTTTTCAAAATTTGGTACACTAGAGCTGCCCTAGTATATATATAAATTGTTCATTTATGGTTATACTATAATATAACATCCTATTAAAATCTCAATAGAATAATTCAAAAAATAATATTTTCTGCCTTTTGAACCAGATATTTCAAAATCTAATCAGTACTATGTATTTTGATACAAACCAACTTTTTGACTTTCCGTTCTTGGGCTATCGTGGAATCGGAATTCAGACACACAAAGAGAAAAAAATCATAAAGTTGAAAAATATTTTTCTGCGCGTTTCAGACATTTTAAAGCACCACGAGCAAATATTTACTTTTATGAGTGATTTAATAAATTTAATTTGCATTATACCTTCTAAGAGCGGGTCAGTCAGTTTTCAACTAAATATATGAAAAGAATTGAAACATCACCAGAAGAAGCTGAAGTGAATATAGATTATCCGCTCTGTTTAAATATAAATTGATAAAAAATCTAATGTTCGATTTGAAAAAAATAACGAAAAACTCTATGAGGCGTTTATCGATAAATTTTGCAAAAAGGAGAGAAGAATAAAATAAAATTTAAATGTCTATTTTTTGGACAGCATCCCCTGGTTGAAAAGTCACCACCCGCCACTGATATGTACCTATATACTATATGTAATAATATTGTAATATATATACCAGGTGTACAAGTGTGAAATGAGGATTTTTCTTCTAAAAAAATATGTTAAATTCGGAAGAATAATAAAAAGTGCTTGATTCAAAGTATGCTCCATCGCTTGTTATACATTGTTCCCGCAATTTGTGAACACCACGCCAGTAAAAAACTTCCCCTCTTGCTGCGAACCATTCATCGAGCCATTTTTTCACATCTTCGTACGAACCAAAGCGCTGCTCAGCAAGTGCGTGACCCATCGATGCTTACAAGTGGTAATCGGAAGGAGCAAAGTCTGGTGAGTAAGCCGCATGGGGTAGAACTCCCCAGCTGAGTGCTTCCAAAGTCTCGCGAACCGGTTTTTCCGTAAATGATGGAGAATTGTGAGAAAAATGAGCTTATTTTGTCTTTTTTGATATTCTGATAGTTTTTTGAGCAACGAACTGTTCAAATCGATTAATTGTTGTTGGTAGCGTTTGGTATTAACTGATTCAATAGTTTTCGTCCAACAATGCTTGAAATTCTTCATCTTCTTACCTTTTTGCTGGTTTTCCGTGTTCATTGTATGCCACATCAAAATAACAATTTTTGAAACGCCGAAACCATCACACATATCTTGCGATGGAGCATGTTCACCATAAGATTCTCGAAGTATTCGGTATGATTCAGAAGCAGTTCTCTTCGAATGAAAACAAAAATTAATGCTGTCCGCGAATGCTCTTTAATGGCACAAATTTCGACATATTCAACATAGGAAAACAAAACTATGCAAAGATTTTTTCAATTTACTTATGCGCATTTGACACTTTTTGATGGCGCAACAAAATGCCATCTATGTCAAATCTTTATGCTACACACTGAATTGGTGCATCATCTGTTTCTCAAATCCCCATATAACAAAGATATTTAAATTATGACAAGAAAAACAATTCAATTAATATCTAACTAATTTCTCCAGCAATTTATATTTTATTATTACCATTCCTCCCCACTCAAAAGAGAAAATGCTTATATATGAAATTTGCATTTGTAATAGATGAAAAGGATATTTATTCAATGACTGTTGTGGTAAACTTTTATTAATTGGATTATTGCAGAACGTCAAAGTATTCTCGTTGACATTTTGTGAACCCCCACCCCCCACCCAAAATAAATCACTAACTAACGAACGAACGAATAAATGCATTGGTAACCCCTGGCCCCTCTCCCCTGCTGGTAATTGCACTTAACATGTCTGTCGAATGCTAATGGCCATGCAAAGCGTTGTGTTTTAATTAGCCACTCATTACTCTAATAAAATGAAGCATATACACACATACACACAGACATCCCTTTTTGTTTATTCATTCGATAATGAATTGCATTTTTAAATTTTCATGTTCATTGAAAATGGAAAATTTCACTAGAAAATTAATATTCGATAATGAACATGACATGTGGGCCTAGACAGTTGTTTTAAGGTAGCTAAACATGATGAGTGGTGTGGTGGGGGTATGATAATTCCAAAATAGGAACCCCCCCACACAGATTTATCAAATGGTTTTGATTATATTATCCCCGAGTAGACAAGTCTGCGAATAAACCACAATCAAACTGGTTATACATTCACAATTGAAAAGAGTGAAATTTCAGTTTATTTCTAATTTCTATCTATAGATTCTTCTCATTTAATTATTATTATGTAATTACACGAGAAGACGACAAGTGAAATGAGCCCTCTTCTAAAAGTTTAAAATACTAAATTGAGCAAAAATGAAAAATAAATTCAGTCTAGGTATGCTTTCCGCAAAATTACGAAAAATTTTACTGATTAAATTATATTTTCTTTATGTAGATGTGAAGATGAGTAGGGCTGGATTTATAGGCACTAAAAATTATTAAAATAGGCAGGAAACTAAGCACTAAAAAAATAATTTTTAAGAAAAAAATAAAAACCGGTCTAAACAAACCTAATAAAAAAGGTCTAATACCTATGGAAAAAAAAACGAAAAAAAATGGGACCAATCGGAAGCTAGACTGGACCCAATGCAAAAAAAAATTTCAAAATCGGTTTGACAATTGGCGGAGATATCAGGTAACATAGGCACAAAAAAAAAAAAAAAAAAATTCAGTCGAATAGAGAACCTCCTCCTTTTTTGAAGTCGGTTAAAAATAACTAACTTAGGCACTTATAAAGGCATTTTAAGTAAAAATAGGTAAATAATTTTCTAATTAATATACTAAAGAAAAATTAACATATTAATGAGAATTGTTTTTGATCGCGTTTTTTAAGCAAGATATATATCGCGAAACTAGTCCTGGTTGAGGCTATTGGAATCTGCTGAATCTTAAGTCTGGACCAAGAGAGAATGAAAAAGATGTGATCCATCTATGATCCAGCATCATTTCGTGATTAGCCCGCATGACGCCTTTTATATCAAACACTGAAATGGATCACCATATCAATTTGTAATCTGAGGATTTATATATTCAATCCCCCAGTCGAAAAACGCGATCAAAAACAATTCTCTTTAATATGTTAATTATTCTTTAATATATTAATTAGAAAATTATTTAAATTCATTATTTCAACACTGAAATATATAAATTCGGATATTATTTTCACTTAATATCTAAAAAAAATCACCTGTATTCGATTCGCGATTGAATCAAATACAAGAAACTTACGATTAAAAATAGGCACTTAAAAAGGCATTTTAGAACAAAGAGGCACTTAAAAAGGCATTTCAAGAACAAAGAGGCACTTGAAACTAAAAGTAAAATATTGAGTATTAAGCGGTATGTCAGTAATACCAAAAAATTTTCATCATTATTTTCTGCAGGCCACAGGATACCTGTAGGTACAGTGTACAAGTACAGGGTGGGGCATAACGATCTCCCACATTTTGAAGAGGTATAAAAAAAATGAATAATTTTTTGAAAAGAACATAAAATCATATTTTTTAAACATTATATTAGACAAATTAAATGAGTTTGGTCGAAAAAGCTAGTAATTTCATTTTTGACCCCCCCCCCTCCCCCATATTTGTCTGATATAATGTTTAAAACACATTAAAAAAATTTATTATCTTTTCAAATATATATCCGTTTTTTCTAGTTAAATTTTTTCATTTTTTACATCTCTTCAAAATGTGGGCGATCTTTATGCCCCACCTCAGTTAGCCCATCATCAGGAGTTTATACAAAAGACAGTCTTTTGTATAAACTCCTGATGATGGCTAAAAACCCGAAATATATAGAGTATCCATTAAACTCAAACTTTATTTCAATTTTTATTTTGTGAAACACCACTAATTCCAACCCTTTATAATTTTTTTTTACCATACAGGGTATGGTCAAGTATTCTAATCGTGCATGAAAAAAGTGTTTGTTTTCCTTTTTTTTCGAAATATCTCAAAAACGGCTGAAACTATTTCTATTAAAAAAATTGAGCTAAACCATGGCATTTCGCTCTAAAAAAGGCTCTAATAAGTTAATATCGAAAAAATTATATTTTTCGAGATAATAATTATTTTGTCAAAATGTCTGTTAGTTAGTCTGTCTGGTTGTCTGTCCGTTAGTCTGTGCGTTGACAAATTTTTGTGCACGAGCTAGCTCAAAAACTAGGGCGAATATCGAAAGCAAATTTCACAACTAGTTTTGGTGCAGTGATTTTTCGTTTATTGGGCTACGCGGGTGAGGGCCTCCACTAACAAGAAATATTAATTTTTTTATAATCAGGGACGAGGCTTTTTGAATCACAGTAGGAAGATTGAGTCCTTATAGAATGATGGTTATTTTTCTTTTTTTCAATAAAAAATTTTCATCAGGGTTTATAATTTAATTTAATTTGAAACAAGAGACGTTTCGGCATTAACTCAATGCCATCTTCAGTCTATAAAATTTTTTTAACAATATATCACATTACATTTCACAACTAATACATCACAATTCACAAAGATAATATTTAACTAATGGTCTTACCTATGTCAAAAAATAAGATATCATTACATTTCCTTCACAGAGGCAAAATGAAAAGAAATTAAATTACTGAGGCCAACACGCATCTCAAACAGTGAGTTAATTCACTTAAGGCAACTCAGAAATGTAAAATTCAAAAAAATATTTCAATAAAATCAATATCATTCATGAATCTGTTCCAAATCTTGCGAATTGATAGATATAAAAACTCTTCCAACGAGTTGGCCTCAGTAATCTCAGAATTTAGAACAATTTTCTTGATTTTCAAAAGTTGACTATCAAAAGCCTGGGAATGTCTACCTCCAACAATTTGAAAATTATTGGAAACACTGGCAAAACCATTACGTATAAAATTGGGAAAATTTTACATTTCTGAGTTGCCTTAAGTGAATTAACTCACTGTTTGAGATGCGTGTTGGCCTCAGTAATTTAATTTCTTTTCATTTTGCCTCTGTGAAGGAAATGTAATGATATCTTATTTTTTGACATAGGTAAGACCATTAGTTAAATATTATCTTTGTGAATTGTGATGTATTAGTTGTGAAATGTAATGTGATATATTGTTAAAAAAATTTTATAGACTGAAGATGGCATTGAGTTAATGCCGGAACGTCCTCTTGTTTCAAATTAAATTAAATTATAAACCCTGATGAAAATTTTTTATTGAAAAAAAGAAAAAATAACCATCATTCTATAAGGACTCAATCTTCCTACTGTGATTCAAAAAGCCTCGTTCCTGATTATAAAAAATATTATAAGAATCAAATAATTACTGTTCCTGAAAAGAAATATTAAGAGCTGATTAGATTTTGGTGCAAATCGACCCAAAATTAAGTGGGGTGGAGGGGGGGGGGGGGGGGGTTAAAAATTAAAAATCTAGGCCGTTTGAGCAAACTCAACCAAATTTTTATACATAATCAGTGGGACCCCAGAAGTCTAAAAATGCAAAAACTAACCGCCCGAAATGGGTGGGCATGGGGGGTCAAAAAATGAAAATCTTGGCCATTTACTAAACTCAACCAAATTTTGTATACATAATCAGTGGAACACCAAAAGTATAAAAATGCAAAAACTAACCCCCCTACATGATTATAAATAATTTTAGGGGCCAGGTTGTATGGTAAATTCAAGTGGATGGCCACATCAGAACACGTCAGCTTATTTAAATATGTTTTACTATAAACCTACACCGCTTTCCCTAAATGTTATTGAGAATGTAAAGAAATAAATTGGTTTTATAAAGTTTAAATACTGTACTCTACTTACGTACACAGCGTACCTTGATTATTTTTATTTTTTTATTTATTTTTTTACGGGTTGTTGCTACCAAACTCTGTAATTTCTTGACTTTTATCCAAACTGTGTTTCAATAGAAACTTGTCCAAGGAAGTATGTTTCATCCTCTCTTTAAGAATATTTCTGAAATGTATTTAACAAAAGTGTCATTAAACAGCGCTGTTGCAATTTTTTCTCCCCTTTTGTTTCTGCGTAATGGAAATTACTTCATTTCCGCATAAGAGTGTCTAAACTTTCCGCATAGAGTGTCTAAACTTTTGGATCACCTTGTACAATAGCTATAGTACAATAAATTGAAATGCTAAAATAATTTTTAGAGAGTCTGGTGTTGGTGTGAGGTGAAGCACATTTTAATAAAAGAAAAGTAAACATATTTTTTTGGAAAATTATTATTTACTATGAGTTAAGCCTAGTTTACACGGATTTATTCCTAAGAATTAGTACTAACCACTCATACTAATTCTGTGTCGTGTAAACACATAATATAAGTGGTTAGTATTAGTAGAGTGGCAAGTGCGAGTGAATAGAAATGGTTTCTATTTACTAATGGCAAGTAGCTTCTCCAACCACATATATTGACAACTCGAAATGCCATACCAGGTAACACACAATATCCTCAGAATATTCTAAGAAGTTATTTAAAGGACATATATATTCCACTTATCTCCAGGAGATCCACATGGCGTTAATCTTCTGAGAATATTATTTTCCGAATATTCGAATAATGCGCAACTAGGAATATTCCGGGAAAGGGAATTTAATGTCCTACACGAATATTTTAGTTCTAAGAAAATTCTCAGAATATCTACGAAGATTGAAAGATTATTCAAAGGATATTCCAATGTTCAGAGAAGATATTATCAGAATATTTATAGATTATTCTTTTGCTACCTGGGATCTTGCAGCTTTCACTATACACTAATTAGAGTGGTTTGAAGAAACGTGTGAACCACTACTAATCAGTTAGTCTGTTAATTGCTTAGTAAATGGAATAGTACTAATGGCAAGTACTAAGTCCGTGTAAACTAGGCTTTATTCACTTGCAATAAGTGATCTAGTGAATAACTCATAGTAAATAATAATTTTCCAAAAAAATATTTTTACTTTTCTTCTATTGAAATGCGAAATTTGAGATCTTAATTGCTTTTCATTTAAAAAATGCTAAAACATACATTTTAATAAATTGCCTTCGGACACTTATTAGCTTACTTGGCAAGTTTTTCTGTATAGTTGAAAATTTGAATACTAAATATCCGGTACGAATTAAGTGAAATTTTAAAACGGTCGATTATATTGCCAGTCACATTAATTTTTTTTACCCTAAGTGTTTAATCTTGGAACAATTTTTATTTAATGGCTGTCATTTCTCCTGCCTTAAGTTTTGTTTGTTTTTTCTCAGTAGACTAGAATTAATTATTGCATCTGTGTGTGATATGACTTAAGGAGAGGGGGATGCTTTTTCATCGGGGGGATTCTTCACAGCCATTAAGCCCCCCTCTCTTTCTCTTATGCCAAAAGAATTGGAATCCAAGCTAATCTGCCGAGGCGTAGCTTAACAACCAACGAAGCCAGAGGTGTGGGATCGGATGGGATAAAGTGGGACGGCGAAAGGGGACTGGGAAGAAGCCAAGCGGCGCCCGAGACATTAGCAAGTCATGGCCTATTATCTTGACGAAGCCAACCGGCCGGAGAAATTTTCACTGCAATTATTTTTAGTGATAAAATTAGCGCCAAAATGAATCCTGAAAGGACATTTATAAATAAAATATGGAAATTTCATTCCCATCACTAACCCACCATTCATCGCTTTCTCTCTTCTCTTTTTGCTCATACTATTGATTGAAGATCTGTATTTGTATCGACATCGTTTTTGTTAACGATAAATACAATTTCAGTATTATTGTTTAGGGCAGTGATGGCGAACCTTATGAGTTTGGTGTGTCAAAATTCGGAAAAAACCTGACTTAACTCGGGTGTCGTGTCACATCTAAAAATATTCATAATTTGGTGATAGTAGGAGCCCTAGTAAAAAAACAAACATATTTTTGATATATTTATTTATTCAAAAACAAAACCTAATTCCTACTATTCTTTACATTAGTGACTTGAGCTCAACTTCATTGACTCTTCTTGAGCGAAGACCGTCCGTAAAATGATGAGTGTCACCCAAAATGTCTGAACGTGTCACTTTTGACTCGCGTGTCATAGGTTCGCCATCACTGGTTTAGGGGCTAGTTATTTAGAAAAATTGTATTTAAAAAGGCTAGCTCGATACAAGTGTTGCTGCTTGACCCGGATTGCTCGATTCTGGAACGTGAACACAACCCTTCACACATGATTAAAGATGATCAATTTCCATTTCGGATTTAGTAGATGACAGCTTCTTGAGATTTCCTTGGAAGCAGTAAGGATAAAGAGCTGAGGTTCCCAAAGTGATCCACATGGACCCCCAGAGATCTACGATGACCTGCGAGGGGTCCATGCCAATGAAAAAAAAAATTGGGGCTGAATGAGAGGTAAATGGGGGTCCAAGATAACGAATCTCATTTAAGAAGGTCGTGACTTTAATTTTGGCTTTCCATGAATGGAATAATACAGATACACAGATAGATTTGTTGCTTAGTTTTTACGTGAAAACATAACAAACAGACTGACAGTACACTGATGTTTTGTATACAAACATATTTCTGCAATTATAATATTAGTAGCAAAGTGGAGACGTTTTACTGTACTATTTTATTCTATCTATTATAGCCAATTACACATTATTTAAATTTAAAATTAATTACATAGTAATTGAATTAGTATATCTCATAAAATTCACCTAAATAGTCGGCTATTCGACTTCGTATATAATATAATATTAGAATAAATTAAAATTTCTTTAAAATTAAAACTTTATTTTCTTAAAAAATCCGAATATGAGAGGTGAGGGGGAGAGGCCCTTTCTATTACTTCACCATTTTTGGGGTGGTTTATAAATTTAATTTTTATGAGAGATAACAAAATAAATATTATATTCGAGCTCTGTAAATAATATAATATTAGAATAAATTAAAATTTCTTTAAAATTAAAACTTTATTTTCATAAAAAAATCCGAATATGAAAGGTAAGGGGGGACCCTTTGTATCACTTCACCATTTTTGGAGTGGTTCATAAATTTAATTTTTAGGAGAGATAAAAAATAAATATTATATTTGAGGTCTGTATATAATAAAATATTAGAATTTCGAAGGTTAAAATTTCAAATTATAATATTTTGAAAGTAAAAAAACAAGAAAAAATGAAATATACTATAAAATGACTATAATAAAGAAAATATTTTTTTTTTGAAATAATAAATAAATAAACTTGTTATGGCAGAATTTAGTTCCATGTATTTATATCATATTTTATTAATTTAAATAAATAAATTTCCATACAATGGATTTGAATGCTATTTCTTCTTTATAATTGATAAGTTGGCATTGAACACAATAATTAGTTCTCTTGATGAATTAGCGCATTTAATAATGAATATCAATGAATTTCTGTGGAGAGCCGCTGTTCTGTCGTTTATAACAAATTCATTGCTAATTCAACTGTTACTTTGATAATTAAACATAAAGCTGGAATCTCATAAAACTTTATTGCTTGATATTTTCCATATTCATTTGAAACTCTCACAATGGCTCTTATAGTCCAGTCAACGAACGCTCAAAAAGGGGGTATAGAAAACATTTTAGAGGAGAGAATTGTTTTCTTATGTAATGTGTTTGGGCTAGTTAGGAGGTAAAAATACTAAAAGTCCCCAGTCCTAGCTACCGGGCTTAGGGGTGGAAGGAGGGTGGAAATGTCCCGTTTTTTGGTTTTTTGCTTATATCTCAAAAACGGTGGGTCGTATGGAAAAAGTTACTCTTAGCAAAATAAAAGCTTATAATATTTACTACAAGATTGCTTCTATTTAATTATTCTCTATTCCTTATGGTTTTTGAGATATTCGCCCGCGAATATCGTTTATGCATGAAAAAAATAAAATTTCCTATATTTTTCGTCAAATTTTTGTCTCTATCACCTCAGCCTTTCGTTTTACAGTAAAAGTCCTCAGAAAAGAAGTTGTAGAGCATTCAATTTCCTTTAAAATCATATATACATTTATGATTTTATTTTCAAATTCGTCTGGAGTTATAGCAATTTAAAAATTTGATTAAAAGGTAGATTCGAGGGGTGAACCGCGACCTAAAATCGTGTACACCTACTTCCACTTCCACTTTCATTTCCAAGTAGAAGACAATAGATCACAATAGATTATTTAATGAATTCCAAAATAATTCCAAAGACGGTGTACACCTAATTACAATTGCGGTTCACCCCTCGGGTGGACTTACCTAGAATTTTTGTTAGAAAAACCCCGCAATAGCCCAGTATATAGGGGGTTTCAGCTTACATTAATTTCTAGGCTTTATCTATAGTCGTTTTAAAAATCCATGCTTCGCTATAGATAAAGTAGTAAAAAATTATAGTGAATATAGAATTTCAAAATTGAGTATATATACATATGTTGGCTACATCTCAATTATTCAATCCTTTATATCTCAATAGCTAGTTTTATCAAATTATCTTTTATTTAATAAAATATTAAGCATTTTATTCTGAATAAAATGTCACCTTAATTTTGAAAATTCGTTTACAATTAATCGAGTTATGATGTTTTATTATTGTCATTATTATAGGTTAGTCATAGTTAATTGGATGTGATGAAATCGGCCATCATCGAATTTTGAATATTTGAATTTAAACTTTATTCATTTTCCAATGCTGCCATCTTACATCGATTTGTTCACCTCGCTTGTCAAATTAATTATGAAAATTCAACAAACCACCATCTTTTTTTCATTTACTTAAGAATAACTAACCATAACTAAAACCACCATAACTCGGTTAATAATTAACCAACTTGCAAAAATAAGGTGTCATTTTGTTTATAAATAAATTATTAAAATTTTATTAAATATAAGATAATTTAAAAAAGTAACAATTATTGATAAATAAAGAATTAAAAATTGACAGGGCCGCCATTTTAAAAATTTAAGCCTGTATTCACTGTAATTTTTCCTTTATTAGCGACAAGTGAAGATGTGCCTACTTAAAATTACTGAAAAAGATTTTGGGATATACATATCAGATGAAAGAAACAAGGAAAGTTCGACATTTTTTATTAATTTTAATCCGCAAATTTGAAAATTAATTGCAAAGAACGCTTTTTTTGTTATACCCTGTTATTTGTCGCTTTTAAGGATTATAAGTATTAAATAAAATAAGCCTTATATTCATTTGAAAAATGTACTAATTAAAATTGTTTCATTATTTTTTATTAAACTTAAAAATTTATTAGCTAGTGTTAAAAAAGTACAAATTTAAAAGTCAGGTGACATAATATTAATTTAAAATAAGATTGAAGTAGTTTTGGAGACGGGCTGATAAGTGAATTGAGTGGATATTGATGAGGCATTCAGGGTTTTGAAGAAGGAGGGAATATGCCACCGAAACCTAGGTTTTTGAATGAAAAAGATAGTTTAAATTATCTCTCTTTTTTTGAATTTTGGAATGTGTCATCAATATCCACTTAATTTAAAATATTGCTCAAAAATTTGACCAACGATTTAGTCAGAGAATTTTTTTTTTATTTAATGTCACCGGGAACAAAGCCCATTTCTCAGGAAAATTTATATATAATCCAGAAACCCTCATCACGACATGTGCGGGATCCAGGGGGGGCGATGGGCGCCGCGCCCCCCCCCCCAAAGCATTGGAGATCAACATTTTTTATATGTTTATTTAATTTTTTTATATATAATTTTATAACATTAAAATTTTAAAATTGTATAGAAAATGGAGTGTCTATGACCCCCCTCGCCCGGCGACACACTTCCGAGATCAAAAGTAGATCTTATATACCGGCGACCGCCCCCCCCCCCCCCCCAAATCAGAGGTCTGGATCCGCGCCTGCATCACGAAACACTTTTGATTTTTAACTTTTAAAAATTTAATTTAATTTAATTTAATGTGATAAATCAATATGCCTTAATTTTTATATAAGATGAAAAATATTAGATGATAAATCCGCTCAAAATCCACCATTTAATGCAGAACTTTTTTCAATCTCGTTCCGTTTATTTATTATAAATTTTGCAATTACTCATTTCAATTCAATTACTCTCAAAGCTATTTATATTATAGGAATATTATATGGATCATTTCCTGTCAGGAAAATTCTGCATATCTACAAATCAAGAGTTTTATCAAAAAAGTGGTCCAAGTAAACGTTCAAGTCAATAAAGTTTCCTAGAGAATGAGATAGAAATCAAGTTTTTAAGATCAGTGCTTTTCATTTTAACAAGGGAAAACTGAGATTTTTTGCAAAAAATTGCAGTTTTTCAAAACTTCAACCTAATTGCGGCACGGGGTAAGTACCATTATTTAATTAAGATGCAACTTTGTTTAAATTGTAGAAAATTTAATCTAGTTTAAAAATGTATAGAATGGTCTTTGTCGAAAACATGCTCCATCATATTCGAAATGGGAAAAAATCCAAAAAAGTGCGAGTTTTTGGGTTAAAGTCCGAAAATTTCGGTGTTTTTCGGCCACCAAAAGTTGTCACCCACACTTTCGAGGTCGCAAACTTAGATTTGGCATACCGACACCATACCAAACGATCCTAGAAAAAAATATTTTCCCGCAATTGTAAGCTGAATGCAAAATTTCATGTTACAAAATCTTAATGATTTGAAATATATTAGTAACAAGTTGCTTCAGAAGAAAAGATCATGTAAAAACGTAACTATTAAGGTAGCTAACTCGATTTTTTTTTGGAAAATGGACTTAGGCCACTTTCAAAATAAACGGCTCATATAGAGATATGTAAATATCAATGACAGGAATTCTTCAAATAATCACCCGACAAAAATAATATTTTCAAATATCATTAAATTTCGTATTATAATTGTATATATTTTGTATCACCTGGTAAAGTGCGTTGTTTAATCATTTTTATAGAATTAAAGTAAAATTTGTAATTGAATGCTAAGATATATTTGTGTAAAATCTTCACGTGCTGAAGAAGCTAAGTAACCTCAGTCTAACTATCATATAAGGTCAGGTGGGGTAACTGGGCCAGCTTCTTTTGTTTTCCCAAGGATAGTACTCCATATTTTTGGCTATAACTAATTTATAGATCTCGTGACTATATTAATTGAAAGATGAAATTTTCTTCAAATAATCATGATACTTTCAACTTTTGATTATTCAAAATTTTGGAATTATCTTAAGTTGAATGTAAAGTTTTGCGGTTGGCCCAGTTAAACGCGTTGTGGGGTAATTGGACCACCCCAGCCTATTTGCTGTTTTTTTAATTTTTAACATCTTTTGAGCAGTTGGACATGTTCCCCTATCTCTCAAGGCCCTGGCCGTAGGTAGAATTAGTCTCATTTGTATATGGATTAAAAATAATCAAAGACGTAAGCGATTCGGGGTAATTGGGCCCTGACTAGGCTGGCCCAGTTGCACCAAGACCTCTATTTTTTATTCTATTGAATTTTTAAGGTAGATAAGTTTAAACGCCAAGTATAATTTTTAAAATCGATTTTTATTACAGAAAATTCAAAAATAAAGTATCATAAATCAAACAACTAAACAAAATAATTTCATTTTACCCATTGAAGTAAAGTTAAATAAGTTCCTTATGCTTAAGAAAGCCTTAATTAAGTACTTACTCAAGTCTCAATATTTTCAAGGAACTGGGTAAGGCAACTAGGTAAGAAGTAAGCACATAACTTGGTAAATAAGTAAATAAGTAATTAACTTAATTAAGTAATTAAGTATAAAATAAACTTAAAGAAATTTCTTTAATTCAGGAACACTGAAAATTTCCCACCAATATGAAAAAGTGAATTGCGCTAAAAAAATGCGGTAAAATTAAAAAGCTCTGGGGTTACAGGACCCTGGCCCAGTTGCCCCCGGCCCCAGTTACCCCACCTGACCTTAAGACTTAAAGAATTAAAATTTTTTTAAAAAATATAGAATTTTAAGAATTTAATTGCCGAAAATCATAGATCTTATTTCTATTTATTCATGTCAGAAGTAGAACTCAAATGCCAAACTTACTATCCGGCCAGTTGGCTTAATCCTAGAAATGAATTCCTTCTGATATTTAAATATAGATGCTCGGTAACTTTTTGCCTCTAAGGGCCGGTTGTATGTCGCAAAGTAAATGCTTGTTACAAGTGACAAAGGGTAGATGGTGAATGGAGGGACTGGGATGGCCAATCAGATGACAGGCACTTTCAGTCTCCTTATCACTTTCTTCATTTTTGTCAAGGGTATAAAAATAATGTTTTTTCGAGTTTCTTTGATGAAATTATAATTTCCTATACCTCTATAAAATACTCTACTAGAATTAAGTATAATCCCCTCGAAATTCAAATATTTATTTTCTAAAAAAATTGGAAATCTGATGTGAAGGGGGACCCTTATCACTTTTTTCATTTTTTTCAAGGGTAAACTCCTGATGATGGACTAATAATCCGAAATATATTGAGTTTGTATAAAACTCTTTGAGTTTTATTTCATTCACTGTGAAACTACACACCCTTTACTTTATTAATTTAAAAAACAAAGTCTTTTTAAAAATTGAAAAATAATCGAATTTAATCAAAAAATTATAATATATATTTTATTTAAAAATACAAACTAGTATCTTCTTGTATAAGTAAATAAATATAAATAATATTAAAACAAAGGAATATCACACATAGCCATTATATGAAAATTTATTTCTTTAAATTCGAAAAAAATATAATACTATATATATTTATCTAGATTAATTTGCCGCAACGCTGACGTAATGCTGCCAAGCGAGAGCGCCATCGGTAAATTTGCGGCAAATTTGAAATATAATCGTAAATTGGACTCAAATTTCGAAATGAAAGACTCCAATTGATTTTAAATTAAGAAACATTAAATATATTGATAATTATTATTACCCCACCCCCCCTTCACCACTCAAAAATTAAATATTCAATTCGCTTTTCTTTGCGCACAGAAAAAGAAATCAATCACATCTTATTTGAATTATATATTATTTGTTTATTTTTTAATAATTTGCCACTTTTTTATAATTTTTTAAAAATCTAAATTTTGTTATTCTTATTTTTTGATTTTTACAAAATTAAACGACTTAGACACGCATGCCCATATGAGTTTCTCATTGCAATACTGGAGCAGCCTGTCATACAAACAACACCTGATCTCTTTTAAATATTTGGAGCCTTATATCGATTATCGATCCCAAATTTTAAAAAAATGATATAATATAATTCTCCTCTTCACACGATACCACTTATTTAAATAAATCTATTTCCACACAAAAAATATCACAATGCTGTAGATTATAGAAAAAAAAATACTTCCAGATTCATATTTAGAGCCTCATTTCTGTAGCTGTGTCAGGACGAAAATGAGGAGAAACTTTTAAGAGACTATGTATTTTCGGGAGTTTACAGGTATACATTTGGAGTGTGGTTTTTTAAGAGGAATAAAATTTTTGGACCGAGACGCCGCCCGCCAGGGCTCCAGCCCGAAGGGCCGAGCTTCGAGCATGAAAAGCTCGTATATTATAATTAAACAATATATAAAATCAATAAGCCTAAGCAGTTTCTAGGGCGTAACTCCGGGGATGCTATTTAATATTCAATATACATTTAAATCTAATTAAATGTGGCTGTGTATTGAATAGACTGTGCTTCCTCTGTCCGCCCCTCCACACTTGCAATTTTACTTAGTACTAGTACTGTTAGTTTTTTCCCACTCTGCCGGGCAGCCGCTTGCCTCGCGCCAGACGCCAGTCTGTGTGTCTCTCAACCGTGCAAGCTAAACTAATTAAAATAATAAACAAAGTGATCTCATAGGTAAATTATACATTCTAATTAACTTCAATTAATGAAAGCATTCTCTCCTGCTATGAGGAGATGGTTACTTTGAGTGTGAGGTCCGAACTATTTGTGCTCTCACACTTAACCTATCCATCCGCAACAATACTTGTATTGTTTTTTTAAGTCTCTTGACTTATATTATTTTACAAACAAACAATTCTTCTATATTTTAACATGTCATTTATTCATTCATCTCATTTTAATAGAAAAATTATTATTATTATTATTATTATTCAAAGTTTTTTAAATCTAAATGAATCAAATCTGGGGGGACGGCAGTGCCCCAGCCAAGTTCGATTCGAGCGGGGATGTGTGCACTGCTAGACTACCCTTTACAAGAAACAACTCAGGCCATTTTGACGCCTCTCTAACTTCGTAATGGAAATCTCTCCATGGCTGAAATTTTTTCCAGAATACTAAAATCCAAAAATCGAAACTTTCCCTTCTTCAGGACCTAAAATGAAGGGGTGAAATTTATAGACTTAATTAACATATACTAAAAATTCAATGAACCTAGAATGCTGAAATTTGGCATACTGGTAAAGCTTGACACATTAATAAAGGACGAAATTGAAAAATCGAAACTTTTCCTTCTTCAGGGCCCGAAATGAAGGGGTTAAATTTGTAGGATAAATCTAACTTACAAAAAGAAGTGAAATCTCAACAAAAACACTTGTGTAAAAAAAAGGCCAAGTTCGATTAATAAAATCCGTTTGCCAAAAAAAGTAGTGAGATCTAATGTGCTGCCAAGTTCAACATCATCAATTTATTAAATGAGTCGAGAATATATTAGTAACTTCAATTAAAACGCATGTTTTTCATTTCACATGTCCCTCTATATTTTTTATTGATTTCACATTTTTAGTTGAAATTATTTTCATAAAACTTGGCTTTTACGCATTATTATGTATGTCACGAATTACTATTTACCATATCATGGGATCTTAATAAGAGGGAGTGGTGGAGGGCCTATCAAACAATAATAATAATAATTTAATGCGTAAAAGCCAAGTTTTAGGAAAATAATTTCAACTAAAAATGTGAAATCAATAAAAAATATAGAGGGACATGTGAAATGAAAAACATGCGTTTTAATTGAAGTTACTAATATATTCTCGACTCATTTAATAAATTGATGATGTTGAACTTGGCAGCACATTAGATCTCACTACTTTTTTTGGCAAACGGATTTTATTAATCGAAATTGGCCTTTTTTTTACACAAGTGTTTTTGTTGAGATTTTAACTTTACCATACAGGGTATGATCAAGTATTGTAATCGTGCATGAAAAAAGTGTTTTTTTTCGAAATATCTCAAAAACGGCTGAAACTATTTTGATTAAAAAAATTGGAAGAAACCATGGCATTTTAGTCTACAAAAAACCCTAATAAGTAAACATCGAAAAAATTATATTTTTCGAAATAATAATTGTTTTGTCAAAATGTCTGTCTGTTAGCCTGTCTGGTTGTTAGTCTGTGTGTTACTAAATTTTTGTGGACGAGCTAGCTCAAAAACTAGTGTGAATATCAAAACCAAATTTCACACGTAGTTTTGGTCCATTGAGATTAAGAGCTGATTAGATTTTGGTGTATATCGACCCAAAATTAAGGGGGTAGAGGGGGAGGGGTTAAAAATTAAAAATCTAGGCCATTTGAGTAAACTCAACCAAATTTTGTATACATAATCAGTGGACCCACAGAAGTCTAAAAATCCCAAAACTAACAGCCCGAAATGGGGGGGGGGTGTAGGGTCAAAAAATGTAAATCTTGGTCATTTACCAAACTCAAAACCAAATTTTGTATACATAAATATAAATCCATGGGCCCCCAGAAGTCTAAAAATGCATAAACTAGCCCCCCCCCCTACATGATTATAAATAATTTTATTAAATATTAAATATAAGTGAGGGGCCAAGTTGTATGGTAAAGTCAAGTGGATAACCAAATCAGAACACGTCAGCTTATTTATTCTAAAATCAATATTTAACCTTAGACACTGCTCTTCCTTTTGAAAAGTACCCTTCTCTTCATATAAGACAAATCTTATTCAATTTTTTTGAAAATTTTTAATGTTTTGTTATATTCGAGTGTAATTTTTTTTTTCAGGTCAAGCCGGATTTCGGTCTATTAGTTTCATCTTGAGTTCTTCATGGATATTCTTCGCGTTTCATCACTGGTAAGTAAATAATATGAAATTTTTTTTATTTTATAGTGATATATGAATCACATGGCTTAAAATGCTTAAAATTCTTCTCATTCGTCTATTAATTATTATTTTGTTTTTTAACTATATAATCAAACTTTATATTTTAATAGTGAACTAGTATTCAAAACCAATATTTTTGTAAACATATACTCTTCTTCTTAGAGTGCCATACCCGAAACGGGTGTCGGCGCCTCTCCACATATACTCAGCGGCACAATTAACCGCCCACCTAAGTTTTATTAAATACTAGCTGCAAGGCCCGCCTTCGGCGGCCCTCTTGCTAGCCAGGGGGCAAGCCCCCTGGACCACCAACCCACAAATCCCACCCTCACACTACACTCCCCCCCCCCAACACATCTAGCACCCACGCACCATGAACCCGTGCCCAACCCCCGCCCCCATACCACAGAACCCAAACCTCACCCCCCACTCCAACCCACCACACTCCCCGAAACCCACCCAGCACCCCAACCCCCGCCCCCACACCACCACCCCAACCCTCACCCCCCACTCCAACCCACCACACTCCACGAAACCCACCCAGCACCCCAACCCCCGACCCCACACCACCACTTCAACACTCTAACATGCACCCCCCACCTCGGACCCCCACCCCGTACCACCAAACTACGCCACTGGACCCTCACCTGAACCCCCCATCCACCAACCTTGCACCACCTCAGTGCCCCCCCCCCCCCCCCCTACTCCGCCATACTCCTTCACTCCACCGCCATTCCACTCCGCGCATCCCATGCCCTAACCCACCCCCACTCCACCCCCGCACCAAGTTTTTGCATTTCTAGCCTTCTAGTGACCCACAGATTATGTAAACAAAATTTGGTTGAGTTTGGTCCAAGAGCAAGAATTTTCATTTTTTAAACCGCCCCCCCTTATTTTAGGTGGTTAGTTTTTGCATTTCTAGCTCTCTAGAGACCCACATATTATGTATACTAAATTTGGTTGAGTTTGGTCCAAGAGCAAGAATATTCATTTTTGACATCCCCCCCCATTTTGGGTAGTTAGTTTTTGCATTTCTAGCTTTCTAGAGTCCCTCAGATTATGTATACAAATTTTGGTTGAGTTTGCTCCCAGGGCAAGAATTTTCATTTTTTGACCCCCCCCACATTTTGGGTGGTTAGTTTTTGCATTTCTAGCTCTCTAGAGGCCCACAGATTATGTATACAAAATTTGGTTGAGTTTGGTCCAAGAGCAAGAATTTTCATTTTTTGACCCCCCTATTTTAGGTGGTTAGTTTTTGCATTTCTAGCTCTCTAGAGGCCCACAGATTATGTATATAAAATTTGGTTGAGTTTGGTCCAAGAGCAAGAATTTTCATTTTTTGACCCCCCCCCCATTTTGGGTGGTTAGTTTTTGCATTTGTAGCTCTCTTAGAGGCCTACAGATTATGTATACAAAATTTGGTTGAGTTTGCCAAGGGCAAGAATTTATATATTTTTCTCCTTCCCCCCCTTTTTGGGTGGTTTTTGGGGGGAATTTTTTTTAAACAAAAGTTGTCAGAAATTACATCCCCTACAACTTTGCTCATTTAAAATTTCTCGTAGAGTTAATAGTTTAAGAGTTATTTGATAATTTTCATTCGTGCACTCCCCCAATCCCCCAAAATATCAAAACGTTATATAGCTAAAGACGTAAGTTAGAAGACCTCTGATACAAATATGAAATTTCATAATAATCCCTTCAGCCGTTTTGACGTGAATCTTGAGCAACTTTTCGCGGAAACCACTGAAACAGACAGACATACAGACAGACATACAGACAGGAATTTTGTTGAGGGTGTTTTCGTTCATAACTTTGCATGAAACGTGTGCAACCAAAATTTGGTGTGATTTGGACCAATGTACAGACAAAACCTTAATTTTATATATATAGATTTTACAATTAAACAAATGTTCACTTAATTTATTTATTACATTCAATTTGTAGGATCATAAAAGATTAAAAAATCATAATTTAAATAAGAATATTTATTTTTATTTTAAAAAAAACATGAATTTAAAAAAAATGTCATTTTTACATGAGAGTCATTTTTAGATCAGCAGTTAATTTTTCAAATTTATTTATTGAATTTAACATTTTGATAACATGTGTTGCCTCCTCTGGCTTTAATGACCTCCTGAAAGCGATTGGGAATACTATCGATAATGTTTTTGATAAAGGCTTGTAGAATGTTATAAACTCCTCCAAAACTGCAACTTTCAGTTCAGGGATAGTGTTTGGTGCGTATTTTCGACTCCGAATATGTCTTTATAAGTTGTCAAGTTGTCCCATATGTGTTCGATAGGGTTATTTATTTATTTTATTCATTTTGTTCATGCATAGTAAGTGATTAATTTTATATTAAGATTGAAAATCTGTTAATTATATATAGTATAATTTATTTAGTTTTTCAATTTATTGAGTAATATACGGGGGGTCTCATTTGAAAAAACGAACTTTTGACTCCATTTTTGAATACCGGAAATAATAGTAATCTTAGCACGCCCTGTATAATATGGAGTCGATTTTTCGGCTTAAATTAAATACTTCGGGTCTGTCTAAACTACCACCAAAATAGCAACTTTCCATGAATTTAGAGCACTAATTTATTTAAGTTTAATTAAGGCCATGTTTTGGACCATATTTAACACAAATTATTTTTTATCTCGAAAGCCGATAGAGATAGCTATAGGACAATTTTAACAAAAAAGTATTTTAATAAAAGGGCGGTTCTAAAAACGTGTTAATATACGGGGTGTTCCATTTAAAAAAATAAAGTTGCTACGACTTTTCGATGGAAGCCGAAACGTCTCAATGCTGAAAATATTTTAGATCGATAGAACAGATAAGAAAATGTAAGGTGCTAAATTTTCAGAAAAATACTTCTTTCCGTTTTCCATAAACGTCTAACGTGCCATCGACCGTGAATCACCCTGTATAGCTCGAAATATTGTCCAACATCCATAAAATGTTGGAAACGTTCTAAAAATAAGAATTTTTTGGGGAGACGGACGGATAAAACTCAAAGAAGAATTGATAGAATGGAAGGCGAACAATAATGAAAAGTACAAATCCCAATGAAATAATTTATTGAAAAGTCGATTTTCACTCGACTTTAATAATCGACGTTTCGGAGAATCTTACCTCATCACTTTCATGGTTTAAAAAGGTAATCGAAAGAATCTTGTACTACTTAGGTATTTGCATCTGGCTAGTGCAGTCCAGTCCGCCCATCCATGTTTTGCCACGGATATTTCGAAATCTTCTTGTCCTGATGCCCCTATGCCTCCTATGGTGTCAGCTTTCTAAACACTTATCCTCAAATACCAACAGATTTTCCATATTCAATTATTGTGTTGAGAGGCCGGCTTCTTCAACCGAGAGGCGTCTTTTATCTACCAGGCCACCCACACATAATTGACACTGGAAGAGGACAAGTAGGCCACCGTTTCTGACATCTTTTGGCACAAAAAATAACATTATTGTTTATCATTATCTAGTTTTATTTTAATTAACTGTGTGTACAACTCAAGATCTCTTCTTCCATCTTCGTAACCACTTTACCCCTTTCAAATTAATCCCTTCCCAATTTTTCAAGTAAAACAAATTAACTGGTGTGGTCACCACATGACTTTCACATTAATTTCTTAATTGTTTGTTAACATCTTAACAATTTTCTCGCTCAATTTATATCCTCTTCCTTAATTTCAATCAGATTAAAATTTATACATGGCTAACAGATGATACATGATAAGTATGGTACATATGGTCCATCATCATTGAGTATACAGTCCTAAGACTGGTTTGATGCAACAATCCGTCTCCACTCGACTCTGTCCCCCGCCAGCTGTTTGACCTCTCTAAATGTCTGGCATCCCATATCCCCAATTATTTGGTTGAAATATTCTAATCTGGGTCTTTCCCTTCCCCTTTTCTTTCCCACCTCCCCCTCCAAGATATCCCTAAGCAGTCCCCCATGTCTCAGTGTGTGCCCCATCATCTGACCTCTTCTCTTCTTCAGACTCTTCCACAAGGTTCTTCTTTCTCCGATTCTTCCAAGAACTTCTTCATTTGTAATTTTATCCATCCATTTGATATTCATCATTCTTCTGTAGCACCACATTTCGAAAGCCTCTAATCTCTTTCTCTCCGCTTTTCTAATTGTCCAGGTTTCACACCCGTGGTACATATGGTACAACAATTAAAAAAAAAGAAAATCGTTAAAGCTGTTTTAGAAAATTCGCAAAAAACGAAAAAAATATAAAAAAAAAAATGTCAAGTAAATGTCAATTTCCCGTGTTTCGATTTCAAAAAAAGCTTGGTGTACTCCATTTAACATATATTGAGCTTAAGTTTCGAATTTCGTAGCTCTGAGATTTACGGTTGCGAAACGCAGGGAGGAGGGTACATATATTCATTCATACATAAGCACGGACCAATGGATTTTTGATCACTTTTTGGCCTCTGGGGACCACAATATCCAATTTTATGTTCTAAATCCACTTTCAAACTAAAATTTGCAAAATTATGTCCATAAAAATTCAATTTTAGATGATAATTCTCTCTTATTGGCTAAAATATTAACTTAATCGAATTAACTTAAAGAGAAAATTTGTAGAAAATTTAAGTGTCTATAAAAAAGGTCCTTTGAATGAAATCTCTCAGATTCCTAATTTACAACCCCTTCCTTTAATTCAATGGGATTAAAAATTTGACACAACTATTAACTCATGACACGTGATAAATTTCATGTAAATGTGCACTTCCAGTTTTCCGATTTCAACCAAAAGCTTACTGTACTCCTTCTTACCCTATATCAAGCTTAAGTTTCGAATTTCATATCTCTGAGACTTATGATTACGAAACGCAGGGGGGTACATTCTTACGTACGTAAACATCATCTTCCGGTTTTTCTATTTTATCCAAAATCTTGTTATAATTCTTGTAGCCTCTAGATAGCTTAAGTTTCAAATTTCAAGGCTCTGCGACTTTCCGAAAACGAGATATGAACGATTAAAATATTTATTTTACGACACTCCTAATTTAAAACTCCTTCTTTTAATTCAATCGGATTAAAAATTTGACACAACTATTAACTCATGACACTTGATAAATACAGTAATTTTTACGAAAATCGTTAGAGCCCTTTTTGAGAAAATAAAAAAAAAACGAAATAAAGGAAGGGGGTGTAAATTAGTAGTGTCGCGATGACTTCAAATAAATGAAAATGTGAAAGTCGTGTGGTGAACACACCAGTTGATTATATATGCGAAGCCACAAGGAAGCCTAAAGAAATTTAAGACATCTCACTCTTTAAAATGCTAAAAAAAAAAAACATTTCGCGCACCCCATTAATTTCCACCGAGGAGTGAACCGCGATCTAAAATCGTGTACATCTACTTCCACTTCCACTTTCATTTCAAAATAGAAGAAAATAGAAGACAATAGATTATCTAATGAATTCCAAAGTAATTCCAAATAATTCCAAAAACAGTTTACACCTAATTCCAATTGCGGTTCACCCCTCGATTTCCACATTAGGTATAATCCTTGAGAATCTCAAGTTCAGAATATTGATACTCGTTTCGAAGCCCTAGTTTTCATTTCAGATTTATATAATAGTTTAGATAAAAACTGAGCGTGGTGTGCTGGTGGTGATGTTTGTAACAAGATGCCCAGGGGCAATTAGCCCCTAGTGCTCCGCTTGACTCTGTTCGGCTGCTGTTTCTCTCACTCCCTCGGCAGGCAATCGTTCATCGCTTCTCTAACGATGCCGACAAACGAGAAACAAACAGATGCCATTCGGACAACGAGACACTTCCATTTAACAGAGGCTCAAACTTTAATTCAAGTGGGCCACATTATGGGAAAACATGACAAGAACAAAAATCATAGAAAATAGCTAAATTGCAGACATTGGAATTTTTACTTGCACTTACATAGCAAGACATGAGAGTTACTTTAAAGAGTTTTAATTTTCTAAGTCCTCTATCTACAAAAAATATATACGTTAATTTTACTGGAACGACTCAAGTCATAGTATTTGATGGGCTTTAGATATAGAAACTGAGTTTAGATAAACACCCGTATAATGGGTATGTGGGCTCTGGTCGGCATTCACCAGGTAATGGTAGGTGGGTGTATATGTACCAGGGGCGCCGAGAGTCAGACTCGGGTATAATATTTTTTTTATTAACCGACATCGAAAAAAGGACGAGGTTATCTATTCAACGGAATGTCTTTTTTTTGTGTTTGAACATTTATTTCTCTTTACCATGTGGACCGATTTCGATGATTGTTTTGCATTGGTTTCAGTCTAGCTCCCGATTGGTCCCGTTTTTTTTCATCAGTGTTGGATCTTTTTTGTTATGTATGTTTACGCAGAACTTCTTTGTTTAAGAACCGATTTTGATGATTATTTCTGTGTTTAGAAAGGGGGTAACTTAGGGCTGGTACCATATTAATTTGATCATATGATCTATGACAAAATAACGGAAATCTTTAATTCTTATGTGCAAATAATCGAAATTATAATAAATAAAATCTTTTATAAAAAAAAAATCAATATTAAAACAAACCCCCTAACGTTTCGAGATAATTTCTTTATTTATGAATTGAATTTTATTATAAATTTCTGATTCCTTCGCCCGAATCTTTTTCTTACGAGATGCATACGAGATATTATCATAAGTCACTATTCTTAACATCACTAAAAAGAGAAAAATAAAAATAATTTTTAGAAAAAAAAAACACACAACTTCAAAAAAATAAAATGCAACAAATAAAATAATAAAAACTCAAAAATCAAATAAAATGCACTAAAAGGTATAAAATAATTATCTTATTTAGTTACAACTAAATGATGAAATTATTACATGAAATCACTTTTTGAAGTCGGTGCCAAACAAACTATATAAGCGAGCTTACACAATGTTGTCTTCATTACCCGCCAAACGTACTAAGTAAGGTCCGTCGAGTGGGATTCATAAAATGTATATGTTTGGCACCGACTTCAAAAAGTCATTTCATGTAATAATTTCATCGTTTAGCTGTAACTTAATAAGATAATTATTTTATACTTTTTAATGCATTTTATTTTATTTTTTAGTTCTTATTATTTTATTTGTTGTATTTAATTTTTTTGAATTCGGTTATTTTTTCTAATTATTATTATTATTATTTTTTAATACACTTGAATGCATGAAGAGGTTCATCAAGGAAGATATGGGCCCTATTAATCTCGAAAGATCCCTGTATTACTCAAGAGGAGGACAAATAGACCAAGAGAAAGGATAGGGCGTAGGTGTTTGTGCACCCAGGTTTTGAAGGTTTGAATGTTATAAGTGATGGGAGAGAGTTTAAGTTCCTCCAAGTCATGAGGACGAACTTATTGGTGAATGAAGTGGTCCGCTACTTTTCCAATTTAACCGCGAAAGGGTGTTCGAAATTGGCTTAACGTGTACTACGAATTACATACTTCATCTCATTAGACCATATCCCATGATTCTATGTATATGTATAAAATAGGGAATGCTCGGAAACATTCTTCAATGGGCAAGCGAGTCGAGGGAGACGGCAATGATCGGATCGTTTAATAATCTGATACCTCGTTTCAGAATTGCATCCAGGGTAGCAAGAGAATGCTTGGAGGCCGCTCTTCACATGCGCGAACTGAATTCGAGACAAAGGCCGATTTGAGCCTTGTAGAGAGGGAGAAGATACAGAAAAATAGTTTGGACCTGAATAAGAAGTCAATTTTCCTTGCTTCTAATTTCGCCACAGAGGAAATGTGTTTATTCCAAGAAAGATGAGATGCGACTGAGGCGCTTAATATGGACAGCCTATTACATATCTTCAGAGTATTTGAACAAAAGAGAATGTCAGGAAAATTTTTAATTTTACGCCTAGAAATTAGACAACTTGAGTCTTGTTTGTTTATATACAACTTCCCTACGTTTATAAATGTGAAATTAAAAAAAAAATCACTTGAAAATAAGAAATAATAATTGTTGTCTACCGTTTTATAAGAAAGAAAATGTCATATTGTCTTCATTTAGCTTTAGGTATAGAGCAGTGGTTCCCAACCTTTTGTGGCTTATCGCCCCTTTCTGGAAGTTGACTAACACCTATCGCCCCCTTTTCATTTTCATTGTATGCCTAATTTCAATTTGAAGTAAAGTGTAAATAATAATGTTTTGTGAGGAGCTGGAAAATTTCCAGGGAGGGGGGGGGGGGGGGTCTATCCACAAAGCAAAATATTTTAGGGGGAATTTTTTTTTATTAAAACAAATACTTAGTCCAGTTAAATTGTATCCATATGATATTGACTCCATGGAAAACATTTATAATTGAAGAAAGACTGATGATGAAGACCAAGTCTTCAAAACTATAGTCTCAAACAAATAAATAATATATATACAGATATATCATCTTGATATATATGTGTATATGTTTATTTGCATCAAGCAGAGGACAACCTCTTTGTTTCTCTTTGTGATTCGGATCATATTATCTTGTCATGGAAAATCATGGATATCTATAAATTTAAGAGTTTTATCAAAAAATATCCTAGAGAATGAGATAGGACTCAAGTTTCTAGAATGAGTGGTTTTCATTTTATAAAGGATAAACTGCGATTTTTTGCAAAAAATTGGAGTTTTTCAAAATTTCAACCTCATTATCCAATTATGTAACTTTGTTTGAATTGTAATTTATTTTAAAAATGTATAGAATGGTCTTTGTCGAAAACGTGCTCTTTCATGGTCAAAATGGGAATTTATCGAAAAAAGTGCGAGTTTTTGGTATTTGCGAAAACAAAAAAAAATACTCTAATTTTCAACTAGCGCTTGAGCCCGAGAAAAAAACCTATATAATGAAATTTGTAGGAAATTTTATGTAGGTACTTTCGTTATGAATAGGAAGGTTAATTATGAAAAGTCCCCCCGTGGCTACGCCTCTGGAAGGAACCTCCGTGTATATTATAATTCTTTTTAATTGGACAGCCTAACTCGTAACCGCTCTGATGTTTGAAAATGATTTTCGTCTCACAGTCATACTTCAGATCTAGAAACTCCGTCTACAAAGAGCTTATCCACAGCTTCAAGCAAGAAAGGATCTAGAATCCAATCAGGAATTTGTAAGTTATCAAATCTTCAAATCTTGATTCCATGTCAGTTTTTAACTGGTCAAGGTGATCAGTAAAAATTAGTATTTTGTCTTCTGGGAGTTCAGGAGTCTCGTTATCTGACACTGAACACTTTTTAAGGGTCGGAAACAGAATCAGCTCTTTACGGCCAATATTTACCTTGTGAATATCTAACTTTGGCGATGAATGATGAAATAATTCTTTTGTCCTTGATAAGTTTCATCGTGTTTCCTTGAAGCCTTATATTGACTTCATTCATATTTTCAAAAATATCTGTAAGATACGCAAGTTCCAACTTGCGATGCTTCAAATTCTCACTTAAAACAGGATCAGACGTGTCGAGAAACTCAGTAACCGTGTCAAATAATTAATAATAATTTAACAACTCGCAAGGGAAGTGATTCCATTTCTTTGCACGTGAGTGCATTTTAATTTTTCCCCTTTGAATACTCATCGCCCCCTGGTTATTTATCGCCCCCTTGGGGGGCGATCGCCACCAGGTTGGGAGCCACTGGTATAGAGTATATAACATTTTTGTAAGAAATTCATGAACAAAAAGGTACATAGCTTAAATAAGCTACGTCAGTCTGATGTGGCCATCCACTTGACTTTACCATACAACCTGGTCCCTCATTTATATCTAATATTTAATAAAATTATTTATAATCATTAGGGGGGATTAGTTTTTTTGCATTTTAGACATTTTTCCCCCCCATTTGGGCCCGTTAGTTTTTCCATTTTTAGACTTCTGGAGTCCCAGTGATTATGTATACCAAATTTGGTTAAGTTTGCTAAATGGCCAAGATTTTTGACCCTACGCCCCCCCCCCCCCCCCCATTTTAGGCGGTTAGTTTTTGCATTTTAGACTTCTGGGGTCTCACTGATTATGTATACAAATTTGGTTGAGTTTGGTAAATGGCCAAGATTTTCATTTTTTGACCCCCCCCCCCCCCCCCATTTTGGGCGGTTAGTTTTTGCATTTTTAGACTTCTGGGGTCCCACTGATTATGTATAAAATTTAGTTGATATTTAACAAATATTTTCAGATTTTCAATTTTTAACCCTATATTTTACTATTCGGATCGCTATGCAAAATCCTGATAAACTCTTAATCTCAATGGACCAAAGCTACGTGTGAAATTTGGTTTTGATATTCACACTAGTTTTTGAGCTAGCTCGTCCACAAAAATTTGGTAACGCACAGACTAACGACGGAACTAACTAACAGACATTTTGACAAAACAATTATTATTTCGAAAAATACAATTTTTTCGATGTTCACTTATTAGGGCTTTTTTGTAGACCAAAATTTCATGGTTTCGCTCAATTTTTTTAATCAAAATAGTTTCAGCCGTTTTTGAGATATTTCGAAAAAAAGAAGGAAAAAACCACTTTTTTCATGCACGATTACAATACTTGACCATTAAAGACGGTAAAGTAAAAAATCTGTCCAAGTTTCAACAATGTATATCTTGTATTTCCGTCAAATAATACTGAAGATATATCAAATATTTTCCTATGAAAATAATTGTATCAAGCGGTATTCGTTTTGTATGAAAAATTTTAAAAGTTAGGTACTTTTGATGGTTTTCATTTTTTCTCTCATGTCATGGAAAGTGAGAGATTTGGCGACTTGGCAATGTCGCACTTAAATCACTCAATTTTTCTATATCTAAAAAACTTCTGCAGCTGGTGCATTTGAGATTTTTAGCTAATTCTCTCAACCTAATTACACTGTTCTCATCTTGAATTTCGCATTGAGCTGTTTCATGAAGTGTTTTTTTTATTCTTTGTCTTTTAGCCTCGGTAAGAAAGCAATGTTGCCAGATCCGAGAAACGACGCAGTGAAAATATTTTTGCCTTTCTGCGCATGTGAGAGTAGGGGAAAGAGCGAACTGCATCTGAGCTATATTAGGGAACGTCCTTAAATTATTTTAAACGCTTTCTTATTTTTCATTTTTGGAGTGTTTCTAAATTAAAACTCCATTTTCCTTCAATCTTTTATTAAATTTAATTAGTATATATGTGGGACCGGATTACACTAATCCCAGGCGTGTTCTTCTTTATTTAATGGAACTGGTTGTCTAGGGTAGGAGATTTATCAAATAAAAGTTTCACTTATAAGACAAAATATTTATTAACAAGTATAATATTCTAAATACAGGTGAATGACAACTTTCATTCGAAGGGCGTTAATTATAAAGGCGTAATAGTATTATCGTAAACGTTAAGAGAGTTCGTAAAGGGGTTGCTGAATCTATCGTGTATCGTTATGCGTGTTCGTGTGTCTGACTTGTTCGTCTGATGGTCAGATTGCAAGTGTAGATCGTTTGATGATCAGATCGGAAGGGTGGAGGGGGACATAACTTCACATGACAAACATTATTGTTTAAGGTGGAATGTGGAATAATCAGGTAGTGGGAAAATACATTATGTATCATATATTATCAAAACGGATGGAATTCAAACAGACACTTAGAGGGATTGTGGAATTCCATCTTATTCACGACTCACAAGTTTCAAAGAATGGTCCTTATTTGCTGAAAAGAATCAAATACCTTTGTGCAAGGGTTCGTTTGTCGACTGAAAGGGTCTTCAGTTGACCATCACATTGTTTGGCAGATGAGTGCGATTAAAAATTTCTATTATAATATTTCAACTCTACATATATTTATTTTTAAAATCGGTATTTGTTAAAGTCGTATTGCTTTTATGATTCTAAAATAATCAAATTAAATATTGATTTAAATTTCACCCTTTAATTTGATCTTTTATTTTTTTAGTTGCTATTAAATCTATTTCTATCTAAATGGTGAATATTTGATTAGAGGGTGTGCTGTGGCTGCTTAATGATTGAGGAATTGGCAATCTAAAGTTAGCCCAGAAGCCCACCTGCTTCAGCCAGCCAATTAAGCTCTCGAGGGTGACAGGAGCGTCGCTTCCTCGTTCTCGTTAACACGCCCTTAATGAGAAATCAATGAGGCGATTGCCACCCCCCACCTCACCCCCACACCCCATCCCCCTAAAAAAAAAACATCTCCTTCTACCTCTTGATCCTCACAACGTACTAAATAACGGAATGGCATTCCGTTTGGCAACATCCATCAGCCGCACTAAATTGAAATGATTATCCGGCGACTGTTCACAAATTAAACCATTCAATGTCGAATGGAGTTTTTTAACTTCTCACCCTCACACTCCCTCGCTCGTTTTTCAAAGTTAATTAAAGAAGAGAGAGAAGAGAGATTCTCACCATCGCTATCGCCCGCCAACTTTCCCTGGATGAAAAAAAAAATTAAACACACACAAAAAATATACCTTATTCCTATTTTAATTCCCTTTTCGGCGAGGGGGGGGGGGGGGGGGTGGAGAGTGCGAGTAAATTTTAAAGAGGGTGATTCCCTTCATCTCTTTTTTATTTTTTTGTTTTAATTTCCATTTTGGTTTTGGTCTGAAGGGTAAAAGTGAATATTTTTCGTCGTGTAGATTAGTTTAATTTGACAGAAATAAATAGAAATGAAATTTATAGAAAGGGATTTAAATTCAGTGTAATCAATCTTGAAGAAAATAAAATTAAAACAAAAAATTAATTAATTAATTAATTAATATCGCCGCTAATCTTACGAAACCTCGTAAGTCCTAAATTCAAAGTTTGCCAGAAAACAAGAAAAAACATTTTAAACACGAATACATACAAATACAATGCAATATTTATTATTTGTTCGTAGTGCGAAATTAAATTGGAATAGAATAATCAGGTTTCAATAGACAGATGCGCCTTGAAAAGTTGGTCGGTATAAACGTATAATACGTATTTGACCAAAAATCGGACTTACGAAGATCAACGACGATATGTGACCATTCACTTGACTTAACCATATATCTGCCAATCATTCTAAAGAGTGTCTGAAAAGAATTAACATTAAATTTCTTATATAGCAAAAAATAAATAATAAATACACTCGATATATACAAAAAGTGCAGTATTTGTTTGTTGGGAAAATCTTTAAGTGTGTGACTGGGGGGGAGGGGGGTATAAACTTCCGGCCCATTTAACCTCACCACTGGCCATGGTATTATTTATAAAAAGAGGATCAAGCATAAACGGTTCTACAAGAATCGTATGGAATTAAATTAAATTAGAGGGCAAATTCAAATTTAAGGTAGTTGTTTCGCGACAATACTAGCAAAAAGTTAATGCTAGAGAATATAGAACAGACAATAAGGATTCATAATTCAAAAGCCCAAAGCGTTTTGCTGTTTATGTATACTATACTATTACTAGCCAATCCCGTGCGCGTTTGACAAATCTGGGAACACTGTCCGAGCTTGTATTTATTTTATCATAGAAATTTCAGATAACGTACATTATAAAGGAAGATTTATAAAACAAAAAGTTCATAATAAGCGAGTATAAGTTGTTGCGACAATGGCTGCGTGAAAAAAATTACTAAACTTAACCCACTTTTAAGGTTAAATAAATGCGTTGTTGCCAGCTTGTTTTTAGTGTACATTTTTCATTATTTATTCATTATTATCTCAGAAACTGTGTTGTAACTATGAATTAAAATTTTCTTAAAAAATGTATTAGTAGTTGTTTAATGTTGGTTTAGTTTTTTATAAAAATGGTAAGAAGGGTTTCTTAATTATCCTATACTACTAAAGTGCATTTTTGCCTGCCACTGTATGTACCTATGTACCTATGTATGTCCGTCCCCCAACAAAAACAGCTGTCATGGTTACCAATTTAAATGAAATTATCTATATATATAAATTGAAGGAGACAATAAAAGAGTGTGTCTTCTGCTGGAATATATATATAAAATTAAGGTTTTGTCTATACTTTGGAGTGGTGGGGTGTGGGTGGGTTTCGGTGAGGGGGGGGGAGTCCAGAGGGCGAACCCCCTGGCTATCAAGAGGGCCGCCGAAGCCGGGCCTTGCAGCTAGTAATTAAATATGTATTTAAACATTCCGATATCCCCTATAGTGCAATGTATAAGAGTCTGACAAACTCTATCTTTGGAATTTAATATCTCCGGAACTATATTGTTCATAAATTTCGGTTTGCCACCAATCAATGCAGAAGTATTTAAAGAATAATCTCTCTAAATTTTAAAAAAATCCTAAGAAAACCCATATGGTGAAACAACTACCTTAATGATGTTTATTTCATTAATTAAGCTTATTAAGAGCTGAGAAATAATTATTTGAAGTTAGAGGTATATATTCAGCAATTATTTTCTTAACAATCTAATATGATATCGGCGGTACACTCGCAATATTTGAGCTACGATGTGTATTCCCAATAAATAATTCAGAAATATCGTTCTTTGAGAAATTTTTGAAATATAGTTTGATGATCTCAATTTGGATCCATCCCAGTGCCATCTTCTGATCTAGTGCTTACAAAGCACAATTGACTGGTATGGGTTACAGTAAATTGTTGCTTTTATGTTCCATCCTAGTTTCACTTTATGATTGAGATAAAATGAAAGCGCCTCAGGAATGGATGGTAAAAATATTACCTATATTACTTGAAATGGTCAGTGACATTTCTTAATTTCGGAAATTAGCAAGCGATTTACTTAATTCATGAATTCGACAAAACCCACTACAGTCGACTCTCGATAATTCGAAAGAGACTATAAGAAAAATTCGAATTATCAAGAGAAAAGTAAAAAAATCGAATTAATAAGTTTTTATCATATTTTTGAAAATATGCATGAGCTTACATACATTTTATATATGGCCTCAAGTAAAAAAGTAAAAATAATGAAAACGACAAAAAAGAACAAGCTGGGCTGAAAGGAGGTAAACATTACGCGGAAAATGAGAAGCAAACATTGCTAGAAAAAATTCGAATTATAAAGAGAGGAAGTGGCCTAGTTCGAATTATAGAACGTTCTCTCCCCCTTTTGTTACGAAAAGGATTTCGAGTTATCGAGCGTATCAAAATACAGAGCATTTTTTCGATTTACCCAAGTTAACAGCTGAAGAGTTCGAATTATCGAGTTTCTATTGTATATTTCTAGAAATAAGCAATTTCACAAATTAATGTTTGTTGTTTAACAAAAATGTAATATTATTATTATTGCGATAATTCCCGTATATCGAATAAAATAAATAAAAAATAAAATATTTAATGTCAAAATTATAGTGAAAACTAGCTGCAAGGCACGCCCCTGGACCCCCAACCCACGAGCCCCACCATCACACCACACTCCCACCCACCACACCCCCCGAAACCCACCCAGCACCCCACCCCCGCACCATGGTTTGGTTGAGTTTGGTCCAAGAGCAAGAATTTTCATTTTTTGACCATCCCCCCATTTTGGGTGGTTAGTTTTTGCATTTCTAGCCATCTAGAAGCCCACAGATTATGTATACAAAATTTGGTTGAGTTTGCTCCAAGGGTAAGAATTTACATTTTTTTCTCCCTCCCCCCATTTTTGGTGTTTTTTGGGAGGAATTTTTTTAAATAAAAGTTGTCAGAAATCACATCCCCTACAACTTTGCTTATAATAAAATTTGCCATAGGGTTAATAGTTTAGGAGTTATTTGATAATTTTCATTCGTGCGCTCCCCAAACCCCCTTTTGGGGTCAAAATATCAAATCGTTATATAGCTATAAACGTAAGTTAGAAGACATCTGATACAAATATGAAATTTCATAATAATCCCTTCAGCCGTTTTTACGTGAATCGTGAGCAACTTTTCGGAAACCACTGAAACAGACAAACATACATACAAACAGACAGAACTTTTGTTGAGGGTGTTTTCGTTCATAACTTTGCTTAAAACGTGTGCAACCAAAATTTGGCGTGATTTGGAGCAATGTACAGACAAAACCTTAATTTTATATATATATAGATGCTGCAAATTTAAATACCCAGTTCCGAATCCTTTCTACTATCACGGGGGTAAGTCAACTTATTTAAAAACTACATGAAAAGAACCGATCAGTCTGAATTATTTATTGAGGTGTAAAATGGCATAAGCTCAGATAAATATTTTCCCATTAATTTCAAATTTGTTTTTTTAATTTTAATATAGAATCTAAATATTACTATTTCAAAGGAATCTGAGTAAAATGTCAGACTCTGTTTGATAATTGATTTTATGATAAATCGTGTCTACTCTAATCTTGTTCACTCACACACACACTTAGAGAATCTTAAAATAAATGTCGTTGTGTGAGTGTCGGCTCTAAAAGACACTCCGTTTAATGTGTAATCTCACGGTTTAGCAGCTCGCGGGGCCATAAATATCAAGTGAGGTGGAACGGTTCTCCGTTAGTCTGCAACATCTGTCACTTTCCTCTCTCTCGCCCTGTATGTCTGTCTCTCTGTGCCTCTATTACCGTCGACGGTCGCCGTTTCCTTTAACCAAAGCACAAATTGTCAACTAATTATTTGATTTCACCTCATGATTTATTTTCTACGGCAACTAACTAACAAACTACACTCGATTAAGAGCGACCGACATACCGACAAATATTGCTTTTGTATTTTTTTTAAACATTCTTTCAAGCGTTAGAAAAAAAAGAGATTAACTTAAATTGTTATTTGACTTATTTTAAGAATACATCTATCCGGATTTACATAGTTTTTAAAATAACTGATTAAAAATAAATTATATTTTAAAAAAACTAAAAAACACGCTTCTAAAAAGTACAAAATAATGCAATACTTAATCGAAAGCTCAGCACCCCTTCGGTGTCAAATTGGATAAAAATCGAACAAGCGCTTTCGCCAACTCTTTTATTCCTATGACCTCCAAGGACTGGAACTCGCTCCCAGCCTGTCTTCCCCGCGACTTATAACCTTCAGCTGTTTAAGACCCTTATCCATAGATACCTTCGACCCCTACCCAGCCCATAAAAACCCTTCTTCTTCTTTTCACGATGGAAGGGCCAACCCAGGCCTTTAGGGGATGCACCTTTTTGGTGTAACTCCTTCTCTCATCATTTTCATTAAAAAAAAGTGTGGGGCGCAGAAGCATGTACTTTTAATTAATTTCGACAAAGGGCCCCAAGCTTTGTGAATAATGGTCCAGTCAAATTGTGCTCAAATGGACCCCTATGGGGAAAGTTCTTATTTTTTGCATGTATATGTTTTTTGGGGCGCTGAATGCAAATTTGAGTTCTCCAACCAAAATTTCATGACGCAACATTGTAGAAAATGCAAAAAAAGGTGAAAATTTCCATTTTTTTGATGTTTTTCGCTTATAACTCGAAAACTATGATTTTTCGTAAATAACCTTCCTATTCAAAATAAAAGGTCATAAAATTTCCTACAAATTTCATTTTTTAGGTTTTTTTCTCCGATCTACTGTTCGGGCTCAAGCGCAAAACCCATTTTTTCGACCTCGACCCCCGGATCACTCAAAAACTCGCATTTTTTTCGATATTTTCCCATTTTGACCATGAAGAACCACGTTTTTGACAAAGACCATTCCATACATTTTTAAACTAGATTAAATTTGCTATAATTGAAACAAAGTTTTATCTTAATTGGTTAAATGGTAATCCGTGCCCCAATGAAGATGAAGTTTTGAGAAACTGCAATTTTTTTCAAAAAATCGCAGTTTTTCCTTCATAAAATGAAAACCACTGATCCTCAAAACTTGATTCCTATCTCATTCTCTAGGAAATTTTATTGACTTTATCGTTTACTTGGGCGACTTTTTGATAAAACTCTTAGATTGATAGATATTTAGCGTTTTTCATGACAGGATATGATCCAAATCCTCAGAAGTGTCATGGAAAATGCTAGATATCTATAAATCTAAGAGTTTCAACAAAAAAATGGTACAAATAAACGTTCAAGTCTACAAATTTCCTAGAGAATGAGATAAGAATCAGGTTTCTAGGATGAGTGGTTTTCATTTTATGAAGGAAAAACTGCGATTTTTTGAAAAGCTAGCTAGGCTGCTATGCAAACAGATTTTCAATATACACAATTCCAAACGATACGGACTACATGAGAAATAATATTTATAATTAAAAAGACTGATTATGAATAGTTTTTAAGGAATTTGGTGTTGGTACTTGGTGAAACATTTTTTAAAATTATTAGATAAAAATACTTGGTAGGTTTCACATTAAGATATATAAAAAATAAAACGAATTTATATCTTAATGTGAAACCTACCAAGTATTTTTATCTAATAATTTTACTGATTATGAAGGCCAAAACTATAGTCTCAAACAATTAAATAATATATATAAATTTACTACAATGCCCATCGGTTTGATTCTTTGGGGAATCGAAACAGATGAATTTTGTTCGGATATTCAGTGATAAATTTTATTTAGAATGTTTATATGTTAACATTAGATGAACGCGAA